>CAJQUW010008034.1:0-22686 GCA_907163375.1 Prostheceraeus crozeri | reverse complement strand
AGTAATGGGAAAAAGACCGTTCCAGGACACCATAAAATCAAAAAAATTAGTACTTTTAAAAACGACATAAATTCATGAATTTAGTCCCTTTTTCAGGTTTTTAAGACCTAAATTCATGAATTTGGTTCATTCAAAAAGTACCATTTTTTTCAAAAATGGTACTTTTCAAAACGACATAAATTCATGAATTTAGGTCTTAAAAACCTGAAAAAGGGACTAAATTCACAAATTTGGGCGTTTTTAAAAATACCCAATTTTCAAATTTTTCAAAATCTCAAATTTGAGAATTACAATTTTCACCCTCAAAATCATGACCGTTCTAGGACACTAAAAAATTATAAAAGTTGAGAATCTCAAATTTGAGAATTACAATTTTCATTGCTTAAATCATGACCGTTCTAGGACACTAAAAAATTATAAAAGTTGAGTATCTCAAAATTTGAGAATTACAATTTTCATTGCTTAAATCATGACCGTTTCCAGGACACCGAAAATCATAAAAGTTGAGAATTTCAAATTCATGAGTTAAGACGTTTTTCAGGTTTTTAAAATATATCATGTGTCTAATAATATTTCTTTAAAAATGGAAGAAACAAAAATGGAAGAAACAAAAGTGGAAGAAACAAAAGTGGAAGGAACTTCAGAATTGGAAGAAACCGCAAGAATATATCCTTCGTTATCTCAATTAAAAATAAGTGAATTAAATATTGAAAAACACAAAGATAGAGTACGTTATATGAAAGATAAAGAATCTCAATTATTATTAAGATTAGAGCATTATAAAAAATTAAGAAAGAGATGGACTAAAGTTAAGAATGTAACACAAGGAATTGGCATATTCTTAACAATAAGTTTAGGTGCTTTAACAATTGTTATATCTTCAGGTGTTTTAGTAATTCCAGTAGTTGCTACAGCTTTAACAGGTACGGGTGTTTTTGCAACTTCACTTGTTACAATGTTAGATAAATCTTTAATAACTAAGAAACGAAAATCATTAAAAACTAAGCATTTATATATTAAAGAAGTCTATGATAAACTACATTACTACTTTCAAAGAGTATGTGATGATAATGTTATTACGTTAGATGAGATTGAAAAATTTGATCAAATAGCTAATGAAGTAAATAAAATATCATTTAAATTACAGTCAGAAAAAGTTGGTGATAAAAATAAAAAGGATGGTAAAATTTCTAGTGATGGTAAAACTTTTAGTGATGATAAAATTTCTAATGAAGAAAATGATAAAATTTTTTTAGAAGAGCTAAAAACTTTATTAAACAAAACTTAATACGAGAAAATTTTAAACGTGAAAACTTTAAACGTGAAAACTTTAAACGAAAAGATTACGAACAACAAAGCAATAAAAAAATAATTTGTTCAGTAAAATGTTTTTGCTGTATACCAATGTTACCACAAAATTCAAATATTATATCTTTAAAAAAATAGATAAAATTAAAGCTGATAATAATAAAAAAATAAAATATTAAAACATTATATTTGTATATTTTTATTACTCGGTAAACAATTGTTCGATAACTCTTTCATGAATTTTTTTATCAATATTAATTGTGATAAATCCATAATCTTTTGACCAAGCATTATTACACGATTGTTTAAATTCATCTTTATCTCTTATACATAAATCTCTTAACAAATCACTTAAGTTTCTTGCATTTATTTCAAATAGTATAAATATATTTGCATTCTTTCTAATAACACTTCCATCTAATGAATACATACTTTGTGTCAAATAAAATACACTACAGTTATTATGTCTACCTCTTGTGAAATAATTTCTTTGAACTGACTGATTTCTGTCATTAACACAATCATCAAAAATTACACAATGTTTCATTGTTTTATCTAGTTTACTAGGATCTTGCATATTACCACTATCATCTATTAATTGTATTTTTATATTCTTATTTTTATTGGATTCAACAAATTGTTTATTTTTTGCTGCTTCTTCAAACCACAAATTTATTTCTTCTTCATATTCAGATTTTCGTATTCCTTCGAATAGAGAAGCAATTGCTGTTTTTGTAAGATTATTTTCAAATCCATATTTTAAAAATTGATAGACGGGTTGTTCTGCTGTTGTTGTATAAATTATAAGATTGTTATAATCCAAAAAATTTGGGAGACGTTAAAATTTTTAAATAATAGATATGTTTTTCCACATCCTGATCTTCCGCAAATAACTGCTAAAACTTTATTAGATAAATTTGGATGATGATTAAATTTAAGTTTTTTTTTATTTAAAGTCATTTCATTCATTTTTAAAGTAATAAATTCATCCATTATTGAATTAGTGTTTAGAAACAAAAAAATAAAAATAAAATTTTAATTTAAGTTTATTTTTTTGTTTCTAATAATAAGATTAATAAGATTAATAATGAAAATGATAAAAAAAATTAAACTTCTCTATTGTAGCGTAAAAGTTTATACCTCCCGAACCAAAAGATCTATCATAATCTCTTCACCTCCAAAATTTATTTCTTGTCCTTTTTCATCAGTGATTCTAATGTTAATGTTGTTAATAGTTTTTCTTGTAATAGAGAAATATATTAATGTTTGTGGAATTACATTTAATCTATAACCAATGGGTACAGTAAAAGCTGGAAAACTGAATATATATTAAATTTGATAATTTACCATTTATATATCCTCCTTCAATAATGTCACAATGTACAACAATTGAATTTATTTCAGTTATTTTTGGAATCTTCTCACCTAAATGATAACCTTGACTATAGGTTTGTTTATTAAATCCTAATAGCTTTGACAATGATCTATCATGATTAAAATCAACTTGATGATTTTCGTCTAAAGTAAGAGAAAATTTATTAACTGCCGGTTCAACTGCAAAATGTAATTGTTTCTTATCTTTAAATGATATACCTAAATGTCTCTTAATTTCATTTGATATTGTTTCAACTTCGCAAGAACCAGGAAGAAAAGTTAGTATTTTCCATGTTTTGCCTTTATCAGTAGAATATCTAAATTGATCATTCACATCTTTGATAACGTTTTGAATAGTGTTAAATGTAGAGAAAATAGTCAATGCAATTTGATAATTTTTATTTTGTTCCAAATGTAGAATGGGTTCTAAATTACAAGTGTGTGATGAAGTAGTTGTTATAATTTTTAACGTCGTACTAAATTTTGATGAACCCAAAATCTCTATCAAATTTTCTAAATGATTATTAATTTTGTCTAAATCTGCTGAACACATTTTTAAACTAAAAAAATTAAATAAATATTTTTTTATGAAATATTTTTTTTATAAAAAATTAAAAACAACAACATATTTCAGCTACGGGCGAAGCCCTTAAAGACATCAGAGATGTCCGGTTACACTTTTATAATCCTCTTCATTTAGAATCTTCTTTTCTAACAGTCTTTTCAATATAGCATGAATTTCATTGAAACTAGAATTATGTCCTTCTTTTATTGCAGATATTAAAATATTTAATCTATTTAGTAATTCTTGTGGATCATCTGGTAAAAATATAGTTGTTTCTGTTTTCTGTTTTTTTGTTTTCTGTTTTTCAGATAAACCTTTTCCTACTTTAACTCCCGTTGATAATAAATTTTCTAATTATTTATAACGTCTAAGAGTTTTTACTACACCGACTCTATCTAATATAGCTTTATATTTTATGAGATCTTCTACAGCATAATTTTTTAAATCTGCTCCTCTTAAAAGATCAACAAAATTTCTATCTAAACTAATAGGTTTTTTATCTGGAGTAAAAATTAATCCTCGTAAAGGTTGTGGAAATATTTCTTTACCACCAAGATAAAATCTTGCAAATAATTTTTTATCTAAAAAGAAAGTGGAATGTTCGAATAACATAGATTTTGGTAATTTTTTATCTATGTTTGCCTCTAATAAACCATAGTCATCTAATTTTTTTTTAAGTACAGGATCCGCTATATCAACACGTTTTTCATTAAGTTCCTTTTCAAGAGTTTTAAATGGTTCGACAGTTTTTTCATAATCAGTTTTTACTTCTTCAGTTAATTTTAATTTATCAAACATATCAGATTGAATACCAGCTTTTGTCATTCTATGTTGAAGATGATTTTCTTTCATAATATTTCTTTGTTTTATTAACTCTTCTAATTGTTTTATTCTTTTAAAATTATCAGCTCTAACTTTATCCATTTTTATATGATAATTTTATATTATTTTATTTTATAATATTTTATATTTTTATATTGTTATATTGTTATATTGTTATATTTAGAAAATAGAAATTAGAAAATTAAAAAGGTTCAGTAGTTATTCCATCAGGTAAAATTTTTCTTTTATCATCAAATGGATCTAATGCTAATTTATGTTCTTCTTTTAAATACATTTTATGTTTTTTTGAATTAAGTCTATAATTACATGCTGTTTTTATTTCATTATTAAATAATGCATTTTTATAATCTTGAAATGTTATTTGATTAGCCACTGATGCCTTTGAAATTCCTTTTAATGTTTTATGTGTTTTAATATTATTAGTTGTATTATAACAGTAACATTTAGATTTTAGAAATATAGCTTCTGTTATGAAATCTTCATTTCCTTCTAATTCATCTTTTACTTTACATAAATCAGAAGGATGAATGATATCTTTTATTTTATTAATCTCTTCATCAAGTGTAGAATTATACGGTATTGTTAATTCTAAGAAAACAGAATCGGTATCTGTAAAGTGTAATTTATAGTTTTTGTCATAAGCAGGTGCTAAATAATCATATATAAATCTATACATAAATAGTTTAGCTAATTCTAATATAGTGAAACCAATAAAATTAAACTTGTCATGTTTTACGCTGTTTCGACGTAAATGTACAGCACATAGTTCATCACTAAATCTAGTAGTTCTTTTATATGTAGGTTTCCTTGTTAAATTTTGAAACCTATCTTTATCATAAACTATTTCAATATTTTGTCTATTACGCACATTTTCTAAAGTCTTACCATAAAATGCATTATTCATTAATTTGAAGAACACGTTTCCAAAATCATCTTTATTTCTTTTAGATATTTTGCGTTTTTCAATATTGAACTCAATATAATCTTTTAACCATTTAGATTTTTTATACACTAGTTTCCGGTGAATTTTTGTGAGAATCATTCCATGATCTAAATACCAATCTAGCATTCTTCCTTCAACAACATACTTTCCTTTATTGCTTTGTGTTAACATAAGTTTTTTTGTTGGTCTGTATTTCTTAGGAATTAAAGATTTTTGATAATCTGAAAAAATCTTTTATAATGGGAATTTTGTTTTCTGGGCAGAAAGGATAATATTTTTGTTGCATCTTTTATATAATCAGGGTATACTAAATCAACTTCATATATATAACCAGAATTACGATTTCCATCATATGTTTTTTGATAATCAAGATTATTACACCATGTCATCTCACCTGTTGGTAATTCTTGTATCATGCAAGAAGAATATAAGCTATTAAAATCATAATATAACAAATAGTTTTCTCTCATGAATTCATCAACTGCTTTTTCACGTTCTACTCCTTCTCGTTTCGTTCGAAAAATTTCTAATATTTTTTCTTTTTCTTCTGGAGATAAAGGTTTCATTATTCCATATTCTTGTGGATTTACTTTCTTATTATAACATTTAACATATCTATTACCTAAAACTGATGAAACTCCACCTCTAATTCCAGATTCAAAAAATAAAATTTATCATATGTATTTTCTTTATAATGTTTAAGTTTAACATTTGTATGTTTTAATCCTGCTAACCATGTTAAACCTGGTGTAGAATAACAATAACATGGATCTATTCCGTAATATTCTAAACACATATCACGAAAGTTTCAAAAAGATCAGCTAGTATTAATACATCTATCTGTAGATATTTCATTGTATAATCATACATTGTTTTACAATTTAACTCTCTCCAATTTTTTTCAGCTTCTGCATAATCTTCTTCAGATAATTGTGATTGTTTTAATGTTGATTTAAATTTATTTATTGGAGGAAGTTGTTTTTCTTCCATAATTTTATTCACAGAATTAAAATCAGTCTTCGACTGTGAACCACAGGTTTTATCTCCAGTTATGTACTCATACGGAAATATTCCTTTTAAAGGTTTTAAATTATATTTATTTAATATTTTACATTGTTCAGGTTTCAAAGTTTTTCCCATAACATCTAATGAATAAGGAGTAAAAAATCTAAATGCATCTAAAATTCTAATACAACCTAATTGCATTGAAAAATATTCTTCTTCTTGTTTACATAGTACATTTATTTTTTGTTGATGTAATTTTTCAGATGAAAATAAATCTTTCATTACTAGATGGAAATCATATTTAGAACCATTGTAGAAATATAGAGGAACAAAGTTATATTTAAATTTGTTAGCATTAAGATTACAAGAATTATGTGCTGCACCTCTATATAATCCATTTAGATGATCATGATCTTTTACTTTATTAATATATCTACCTCTGCCAGTTTTATATTTATTTATAAAACATTTTCCACAGTAATAACAATTTATTTCGTCATAAAATTCTTTTCTTTCTTCATCCGTTAATGGTATCATTGGTTTATTTGTTTCAAGCAATTGTGAAAAAAGTCCTTGTAATTCTTCTACTTTCTTTGTAAACATTTCTGAACTGTCTTCACCATAGTATTGTAAATATTCTGATTTAAATAATTCAGGATAATTTGAATGAATGTACATTCCCCAACATAATGGTTTTTGTTCAAATAAATATTTTTCTTTACTTTGTTCAGTTGAACTTTTTCCAGGTGCATTTTTTTCAGAATTAAAAACCGAAGGTTCTAGGGCTTGCGTACCATTTTCAGAATTATAATTTTCAGAATCGGATGAAGCCCTGGAACTTTCCGTTTGATTTTGTGTCATATTAACATTATAAGCTTCAAAATCACAATAAATAGTAAAGGGTACTTTATTTTTAAAATACCATTTATTATATTCTAAATAATCATCTTTTGGAAATGTGTTTCTGACTGCTTCGTTTTGTTGACAATTCTCCAAATGTCTATTCATTTCTTCTAAAGTTCTAAAACTTGTCATACATTGAAGACAAGGAAAATTTTTATTATCTGAAGTTTTTGTAAATATAGAAACATCTTTACACAATATAAAATGACCCTGATAATATAATATATTCGCTTGTGCTGGTTGTTTTGACTGTTCTAATTTTACAAATTCATCTTTATATATTTCATGTGTTTCATTAATTTCTTTTGTAATATTAAATGTATTTTGATGATAATTTTTTATTTAATATTTGTAGCTGATAAATATATTCTTTATCATATTGTTCTTTATATTGTTGTAGACATTTTTTTAAACATTCATTTAATCGGAGCGAAGCTCCTCTGGCTTTAGCCGATTCTTTATTTTCTTCATTATTTAATTCTTCATTATTTAATTCTTTATTATTTTCTTCATTTAATTTTTGAATCGTTTCTATCTTATTTTGATATTTATGGTGATATTCTTGTAGTAACATTTTTGTTGGTTGTTGATAATCTATTTTACATTTTTGTAAACTTTTATTTAAATTTTCTAATTTTTGTTGATATTCTGAAGATAAAGATGAATATTTGTAATTATAATCATCAGTACGTCCTTTATAATTATTATGATTAATCATTATTGGTGATAGTGTTTTAACAAGTTCAAATTTTTCAGTACATACTATTTTTCCTTGGTAAAAAATATTATGATGCATGTAATTTCCTCTATCATTATATACTATTTCTGATTGACATAAATTTTTATTATTCAAATAAAATTTTTTTGAATCTGAGTAAAGTGGAATAATTTTACCAATAGAAACATAATTCACATTTAATTCAAAAACATTTACTTCTATTAAATTTTTATTCTTTTTATGAAACTTTTTTAACTTATTATAATCATATGGAAATTCATCTAAGCCATCAGAAAGATCAAATTCTTTTATGTATTCTTCTTTATTATAATGACTTAGTCTTTCTTTATGATATTCTGCAGGATGTAAATGTGCTATAATACTCCACAGAAAACAATAATCATCTTCATTTTTTATGTTGATTAATTGTGGTGAACTGAAAGGTAAAGGAACATAACTACCACCAGTATTATTTTTATATTTATCAATTACTATTTTCTTAGATAGTATTTTAACAAATCTCCAACCAGATTCACGTAACTGGGCTTCAATTATACAATTTTCTAATTTAAGTATCATCGATTCAAATATGGGTTGTATATCATTTACATTATGAATTTCTTGTGAATTTGTAAAATGTCCTTGTATTATTTCTTCAGGAATTCCATCAGGTCCATTTTTTGTATAAAGTACTTCCACATTCATATAACATTTGAAAGATTTCTTAAATATATTATAAAAGTTGGTTAGAATATCAGAAAAAGTTTTATCGGTTTCATTATATTCAAAAGACTGATTAAATAACTATTTTATATTTGCTACGGGCGAAGCCCTGGAAGACATCTCCGATGTCCCGTGTACAGCTTCATCGGTTCGTTCAGCTTCATCAAATTCATCTATTTCGTTAAATTCATCAGTATCGCTAAATAAATATCTTTCATCTGGCACATGTTCATCTTCACTATTAAAAACTTTTTTATATTCCGAATGTGAATAATCATAAAATATTTTTTTAACTTTTATATCAGTAGGTAATGTTTCTATATAGTTTTTATAACTATTTAATTTTAATATATTTCCTTCATCAACTCGTTCTACATTTTGTAAATGCATTTTACTTTGTAGATGAGATTGATAACTTCTTTTTGTTTGCAACTTTTTTTTACATAAGTTGCAATAAAATTTTTCCATTTTTTTATTTTTTTAGAGAAAATTAAAAAAAAATTATATTTAATTACAAAACAAAATGTTTGAAGATTATAAATAAAATTATATTTATTTATAAAAAAAGTAATATTTAATTAAAAAAATAAAAATGTTTGAAGAGTATAAAATAGAACATGTACCAGTTTTAAAAAATTATAGACATCCTACAAATCCACTTACACCTAAACAAGAAGTTAAATTCTATTATCATCATAAATATATGCAATTTGTGAAAGACTATAAAATAAAACATGGTATACCTAAATATGCTAATACAAATGATTTTCCACTCTGTTTAAGAAGTTTTAGAGTATTCTTGGCTTTTAATAATTTATGGTGGTTAATCAATAAAACTTAACTTAACAGTATATGATTTAAAAACATTACAGAAATTGAACATTCCTCCATATATTTAAAATATTTTGATAATTTAAAAAATATATTAATAATTTAAAAAATATGAATAATTTGTTTAATTATTAAGTATTTCACTTACACCATTTATTAATGGTTTTATATCATTATATGTTTTTTTGGCTTCATCAAATGTAGATTTGGCATCAGAAAATGTAGATTTAACATCAGATATTATTGGTGTTGCTTTTCTTAAACCGTTTCTAACATCATTTATTGCAATTTTTAAATAGTTTAATGTTTCATTATCTTGTAATCTGTTAGGTATTGGTATACCAAATTTTGCATTTAAATAATGATCAAAATAAAAATAAAATGTATCAGGAATAATTTTTAGTGGTACTTTTGCTTCAAACTCTAAAAAGATAATTATTTGTTCTATAACTTGATTTGATAAATGTTTTGTATTTGCATATATTCTAATATCAAAATCTTGAGAGTTATTATAGATTTCATGTTCGGTATCTACTAATATATTCAAGTCTTTATCATATACTTGCATATGTTCACTTATGGTGTCAACACGTATTATTCCATATTTATGATGTGTATAATATGATAAAGGCATATTCATTTTATAATTTTTATTAATATCATTAAAGAATGCTGCATTATTTTGTGTAGTTGTAAAAAATGTTTGAATGTTTTCTCTAATCTTATTATCTACATCACAAGCTTTATGAGCTAATACAACTATTTGAATATTTTGATGTCTTCCTTTTGTAAATATTTCTGACATATTTTTTTGTTTTGATAAACTTGCAACATCATCTAAAATTAATAAAGATTTATTTTCAGGTGTACCAGCAAAACTTTCCATATCTTGTAACTCATCTAATTGTTTATCATTATAGACGTTAGTAAAAGTTGGCCATTCAGAAGTATGCATACAAAAAATATGTACTTTTGTTTCGTCCTTATAATATTGGTTTATATATTTTTTAATAAACGTAGTCTTACCACTTCCAGTTTTACCGTAAACAATGAAATGTAAATTTTCTTGATACATTTTACCTTGTTTAATATTTTTATTATTAGTTTTATCCTTAATCTTATCCTCCTCAGTCTTCCATCCTTTAAAAGATTTTTTTTCTTGGTTATAAAAATTTATTCTTTTTTGTTCCTCTGTTAGAAAGTAACCCCATTGATTTCCAATACATATAACAAGATGATAAATAAAAAACATTAAAATACATGCTAACAATATTTTTATACAATGAAATTTTAAAAAATTCCAAAGACGTGTAAGATCTGATTGTGGTATTTTTTTATTAAGAGATGAATTAGGGGGTAGTGTCTCTAAATATTTTTTATCTATATTATTATATATTTTTATCTATATTATTATATATATTTTTATCTATATTATTATTATATTTAGTATTATATATAGGATTTTCTACAATATTATTAATATCTTTGAGATTCGGATCTTGAGGGGTTAGTGTATCTTGAAACTCAGTGTTATTCATATAATTATTTATTATTTCGTTTATTGCATTAAGAGATTTATGACGACTTAGATTACTTTTATTACCTTTATTACTTTTAATTATAACCGGTGAATATAAATCTTCCAAATTTTCGTTTTTATTCATTTAATATTTTTAAAATAAAAAATTTAGGAATTATTATTTTTTAATTCCGGACTCGCATTCTTACACTCTTATGAGTGTTTTTAACCTCTGTAGAACCTCCGGAATGTGTCGGACTTTTTGTTCCTATACTCAAAAGAAGTATGTTCCGAACCTCTCCTCTCTTCCGGAATGCTTAAGAATATTTTAATAAAATAATATTTTATTCTTTATAAAAAAAATATTTTAATATATATAAGATTATTTTAGTTGAAATACAACTATTTTAGTTGAAATACAACTATTTTAGTTGAAATACAACTATTTAAATATATAAGTCTATTTTTAATAGAAATACTAATATAAATTATTATTTTGATTATTATGTTGATTAAGTTTTGGACATAGTGTTACATGTCGCTGAAATTTTTCTTTAATATAATTTTTTGACAACCTCTACATTTAACTTTTTCTTTTAAACAATCCTTACACTGATATTTACTATCATAAAACTCTGTCTTAGGTTTAGTAATTTGACAACTTGTACATTGTCTTGTAGAACTTATACAAGAATTATAATGATTAGTAATTCCTTGAATTGTAAAATATTTATTACAATTACGACATAACTGATCTTTTAATTTATCTTTTTTATTTTTTTTAACCTCTTCTGGTTGTTCGCATAATTTTAAATGACGTGCAAAATTTTTTGATGTTATATTTTTATTACATCCGGAACATATTTTTTTGTTATTACTTTCAACAAATTGATTTTTATCAATATAATTATTTTGTGCTACATTATTATTTTGAACAAAAGGATTATTTTGTGCTACATTATTATTTTGTGCTAAATAATTATTATTATTTTGCCTAGGTGTATTTATTCTAGCAGTATAAAGATTTTGTTCTTTATCTGAAATAAATAAATGCTTTAATCTTTGTAATGGTTGCTCTGATTGAATATTATTATACTGAATACTATTATTAGGTTGAATATTATTATACTGAATACTATTATTAGGTTGCATACTATTATTAGGTTGAATACTATTATTAGGTTGAAATTGATTCATATGCATACCACATGGTGTGTTTTTCATATGAGAATATAATAGTGTTTGATTTAAAAAACGCATATTGCAAACTTGACAAATTTGAGTCATTTCCATTTTTTTATTTTTATTAGGAAAAATTTTATTTTTATAATTTATGTATTTTTATAATCAGAAAAAAATTTTATTTTTATTGTTTAAAAATGATGTTACCAAATGTTGGTGGAGGTGCATATATCCCGAATAATCGTGAATCAGAAATAGAACTAGAAAATTATATCATGAAAACTGGAGACGTTTTATCTGGTCCATTACATCTTTCTATTCTTCCACAACAAAATACAGAGTTAACAAATAAACAATATGTTGATACACAAATCAATGACTTAAAAGAAAAATATATAAACGATGTTATGGTTCCGCTGATGAACGAATTAAAGTTGCTTAAAACTTAATGACAAATCATTAAACGAAAAATTATTAAAACTTGATAAAAAGGATAGAGAGCTAGAAGCAGATATAGCAAAACTTTTTAAAAAGATTTCTGAACAATCAAAAATTTTAATATTACTTTCTATAAATTTAAAATCTGCTGTAATTAAAAATAAACATCAGATAAAAATGTTAAAAGAACAATTAGAAGATGAAATAGAAAAACTACCTGAAAGAATTAAAAAAAATTTAAAGCAGTTACAAGCTACATTCCAAAAAAGTGTGAATGAATTGAGTTCTAAAATTGCTCAACAAATTAAAAAAATAAATCAATTAAAAATTGAAGTAAAATCACTTAATCAAAAAGTTGATAAAATGAAAATCAATTAAAATCTTAAAATCAATTTAGAAAATGAATTAAAGAAAAATTTACAAGAAAACTCTAAAGAAAATAAAGAACAGTTAGATTCCGTTAAAAGAAAAGTAGATGGTCTTAAAGTTCAATTAAATGCTTTAAAAACAGAATTAAAGATAAGTGAGAAAAAATTAGAAATGACTGAAAAAGAAATTAAAGTACATCACACGCTTCTTGATGCAATAGATAAAGTGCAACAATCAATTAATAAAGTTATCTCAAAGTTATTAGATATTCATAAACGTAAATCTTAAACGAGTATTGTAAATATTAACTTAAATATTTTTTACCTACAAAAAAAAAATCATAAAAAATATAACTATAATTTAAAAAATATAAAAATATAAATATAATTTTAAAAATATAAAAGTATAAATATAATTTAAAAAAAAAATTTAAAAATATAAAAGTATAAATATAATTTTTAAAAATGGATAAAATTAGAGCTGATAATTTTAAAAGAATAAAACAATTAGACGAATTAATAAAACAAAGAAATATTATGAAAGAAAATCATAGAATAAAAAAAATGATTGATGCAGGTTTGGTTCCTGATAAAGTTAAACCAAAAACGCAATCTGCAAAAGTTAAGAACAAAAAATAAACATTTTTTATAATGGACATCGGAGATGTCTTCCAGGGCTTCCCGTATTTATATTTTCCCAAAAAATCAAATTTATTACTAAAAAATGCCTATAATTTATAAACACAATCTTAAACAATTTGCTTCAAATCAAAAAATTGCTCATGAACCACGTATGAATCCGGTTTACCATTATGATAATAGAGAAACAGTCGTAACAGAAAAGTTCCTAGGCACCGCAGGTGCCGTTCATACGGAAGGAGATGGTATTTTTTCTGGTATTGGAAGTATCGTTAACTTAATTAAAAATAATAAAGATTTGATTACATCTGCTGCAAAAGGAGCAGCTGCTATAGGTAGTACAGCTAGTGCAATATCAAATGCTGTTAAGTCTCAAAACGAATTAAAACAACTAGAAGCTATTCGTAAACTTAGGAATGATTCTGAAGAACTAAAAAATTTAAAAAAACTTTCAGATGAAACAAAGAACAAAATTGCTAACATAGCTGTGGAGGGTGATAGTAAACATAATAAAAAAAGAATTGAAGAAATAAGAGGTAATGGCATTCATAGCGGAGCTGGTCTAGCAAAATTCTAAAATTATATTTTAGTAAAAATTTTTTTCTGTCTGTGAGAAAAACAAAAAGTCAAATTATTTTTTATAAAAATGTTTTCGCTTATCGAAAATAAATTTAAATTAGACGATCCTCCGTTCGTCAGTTATAATCAAAATAAGAATGACTATATAAGAATTGCTATGAATCCCGGATCTTCCAGTAGAGTAAACACTGGAGGTGATTTAATCTTTGAAGTTGATAATCAGCAGAGCTATTTATATTTACCTGATTCATTTTTACACTGTGAATATTCTTTATATAGTGATGCTAATTTTACAACACCATTACCAGATACCGATAATATTACACTAGAGAATAATTTTTTTCCAAGATTATTTACACAAATGCGTTTAGATGTTGCAACTCAAAATATAGAAACAATAAGTGATTCCCCAGGTGTAATTGATACAATGCTTAGATTTGTAACAATTGGTGAAAATAATAAAAAGCATGAAATCGAAGGTTGGTTTCCTGATACTAATGATGGTATAATTATTGATGATTTAACTCACGCTGGAACAGATGCCGCAGGAATTGCGAAAGATGTAGAAAATATTGCAAAACATTTAAATGAAACAAATAATGATGCATATAAAGAAAGACGTGAATTTAACAAGAAAAGTAAGCAAACAGTAAATTGGTCATTGTCTCCATTATTCGGTTATTTAGATTATGTTAAAATATCATATCAATTAAAATTTAAATTAATAATTCATCGTACAGCAAATAATGAATTAATCTTTTTTGGTAAGACTGGAAAAAAAGCATATTTAAAAATTGATAGACTTGAATGGTGGATTAAGCATATTACTCCTAGTTTAGAGGTTGAAACAGCTATTGCAAAAAGATTAAATACTAACAAACCAATTCCAGTTAATTTTCTAAAGCGTACTGCCAGTTCAGTAACTTTTTCCGAACAAAGATTTAACTGGCATTTTACTAGAACTGCGAATACTCCAAGATATTTATTACTAACTTCTCAAAGAAATAATTCTCCAAGTTTTGATAAGAACAATAATCTCTTCCATATTAATACAATTCGAAGTTTACAAGTTTCATTAAATCAAACCCGATATCCAATTGATCCATTAAGATTCGATGATACCAATAATCAATTTATGGAAGGATATGATTCTTATAGAAATCTTTGTATAGAATTTGGAGTTGAACCACAATTAACTCCTGGAGATTGGAGACATTTATATCCAATTTTCTGTTTCGATTTAAGTGCACAATCTGAAGATATTATTAAAAATGGTTGTGATGTAACAATTAATATTGAAAAGAAAGATTCCACAACTTCATTGATGGCTTATGGTTTATTGCTAGAAGATGCAAAATATTCTATTGAAATTCTTAATGGAAAGATGGTTAGGATCGGCTAAAGCCTCTGAACAAAGTTCTATAGGTTAAAGCCCAAGACTTAGTCGATTAATTAATTTTTTTTCATAACTAGAATAGATTAAAATTTTTGTTAACTTAAAAATTCTTAACTTAAAAAATTTTTTCATAACTAGAATAGATTAAAAAAAATTCTTAACTTAAATTTTTTTCATAACTAGAATAGATTTAAATTTTTGATAACTTAAAATTTTTTTATTAAAAATGTCGCAAGCGAAAAGTAATATTAATAATAAAACTGTTGAATTAAAATTACGTAATATTGTTGACAAAAATACCCCTAAAACTATTACTATTAATAAAAAAAGTATTACATAAGTAAACCAATGATAGAGAATATTCAATTACAAGAAGAAAAGAATGGTGGGATTCTCCCATTAATTCCACTAATAATAGGTGGCATAGCAGCTGCAGGAAGTGTTGCAGGTGGGACAGCTGGTATTGTCCAAACAGTAAATAAAAATAAATCAGAGAAGGCAGCATTAGAAGAACAAAAACATCATAATAGAGAGTTAGAGAAAGTTGCTAGGGGTGAAGGAGTAGTAGATAATTTTATTAGTAAATTAAAATTAGTTGATGAAGGAAAACGAGTTCTTAAAAATATTCTCCACAATGTTGATGATTTAATTGAAATTAAAGAAACTAAAGATGGTTCTGGAATATATCTAAGTCCTAGTATGATAAGGTAAAACTTTTATTTTATCTTTAAAAATTTTTTTATCTTTTAAAATGAATTCTACAAATTCCGAAAATTTAATTAAATTAAAAATTTCTAATTTAGATTTATTAAATTATCTATTAAACAAAAATAAAAACTCAAATTGTAAAATTTATGAAGGTAACGACGACAAACAAAGTTTGGCTACTACCTACGGTGGTGATATACAAAAAACATTAGAAAACTTTCCTGGATTTATTTGGAGTAAATATTCGAAAGAAAAACATCTTCCTGGTCATTCATATACCGGTCCAGGAACTCGATTAGATATAAGACTAGATGAGAATAATAATCCGAAACCAGGTGAAGAACCAATAAATAGAGTAGATGCCGCCGCTTACAGGCATGATTTAGCTTATCGAAATCATGATCTAAGTTCTCGTCATGTAGCTGATAAGAAGATGATTCAAGAATTAGATAGTATTCAGAATCCTACATTTAGAGAAAAAATTGAAAGAATGTTTGTTAAGAAAGCTTTACAAGCTAAAATAGTATTCGGTCAGGGTTTAAATGAAACTAATAACTCTGAGAGCAACGCTCGAACTAATAACTCTGAGAGCAACGCTCGAACCTACGCGTCTAAAATCCACAAGGAATATAGAAGACCTAAATATTTATTAAAAGTAAAAGTATTTAATAAAGATGATATTTGGAGTGCTGATCTTATTCATATGCCGAATGAAAGGGACTACAAATACGCATTGACCGTTATAGATTTATATACACGATACGCTTGGGTAAAGCCTTTAAAAAATAAAAGTGGTCTATCAGTTAAATATGCGTTTGAAGAAATCTTTAAAGAAAGTAAGAGAAAGCCAAAAAAATTGTTTGTTGATAAAGGGTCGGAATTTTATAACCGAAACGTTCAGCCACTATTTGAAACTGTTTATTCCACTGAAAATGCAGGGAAGGCCGTAGTGATAGAAAGATTCAATAGATCATTAAAAAATAAAATTTTCAAGAAATTTACTCAGCAAGGAAATCAGAAATGGTTGAAGATATTACCAGGAATTGTAGAAGAGTACAATAATAAAGTTCATTCTGGTATTGAAGAAACTCCAAAGAATGCTTCTGACGACCCTGATCTAGTACGAAAGAAAATATTCGAGAATAATAATTTGAATGAGAGTAATCCGAATTTGCAGAAACTTAAGCCGAAATTTAAAATTGGAGATAGAGTTAGAATATTTAAATATAAGAATAAATTTGAAAAAGGCTTTGTTGGCTATTGGACGAAAGAGATATTTGAAATTTCTAAAATAAATCAAAGTTATCCGATTACTTATGAAATTAAAGATTTAGATGATGAAGATATCAGAGGACGTTTTTATCAAAATGAATTACAACGAACTGATTTTTAATTATCATTATTATTATTATTTTTATTATTCAATTCTAACATAATATCTAGAAATGATACTCCTTTTTGTAATTTGTACAAAACGTATAAACATAATTGTCCACAATAGGTAGTGCCTGGTGTTTGAATTTGAAACGTATTGTATGTTCCCGTTCCAAGTAATTCTTTTACTTCATTTGTAGGGGGCAAACCGTATGAATCAAAATAATAGTTCTGCTGATGATTTTTAACGCCTGCTGACCAATGTACACCTTTTTCATTTGACGTATGAAGATTTGTTATGAAATTTACAGTTATTGATGGCCTATTTTTTAGGAATTGTAATTCGTTTCTCATTAGAACATGAAAATTCTTTATTCCTAATCGATTAGCGATTTTCTTTAGGTCGAAATTCGTTGTCGTTTGTGTTTCCATATAATTTCAAAAACTCATTTATGTTGCTCATTTTATAATAAAAAAATTTCTTAAGGGACCCCTAGAAGTCAGAAGGGAGGGGGGTATTGATTTAAAATTGTTCTCTAATGATGTCTTTCCTTACTACTTATTCGATTTTGAAATGATTATATTATAATTATTCTAATCTATATTGTTTTATATATTTCCATTTTCTTCATGAACTTCATTTGTAAAATATGTTTCATCGTTAAAATGATTGTTTAAAATTGTCATAACAACTATCCCGCATGTCGCCGTCCATGCGTTCTAAATTTAGAAGAAGAATTTTATTTTGTCATTTGCTTTTATTGTCAATGCACTCTTATGTGCTTAATCTATTCATGTCTTCACAATGGGAAGTACTTTACTACCCGTATGTGTTTGGCAAACGCTAAATGAATTTTGCAAATCGATTTCTAAAACTGAATTTGAAAATAGACTTTGCAAATGGATTTTGAAAATAGATTTTGAAAACAGATTCTGAAAATAATTTACGTAGGGGTAAATTGAAATGTCAAAACTTTACGCACGCGTAAGTTGAAATGTCAAAAGTTTACCGATGGGTAAATTGAAATGACAAGATATAGCATGATAATTTTAGGGGAAAGCTGCTAGATGTTTCTCTCTCTGCAATCTCTGTCTCTCTCTTCAATTATCAGGCAGTGTACGGGTTCATTGAATAATTTTGAGTTTATGAGTTACAATGATCTTCTAGTTCACACAATTAGTACTTTAAATAATGTTGAGCATACAATAACGAAGAATGACTAAGTAATAATTGCGTCTTCTTAATTTATCATAGTGCTCTAATCTTAATAATAATTGAGAACCATTTCACTTATTTTTAATTGAGATAACGAAGGATATATTCTTGCGGTTTCTTCCATTTCTGAAGTTCCTTCCACTTTTGTTTCTTCCACTTTTGTTTCTTCCATTTTTGTTTCTTCCATTTTTAAAGAAATATTATTAGACACATGATATATTTTAAAAACCTGAAAAACGTCTAAACTCATGAATTTGAAATTCTCAACTTTTATGATTTTCGGTGTCCTGGAACGGTCATGATTTAAGCAATGAAAATTGTAATTCTCAAATTTTGAGATACTCAACTTTTATAATTTTTAGTGTCCTAGAACGGTCATGATTTAAGCAATGAAAATTGTAATTCTCAAATTTGAGATTCTCAACTTTTATAATTTTTTAGTGTCCTAGAACGGTCATGATTTTGAGGGTGAAAATTGTAATTCTCAAATTTGAGATTTTGAAAAATTTGAAAATTGGGTATTTTTAAAAACGCCCAAATTTGTGAATTTAGTCCCTTTTTCAGGTTTTTAAGACCTAAATTCATGAATTTATGTCGTTTTTAAAAGTACCATTTTTGAAAAAAATGGTACTTTTTGAATGAACCAAATTCATGAATTTAGGTCTTAAAAACCTGAAAAAGGGACTAAATTCATGAATTTATGTCGTTTTTAAAAGTACTAATTTTTTTGATTTTATGGTGTCCTGGTCCGGTCTTCTTCCCATTACTGACAAAGTCAATTACAAAATTCGTATATATAATTAGTACATTCTTATATACAGACCCGTTCAAAAGTCTTTGGGCATAGAACGATTATTGATTTCAGAAGAGATGTCCTAATTGAATATAGCCAATTTGACAGATGATATTTTGAAGTTTTTTTCATAGTCTTATTGCTTTCATTACATATTCACCGGTAGAACAAGCTCCGCATATTTCTTCATCTAGACGAATCACTTTGGGTTGAGACCCAGTCTGTTTTAGCACGCAATCCCCACTTTGGGTCACGACTCCGCTCTTTGTTACCACTGAACAATACACACGAACAATATACACAGATATTTGTTTGCATCTGATTTACTGATTCTATACAATAGGCCCAGGGTATGCTGCACTGATGACGGCAAACAAGCCAGCAAAGTTTTCAGTTGCTGCGATGATTTAACTCAGATTTTGTTCTCACCTCTTGAATTTTTCCTTTCAGAGTCTCATTACATATATGACCTGACGATTGATGAATGCTCATATGCTCTAATTCGGAACAGGAAGACATCTTGAGTGAGTGTTTTATTATTCAAGCATAATTTACTGCTGGTTTCAACTCTGTACATAGCCAATACTCACCAACGCTCCTATGAGTGCTCTCTGAATTGTACCTGACTTCTGCGGCATGCTGTGGAAATGTGTATCTAATCATCGCACTGTCCAAATGTTCAAAGCGAACACTCGAAAAATTGCAGCATCTCGTTTAGCCTCTTTCTTACTTTTAACACAGTTGTTGATGATGTGAGCTGGTTGGCTTGCATCAGGGGCGGGTAGCCTCCAGCCCGCGTCACTTTCCTCTCCGTCCCGCAGGTTGTTTATCAATTGTCATTGAATCTGGCTCAACAGACACTTTCTGATTTGGCCCGACAGTGCTTGATTTGAGCTTTAAAATCCCCGAAGTTCTGGTTCATTTCTTATTCGACACATTAAACGTTCATCCAAAGGCTATTCGCTGCGAGTAAACTTGAGATCACAGATTTAAAGTGATGTAGAAGTGGGCGGTGAATTGTTAGTTCCTGCAAAAGACTTTGCTGCTTTCAAGAATTCATAAATGTGGTTTTGACTTTTAAAGTCAGTGACATGTCCATGTTTCCTTGACAATGAAGAAATTGTGCACGTGTCCCAACTTCCTCCTTCAACCGTAAGTATCAGGTTTTATTCCCATAAAAGGAAACACGATCCTCTACATCAATAAGACGTGTTGAAGATGGTTTTACCCTTGGTCTACCGTAGAGGAAAGGTGCATTTGAGAACACTGAGAAAGTCTTTGAATGCTTCATTTCAATCATTTATGTCGGGCAACCTTTTTATAGCGCGGGTCACAACATAATTCAATTCCAACGGCAGTTTTCTGGCCATGATAAAAGAATGTGAATATTTTCCATTATGTTGTCAAATATCGACTACTTATTATTCTTAAAGCAACATAGCATTTCAAACATAAATGTGTAGGTGGAAGTTGCTTCATTGAAGCAACAAGTGACTTCCGATGACGCGATGGCTTCTACACGTACGATGACAGTGAGCAAACGTCACGTCATGCATGTGATGTCCTATTTTTTGCTTCCTCTTTGTTTAATTTATGCGTGCACGTATGACACCGGTTTATCTAGGCACAGACGTAGAATGGACAGATTAACTACTTGGGCAATTTCGTGAAGCACGTAACACTGGACGCCGAGGACACTGGCGAGCGACATGCAGGCAGAGAACGAATCACGACGTCATTGCAGTAGCGATTAGAGGTGTACAGTCGGGACCTGAACCCGATCGGGTTCGGTTCGGGCTTGTTGAGAAATGTTCGAGGGTCTTCGTGTTAGGAGATGATGCAAAATTTTTGAAAAAAATGAGTAGACGATACCATAGGAGAATCTGATGAAAATGTTTCACCGCTAATTTGCTTCGTTATCAATATTACGTATCATCAGAAGATGATGATGATGGCCTAAGAGGAAGCCGACCGAAATTAATAGAGTATAGAAATTTATTACCATCTTATGTACTTGGTTCCTCAGCTATAATCGTATTCCATGACGTGGTCAATGCATGACCACAAATTATGTCCCACAAGAATGATTTACCATAAATTCATGCCGATCAGTGATGCTATCGGGTTTGAGGCTACTGGAGAAGGCATGTGTGCTCTACGACAGTTGGAGCTGAGATGGAGTGTAGGGCAGTGTCAATAACTTTGTTCATTAGCTGGTGGGGACCCAGAGATCTTTCGACACACCGTGCTCACCAGCCACACCGAACACAAGCTTGTTCTAGAGAAACGGGGGCTCCAAAGTGCTTGGTCGCAACATAGTAAAGTTGGTTGTCAGGTAAGCGTATACCAAATGATATTGAAGAAACAGCGTTGAGTTCGGAGACAGTCTGTGGATGAGGTCAGTTTATGTTCTTTGTCTAATGAAGCTACTAATTGGTTTCATCAACAGTAGAGAAGACAGATACCCAGTTGAATACATATGAGGAGAATGAGAACATTAGAGTGCAACTTCCAATAATTTTGAAAAAGTTCACATGTAGGAGCAAAGCAGCGTGTAGCAAAAAAAGCTGGATTGACAGGCGAGCTGATGCCAAAAAGTTTTGTTCGAAGAAACATCTCAGTTTGTTCACAGAATTTTAGGTTGAGAATGCATGAGACAGTAGGCCTACGTGATGTTTCATGCCCACTAACCTGGTGTCCACAATCATGATAAACATTCAAATATCGAAAGCCACAATTATTCCAAACTAGTTCGTTTCAGTCCGTGATAGTAAAATGTGGATTTTTAAGTGGATGTGATGTTTTATGTCATGCATGTCCTATCGCACTCGTGTGCTCATGCAGTTGAAGCACGGTGACGGTCCACAGCATGAACTAAGTTTGGGCATAAAGAAGTAATTGCGCAAAGGAAAGAGCCACAGTGGCTTAACAACTTTAGCAGACGTAAAGATAGGATATAAAAGACATCAAATTGCTTTATAATAGAGCATCTACTGTTGAATAAAGCTATATCGTCGAGATATTCAGCTCTACAATACAAAGAAGCTAGAGAGTGCAAGCTTTTAAGAATGTTCAGTGAACCCCACACAAAAAACATGCAGGCCGCCAAGGTTTCTCCTCTCTGATCCCTTCTTCAGAATAGAGAACAATATTTCCGAAGGTCAGAAAATTGGATGCGAATAGCATGCAAGTGATTGCTCAGGTCTTGCGGAATATTTTCTGGACATTATCTCAACCCTGCAAGACCCCCGCATTCTAGTT
>CAJQUW010008032.1:27500-515000 GCA_907163375.1 Prostheceraeus crozeri | reverse complement strand
AAAGTTAAAGTTAAAGTTAAAGTTAAAGTTAAAGTTAAAGTTAAAGTTAAAGTTAAAGTTAAAGTTAAAGTTAAAGTTAAAGTTAAAGTTAAAGTTAAAGTTAAGTTAAAGTTAAAGTTAAAGTTAAAGTTAAAGTTAAGTTAAAGTTAAAGTTAAAGTTAAAGTTAAAGTTAAAGTTAAAGTTAAAGTTAAAGTTAAAGTTAAAGTTAAAGTTAAAGTTAAAGTTAAAGTTAAAGTTAAAGTTAAAGTTAAAGTTAAAGTTAAAGTTAAAGTTAAAGTTAAAGTTAAAGTTAAAGTTAAAGTTAAAGTTAAAGTTAAAGTTAAAGTTAAAGTTAAAGTTAAAGTTAAAGTTAAAGTTAAAGTTAAAGTTAAAGTTAAAGTTAAAGTTAAAGTTAAAGTTAAAGTTAAAGTTAAAGTTAAAGTTAAAGTTAAAGTTAAAGTTAAAGTTAAAGTTAAAGTTAAAGTTAAAGTTAAAGTTAAAGTTAAAGTTAAAGTTAAAGTTAAAGTTAAAGTTAAAGTTAAAGTTAAAGTTAAAGTTAAAGTTAAGTTAAAGTTAAAGTTAAAGTTAAAGTTAAAGTTAAAGTTAAAGTTAAAGTTAAAGTTAAGTTAAAGTTAAAGTTAAAGTTAAAGTTAAAGTTAAAGTTAAGTTAAAGTTAAAGTTAAAGTTAAAGTTAAAGTTAAAGTTAAAGTTAAAGTTAAAGTTAAAGTTAAAGTTAAAGTTAAAGTTAAAGTTAAAGTTAAAGTTAAAGTTAAAGTTAAAGTTAAAGTTAAAGTTAAAGTTAAAGTTAAGTTAAAGTTAAAGTTAAAGTTAAAGTTAAAGTTAAAGTTAAAGTTAAAGTTAAAGTTAAAGTTAAAGTTAAAGTTAAAGTTAAGTTAAAGTTAAAGTTAAAGTTAAAGTTAAAGTTAAAGTTAAAGTTAAAGTTAAAGTTAAAGTTAAAGTTAAAGTTAAAGTTAAAGTTAAAGTTAAAGTTAAAGTTAAAGTTAAAGTTAAAGTTAAAGTTAAAGTTAAAGTTAAAGTTAAAGTTAAAGTTAAAGTTAAAGTTAAAGTTAAAGTTAAAGTTAAAGTTAAAGTTAAAGTTAAAGTTAAAGTTAAAGTTAAAGTTAAAGTTAAAGTTAAAGTTAAAGTTAAAGTTAAAGTTAAAGTTAAAGTTAAAGTTAAAGTTAAAGTTAAAGTTAAAGTTAAAGTTAAAGTTAAAGTTAAAGTTAAAGTTAAAGTTAAAGTTAAAGTTAAAGTTAAAGTTAAAGTTAAAGTTAAAGTTAAAGTTAAAGTTAAAGTTAAAGTTAAAGTTAAAGTTAAAGTTAAGTTAAAGTTAAAGTTAAAGTTAAAGTTAAAGTTAAAGTTAAAGTTAAAGTTAAGTTAAAGTTAAAGTTAAAGTTAAAGTTAAAGTTAAAGTTAAAGTTAAAGTTAAAGTTAAGTTAAAGTTAAAGTTAAAGTTAAGTTAAGTTAAAGTTAAAGTTAAAGTTAAAGTTCAAGTTAAAGTTAAAGTTAAAGTTAAAGTTAAAGTTAAAGTTAAAGTTAAAGTTAAAGTTAAAGTTAAAGTTAAAGTTAAGTTAAGTTAAAGTTAAAGTTAAAGTTAAAGTTAAAGTTAAAGTTAAAGTTAAAGTTAAAGTTAAGTTAAAGTTAAAGTTAAAGTTAAGTTAAAGTTAAAGTTAAAGTTAAAGTTAAAGTTAAGTTAAAGTTAAAGTTAAAGTTAAAGTTAAAGTTAAGTTAAAGTTAAAGTTAAAGTTAAGTTAAAGTTAAAGTTAAAGTTAAAGTTAAAGTTAAAGTTAAAGTTAAGTTAAAGTTAAAGTTAAAGTTAAAGTTAAAGTTAAAGTTAAAGTTAAAGTTAAAGTTAAAGTTAAAGTTAAAGTTAACGTTAAAGTTAAAGTTAAAGTTAAAGTTAAAGTTAAAGTTAAAGTTAAAGTTAAAGTTAAAGTTAAAGTTAAAGTTAAGTTAAAGTTAAAGTTAAAGTTAAAGTTAAAGTTAAAGTTAAAGTTAAAGTTAAAGTTAAAGTTAAAGTTAAAGTTAAAGTTAAAGTTAAAGTTAAAGTTAAAGTTAAGTTAAAGTTAAAGTTAAAGTTAAAGTTAAAGTTAAAGTTAAAGTTAAAGTTAAAGTTAAAGTTAAAGTTAAAGTTAAAGTTAAAGTTAAAGTTAAAGTTAAAGTTAAAGTTAAGTTAAAGTTAAGTTAAAGTTAAAGTTAAAGTTAAAGTTAAAGTTAAAGTTAAAGTTAAAGTTAAAGTTAAAGTTAAAGTTAAAGTTAAAGTTAAAGTTAAAGTTAAAGTTAAAGTTAAAGTTAAAGTTAAAGTTAAAGTTAAAGTTAAAGTTAAAGTTAAAGTTAAAGTTAAAGTTAAAGTTAAAGTTAAAGTTAAAGTTAAAGTTAAAGTTAAAGTTAAAGTTAAAGTTAAAGTTAAAGTTAAAGTTAAAGTTAAAGTTAAAGTTAAAGTTAAAGTTAAAGTTAAAGTTAAAGTTAAAGTTAAAGTTAAAGTTAAAGTTAAAGTTAAAGTTAAAGTTAAAGTTAAAGTTAAAGTTAAAGTTAAAGTTAAAGTTAAAGTTAAAGTTAAAGTTAAAGTTAAAGTTAAAGTTAAAGTTAAAGTTAAAGTTAAAGTTAAAGTTAAAGTTAAAGTTAAAGTTAAAGTTAAAGTTAAAGTTAAAGTTAAAGTTAAAGTTAAAGTTAAAGTTAAAGTTAAAGTTAAAGTTAAAGTTAAAGTTAAAGTTAAAGTTAAAGTTAAAGTTAAAGTTAAAGTTAAAGTTAAAGTTAAAGTTAAAGTTAAAGTTAAAGTTAAAGTTAAAGTTAAAGTTAAAGTTAAAGTTAAAGTTAAAGTTAAAGTTAAAGTTAAAGTTAAAGTTAAAGTTAAAGTTAAAGTTAAAGTTAAAGTTAAAGTTAAAGTTAAAGTTAAAGTTAAAGTTAAAGTTAAAGTTAAAGTTAAAGTTAAAGTTCCGTTAAAGTTAAAGTTAAAGTTAAAGTTAAAGTTAAAGTTAAAGTTAAAGTTAAAGTTAAAGTTAAAGTTAAGTTAAAGTTAAGTTAAAGTTAAAGTTAAAGTTAAAGTTAAAGTTAAAGTTAAAGTTAAGTTAAAGTTAAAGTTAAAGTTAAAGTTAAAGTTAAAGTTAAAGTTAAAGTTAAAGTTAAAGTTAAAGTTAAAGTTAAAGTTAAAGTTAAAGTTAAAGTTAAGTTAAAGTTAAAGTTAAAGTTAAAGTTAAAGTTAAAGTTAAAGTTAAAGTTAAAGTTAAAGTTAAAGTTAAAGTTAAAGTTAACGTTAAAGTTAAAGTTAAAGTTAAAGTTAAAGTTAAAGTTAAAGTTAAAGTTAAAGTTAAAGTTAAAGTTAAAGTTAAAGTTAAAGTTAAAGTTAAAGTTAAAGTTAAAGTTAAAGTTAAAGTTAAAGTTAAAGTTAAAGTTAAAGTTAAAGTTAAAGTTAAAGTTAAAGTTAAAGTTAAAGTTAAAGTTAAAGTTAAAGTTAAAGTTAAGTTAAAGTTAAAGTTAAAGTTAAAGTTAAAGTTAAAGTTAAAGTTAAAGTTAAAGTTAAAGTTAAAGTTAAAGTTAAAGTTAAAGTTAAAGTTAAAGTTAAAGTTAAAGTTAAAGTTAAAGTTAAAGTTAAAGTTAAAGTTAAAGTTAAAGTTAAAGTTAAAGTTAAAGTTAAAGTTAAAGTTAAAGTTAAAGTTAAAGTTAAAGTTAAAGTTAAAGTTAAAGTTAAAGTTAAAGTTAAAGTTAAAGTTAAAGTTAAAGTTAAAGTTAAAGTTAAAGTTAAAGTTAAAGTTAAAGTTAAAGTTAAAGTTAAAGTTAAAGTTAAAGTTAAAGTTAAAGTTAAAGTTAAAGTTAAAGTTAAAGTTAAAGTTAAAGTTAAAGTTAAAGTTAAGTTAAAGTTAAAGTTAAAGTTAAAGTTAAAGTTAAAGTTAAAGTTAAGTTAAAGTTAAAGTTAAAGTTAAGTTAAAGTTAAAGTTAAAGTTAAAGTTAAAGTTAAAGTTAAAGTTAAGTTAAAGTTAAAGTTGTTAAAGTTAAAGTTAAAGTTAAAGTTAAAGTTAAAGTTAAAGTTAAAGTTAAAGTTAAAGTTAAAGTTAAAGTTAAAGTTAAAGTTAAAGTTAAAGTTAAAGTTAAAGTTAAAGTTAAAGTTAAAGTTAAAGTTAAAGTTAACGTTAAAGTTAAGTTAAGTTAAAGTTAAAGTTAAAGTTAAAGTTAAAGTTAAAGTTAAAGTTAAAGTTAAAGTTAAGTTAAAGTTAAAGTTAAAGTTAAAGTTAAAGTTAAAGTTAAAGTTAAGTTAAAGTTAAAGTTAAAGTTAACGTTAAAGTTAAAGTTAAAGTTAAAGTTAAAGTTAAAGTTAAAGTTAAAGTTAAAGTTAAAGTTAAAGTTAAAGTTAAAGTTAAAGTTAAAGTTAAAGTTAAAGTTAAAGTTAAAGTTAAAGTTAAAGTTAAAGTTAAAGTTAAAGTTAAAGTTAAAGTTAAAGTTAAAGTTAAAGTTAAAGTTAAAGTTAAAGTTAAAGTTAAGTTAAAGTTAAAGTTAAAGTTAAAGTTAAAGTTAAAGTTAAAGTTAAAGTTAAAGTTAAGTTAAAGTTAAAGTTAAAGTTAAGTTAAAGTTAAAGTTAAAGTTAAAGTTAAAGTTAAAGTTAAAGTTAAAGTTAAAGTTAAAGTTAAAGTTAAAGTTAAAGTTAAAGTTAAAGTTAAGTTAAAGTTAAAGTTAAAGTTAAAGTTAAAGTTAAAGTTAAAGTTAAAGTTAAAGTTAAAGTTAAAGTTAAAGTTAAAGTTAAAGTTAAAGTTAAAGTTAAAGTTAAAGTTAAAGTTAAAGTTAAAGTTAAAGTTAAAGTTAAAGTTAAAGTTAAAGTTAAAGTTAAAGTTAAAGTTAAAGTTAAAGTTAAAGTTAAAGTTAAAGTTAAAGTTAAAGTTAAAGTTAAAGTTAAAGTTAAAGTTAAAGTTAAAGTTAAAGTTAAAGTTAAAGTTAAAGTTAAAGTTAAAGTTAAAGTTAAAGTTAAAGTTAAAGTTAAAGTTAAAGTTAAAGTTAAGTTAAAGTTAAAGTTAAAGTTAAAGTTAAAGTTAAAGTTAAAGTTAAAGTTAAAGTTAAAGTTAAAGTTAAAGTTAAAGTTAAAGTTAAAGTTAAAGTTAAAGTTAAAGTTAAAGTTAAAGTTAAAGTTAAAGTTAAAGTTAAAGTTAAAGTTAAAGTTAAAGTTAAAGTTAAAGTTAACGTTAAAGTTAAAGTTAAAGTTAAAGTTAAAGTTAAAGTTAAGTTAAAGTTAAAGTTAAAGTTAAAGTTAAAGTTAAAGTTAAAGTTAAAGTTAAAGTTAAAGTTAAAGTTAAAGTTAAAGTTAAAGTTAAAGTTAAAGTTAAAGTTAAAGTTAAAGTTAAAGTTAAAGTTAAAGTTAAAGTTAAAGTTAAAGTTAAAGTTAAAGTTAAAGTTAAAGTTAAAGTTAAAGTTAAAGTTAAAGTTAAAGTTAAAGTTAAAGTTAAAGTTAAAGTTAAAGTTAAAGTTAAAGTTAAAGTTAAAGTTAAAGTTAAAGTTAAAGTTAAAGTTAAAGTTAAGTTAAAGTTAAAGTTAAAGTTAAAGTTAAAGTTAAAGTTAAAGTTAAAGTTAAAGTTAAAGTTAAAGTTAAAGTTAAAGTTAAAGTTAAAGTTAAAGTTAAAGTTAAAGTTAAAGTTAAAGTTAAAGTTAAAGTTAAAGTTAAAGTTAAAGTTAAGTTAAAGTTAAAGTTAAAGTTAAAGTTAAAGTTAAAGTTAAAGTTAAAGTTAAAGTTAAAGTTAAAGTTAAAGTTAAAGTTAAAGTTAAAGTTAAAGTTAAAGTTAAAGTTAAAGTTAAAGTTAAAGTTAAAGTTAAAGTTAAAGTTAAAGTTAAAGTTAAAGTTAAAGTTAAAGTTAAAGTTAAAGTTAAAGTTAAAGTTAAAGTTAAAGTTAAAGTTAAAGTTAAAGTTAAAGTTAAAGTTAAAGTTAAAGTTAAAGTTAAAGTTAAAGTTAAAGTTAAGTTAAAGTTAAAGTTAAAGTTAAAGTTAAAGTTAAAGTTAAAGTTAAAGTTAAAGTTAAAGTTAAAGTTAAAGTTAAAGTTAAAGTTAAAGTTAAAGTTAAAGTTAAAGTTAAAGTTAAAGTTAAAGTTAAAGTTAAAGTTAAAGTTAAAGTTAAAGTTAAAGTTAAAGTTAAAGTTAAAGTTAAAGTTAAAGTTAAAGTTAAAGTTAAAGTTAAAGTTAAAGTTAAAGTTAAAGTTAAAGTTAAAGTTAAAGTTAAAGTTAAAGTTAAAGTTAAAGTTAAAGTTAAAGTTAAAGTTAAAGTTAAAGTTAAAGTTAAAGTTAAAGTTAAAGTTAAAGTTAAAGTTAAAGTTAAAGTTAAAGTTAAAGTTAAAGTTAAAGTTAAAGTTAAAGTTAAAGTTAAAGTTAAAGTTAAAGTTAAAGTTAAAGTTAAAGTTAAAGTTAAAGTTAAAGTTAAAGTTAAAGTTAAAGTTAAAGTTAAAGTTAAAGTTAAAGTTAAAGTTAAAGTTAAGTTAAAGTTAAAGTTAAAGTTAAAGTTAAAGTTAAAGTTAAAGTTAAAGTTAAAGTTAAAGTTAAAGTTAAAGTTAAAGTTAAAGTTAAAGTTAAAGTTAAAGTTAAAGTTAAAGTTAAAGTTAAAGTTAAAGTTAAAGTTAAAGTTAAAGTTAAAGTTAAAGTTAAAGTTAAAGTTAAAGTTAAAGTTAAAGTTAAAGTTAAAGTTAAGTTAAAGTTAAGTTAAAGTTAAAGTTAAAGTTAAAGTTAAAGTTAAAGTTAAAGTTAAAGTTAAAGTTAAAGTTAAAGTTAAAGTTAAAGTTAAAGTTAAAGTTAAAGTTAAAGTTAAAGTTAAAGTTAAAGTTAAAGTTAAAGTTAAAGTTAAAGTTAAAGTTAAAGTTAAAGTTAAAGTTAAAGTTAAAGTTAAAGTTAAAGTTAAAGTTAAAGTTAAAGTTAAAGTTAAAGTTAAAGTTAAAGTTAAAGTTAAAGTTAAGTTAAAGTTAAAGTTAAAGTTAAAGTTAAAGTTAAAGTTAAAGTTAAAGTTAAAGTTAAAGTTAAAGTTAAAGTTAAAGTTAAAGTTAAAGTTAAAGTTAAGTTAAAGTTAAAGTTAAAGTTAAAGTTAAAGTTAAAGTTAAAGTTAAAGTTAAAGTTAAAGTTAAAGTTAAAGTTAAAGTTAAAGTTAAAGTTAAAGTTAAAGTTAAAGTTAAAGTTAAAGTTAAAGTTAAAGTTAAAGTTAAAGTTAAAGTTAAAGTTAAAGTTAAAGTTAACGTTAAGTTAAAGTTAAAGTTAAAGTTAAAGTTAAAGTTAAAGTTAAAGTTAAAGTTAAAGTTAAAGTTAAAGTTAAAGTTAAAGTTAAAGTTAAAGTTAAAGTTAAGTTAAAGTTAAAGTTAAAGTTAAAGTTAACGTTAAAGTTAAAGTTAAAGTTAAAGTTAAAGTTAAAGTTAAAGTTAAAGTTAAAGTTAAAGTTAAAGTTAAAGTTAAAGTTAAAGTTAAAGTTAAAGTTAAAGTTAAGTTAAAGTTAAAGTTAAAGTTAAAGTTAAAGTTAAAGTTAAAGTTAAAGTTAAAGTTAAAGTTAAAGTTAAAGTTAAAGTTAAGTTAAAGTTAAAGTTAAAGTTAAAGTTAAAGTTAAAGTTAAAGTTAAAGTTAAGTTAAAGTTAAAGTTAAAGTTAAAGTTAAAGTTAAAGTTAAGTTAAGTTAAAGTTAAAGTTAAAGTTAAAGTTAAAGTTAAAGTTAAAGTTAAAGTTAAAGTTAAAGTTAAAGTTAAAGTTAAAGTTAAAGTTAAAGTTAAAGTTAAAGTTAAAGTTAAAGTTAAAGTTAAGTTAAAGTTAAAGTTAAGTTAAAGTTAAAGTTAAAGTTAAGTTAAAGTTAAGTTAAAGTTAAAGTTAAGTTAAAGTTAAAGTTAAAGTTAAAGTTAAAGTTAAAGTTAAAGTTAAAGTTAAAGTTAAAGTTAAGTTAAAGTTAAAGTTAAAGTTAAAGTTAAAGTTAAGTTAAAGTTAAAGTTAAAGTTAAAGTTAAAGTTAAAGTTAAAGTTAAGTTAAGTTAAAGTTAAAGTTAAAGTTAAAGTTAAAGTTAAAGTTAAAGTTAAAGTTAAAGTTAAAGTTAAAGTTAAAGTTAAAGTTAAAGTTAAAGTTAAAGTTAAAGTTAAAGTTAACGTTAAAGTTAAAGTTAAAGTTAAAGTTAAAGTTAAAGTTAAAGTTAAAGTTAACGTTAAAGTTAAAGTTAAAGTTAAAGTTAAAGTTAAGTTAAAGTTAAAGTTAAAGTTAAAGTTAAAGTTAAAGTTAAGTTAAAGTTAAAGTTAAAGTTAAAGTTAAAGTTAAAGTTAAAGTTAAAGTTAAAGTTAAAGTTAAAGTTAAAGTTAAAGTTAAAGTTAAAGTTAAAGTTAAAGTTAAAGTTAAAGTTAAAGTTAAAGTTAAAGTTAAAGTTAAAGTTAAAGTTAAAGTTAAAGTTAAAGTTAAAGTTAAAGTTAAAGTTAAAGTTAAAGTTAAAGTTAAGTTAAAGTTAAAGTTAAGTTAAAGTTAAAGTTAAAGTTAAAGTTAAAGTTAAAGTTAAAGTTAAAGTTAAAGTTAAAGTTAAAGTTAAAGTTAAAGTTAAAGTTAAAGTTAAAGTTAAAGTTAAAGTTAAAGTTAAAGTTAAAGTTAAAGTTAAAGTTAAAGTTAAAGTTAAAGTTAAAGTTAAAGTTAAAGTTAAAGTTAAAGTTAAAGTTAAAGTTAAACGTTAAAGTTAAAGTTAAAGTTAAAGTTAAAGTTAAAGTTAAAGTTAAAGTTAAAGTTAAAGTTAAAGTTAAAGTTAAAGTTAAAGTTAAAGTTAAAGTTAAAGTTAAAGTTAAAGTTAAAGTTAAAGTTAAAGTTAAAGTTAAAGTTAAGTTAAAGTTAAAGTTAAAGTTAAAGTTAAAGTTAAAGTTAAAGTTAAAGTTAAAGTTAAAGTTAAAGTTAAAGTTAAAGTTAAAGTTAAAGTTAAAGTTAAAGTTAAAGTTAAAGTTAAAGTTAAAGTTAAAGTTAAAGTTAAAGTTTAAGTTAAAGTTAAAGTTAAAGTTAAAGTTAAAGTTAAAGTTAAGTTAAAGTTAAAGTTAAAGTTAAGTTAAAGTTAAAGTTAAAGTTAAAGTTAAAGTTAAGTTAAAGTTAAAGTTAAAGTTAAAGTTAAAGTTAAAGTTAAAGTTAAAGTTAAAGTTAAAGTTAAAGTTAAAGTTACGTTAAAGTTAAAGTTAAAGTTAAAGTTAAAGTTAAAGTTAAAGTTAAAGTTAAAGTTAAAGTTAAAGTTAAAGTTAAAGTTAAAGTTAAAGTTAAAGTTAAAGTTAAAGTTAAAGTTAAAGTTAAAGTTAAAGTTAAAGTTAAAGTTAAAGTTAAAGTTAAAGTTAAAGTTAAAGTTAAAGTTAAAGTTAAAGTTAAAGTTAAAGTTAAAGTTAAAGTTAAAGTTAAAGTTAAAGTTAAAGTTAAAGTTAAAGTTAAAGTTAAAGTTAAAGTTAAAGTTAAAGTTAAAGTTAAAGTTAAAGTTAAAGTTAAAGTTAAAGTTAAAGTTAAAGTTAAAGTTAAAGTTAAAGTTAAGTTAAAGTTAAAGTTAAAGTTAAAGTTAAAGTTAAAGTTAAAGTTAAGTTAAAGTTAAAGTTAAAGTTAAAGTTAAAGTTAAAGTTAAAGTTAAAGTTAAAGTTAAAGTTAAAGTTAAAGTTAAAGTTAAAGTTAAAGTTAAAGTTAAAGTTAAAGTTAAAGTTAAAGTTAAAGTTAAGTTAAAGTTAAAGTTAAAGTTAAAGTTAAAGTTAAAGTTAAAGTTAACGTTAAAGTTAAAGTTAAAGTTAAAGTTAAAGTTAAAGTTAAAGTTAACGTTAAAGTTAAAGTTAAAGTTAAAGTTAAAGTTAAAGTTAAAGTTAAAGTTAAAGTTAAAGTTAAAGTTAAAGTTAAAGTTAAAGTTAAAGTTAAAGTTAAAGTTAAAGTTAAAGTTAAAGTTAAAGTTAAAGTTAAAGTTAAAGTTAAAGTTAAAGTTAAAGTTAAAGTTAAAGTTAAAGTTAAAGTTAAAGTTAAAGTTAAAGTTAAAGTTAAAGTTAAAGTTAAAGTTAAAGTTAAAGTTAAAGTTAAAGTTAAAGTTAAAGTTAAAGTTAAAGTTAAAGTTAAAGTTAAAGTTAAAGTTAAAGTTAAAGTTAAAGTTAAAGTTAAAGTTAAAGTTAAAGTTAAAGTTAAAGTTACCGTTAAAGTTAAAGTTAAAGTTAAAGTTAAAGTTAAAGTTAAACGTTAAAGTTAAAGTTAAAGTTAAAGTTAAAGTTAAAGTTAAAGTTAAAGTTAAAGTTAAGTTAAGTTAAAGTTAAAGTTAAAGTTAACGTTAAAGTTAAAGTTAAAGTTAAAGTTAAAGTTAAAGTTAAAGTTAAAGTTAAAGTTAAAGTTACGTTAAGTTAAAGTTAAAGTTAAAGTTAAAGTTAAAGTTAAAGTTAAAGTTAAGTTAAAGTTAAAGTTAAAGTTAAAGTTAAAGTTAAAGTTAAAGTTAAAGTTAAAGTTAAAGTTAAGTTAAAGTTAAAGTTAAAGTTAAAGTTAAAGTTAAAGTTAAAGTTAAAGTTAAAGTTAAAGTTAACGTTAAAGTTAAAGTTAAAGTTAAAGTTAAAGTTAAAGTTAAAGTTAAAGTTAAAGTTAAAGTTAAAGTTAAAGTTAAAGTTAAAGTTAAAGTTAAAGTTAAAGTTAAAGTTAAAGTTAAAGTTAAAGTTAAAGTTAAAGTTAAAGTTAAGTTAAAGTTAAAGTTAAAGTTAAAGTTAAAGTTAAAGTTAAAGTTAAAGTTAAAGTTAAAGTTAAAGTTAAAGTTAACGTTAAAGTTAAAGTTAAAGTTAAAGTTAAAGTTACGTTAAAGTTAAAGTTAAAGTTAAAGTTAAAGTTAAAGTTAAAGTTAAAGTTAAAGTTAAAGTTAAAGTTAAAGTTAAAGTTAAAGTTAAAGTTAAAGTTAAAGTTAAAGTTAAAGTTAAAGTTAAAGTTAAAGTTAAAGTTAAAGTTAAAGTTAAAGTTAAAGTTAAAGTTAAAGTTAAAGTTAAAGTTAAAGTTAAAGTTAAAGTTAAAGTTAAAGTTAAAGTTAAAGTTAAAGTTAAAGTTAAAGTTAAAGTTAAAGTTAAAGTTAAAGTTAAAGTTAAGTTAAAGTTAAAGTTAAAGTTAAAGTTAAAGTTAAAGTTAAAGTTAAAGTTAAAGTTAAAGTTAAAGTTAAAGTTAAAGTTAAAGTTAAAGTTAAAGTTAAAGTTAAAGTTAAAGTTAAAGTTAAAGTTAAAGTTAAAGTTAAAGTTAAAGTTAAAGTTAAAGTTAAAGTTAACGTTAAAGTTAAAGTTAAAGTTAAAGTTAAAGTTAAAGTTAAAGTTAAAGTTAAAGTTAAAGTTAAAGTTAAAGTTAAAGTTAAAGTTAAAGTTAAAGTTAAAGTTAAAGTTAAAGTTAAAGTTAAAGTTAAAGTTAAAGTTAAAGTTAAAGTTAAAGTTAAAGTTAAAGTTAAAGTTAAAGTTAAAGTTAAAGTTAAAGTTAAAGTTAAACGTTAAAGTTAAAGTTAAAGTTAAAGTTAAAGTTAAAGTTAAAGTTAAAGTTAAAGTTAAAGTTAAGTTAAAGTTAAAGTTAAAGTTAAAGTTAAAGTTAAAGTTAAAGTTAAAGTTAAAGTTAAAGTTAAAGTTAAAGTTAAGTTAAAGTTAAAGTTAAAGTTAAAGTTAAAGTTAAAGTTAAAGTTAAGTTAAAGTTAAAGTTAAAGTTAAAGTTAAAGTTAAAGTTAAAGTTAAAGTTAAAGTTAAAGTTAAAGTTAAAGTTAAAGTTAAAGTTAAAGTTAAAGTTAAAGTTAAAGTTAAAGTTAAAGTTAAAGTTAAAGTTAAGTTAAAGTTAAAGTTAAAGTTAAAGTTAAAGTTAAAGTTAAAGTTAAAGTTAAAGTTAAAGTTAAAGTTAAAGTTAAAGTTAAAGTTAAAGTTAAAGTTAAAGTTAAAGTTAAAGTTAAAGTTAAAGTTAAAGTTAAGTTCAAGTTAAAGTTAAAGTTAAAGTTAAAGTTAAAGTTAAAGTTAAAGTTAAAGTTAAAGTTAAAGTTAAAGTTAAAGTTAAAGTTAAGTTAAAGTTAAAGTTAAAGTTAAAGTTAAAGTTAAAGTTAAAGTTAAAGTTAAGTTAAAGTTAAAGTTAAAGTTAAAGTTAAAGTTAAAGTTAAAGTTAAAGTTAAAGTTAAAGTTAAAGTTAAAGTTAAGTTAAAGTTAAAGTTAAAGTTAAAGTTAAAGTTAAAGTTAAAGTTAAAGTTAAAGTTAAAGTTAAAGTTAAAGTTAAAGTTAAAGTTAAAGTTAAAGTTAAAGTTAAAGTTAAGTTAAGTTAAAGTTAAAGTTAAAGTTAAAGTTAAAGTTAAAGTTAAAGTTAAAGTTAAAGTTAAAGTTAAAGTTAAAGTTAAAGTTAAAGTTAAAGTTAAAGTTAAAGTTAAAGTTAAAGTTAAAGTTAAAGTTAAAGTTAAAGTTAAAGTTAAAGTTAAAGTTAAAGTTAAAGTTAAAGTTAAAGTTAAAGTTAAAGTTAAAGTTAAAGTTAAAGTTAAAGTTAAAGTTAAAGTTAAAGTTAACGTTAAAGTTAAAGTTAAAGTTAAAGTTAAAGTTAAAGTTAAAGTTAAAGTTAAAGTTAAAGTTAAAGTTAAAGTTAAAGTTAAAGTTAAAGTTAAAGTTAAAGTTCAAGTTAAAGTTAAAGTTAAAGTTAAAGTTAAAGTTAAAGTTAAAGTTAAAGTTAAAGTTAAAGTTAAAGTTAAAGTTAAAGTTAAAGTTAAAGTTAAAGTTAAAGTTAAAGTTAAAGTTAAAGTTAAAGTTAAAGTTAAAGTTAAAGTTAAAGTTAAAGTTAAAGTTAAAGTTAAAGTTAAAGTTAAAGTTAAAGTTAAAGTTAAAGTTAAGTTAAAGTTAAAGTTAAAGTTAAAGTTAAAGTTAAAGTTAAAGTTAAAGTTAAAGTTAAAGTTAAAGTTAAAGTTAAAGTTAAAGTTAAAGTTAAAGTTAAAGTTAAAGTTAAAGTTAAAGTTAAAGTTAAAGTTAAGTTAAAGTTAAAGTTAAAGTTAAAGTTAAAGTTAAAGTTAAAGTTAAAGTTAAAGTTAAAGTTAAAGTTAAAGTTAAAGTTAAAGTTAAAGTTAAAGTTAACGTTAAAGTTAAAGTTAAAGTTAAAGTTAAAGTTAAAGTTAAAGTTAAAGTTAAAGTTAAAGTTAAAGTTAAAGTTAAAGTTAAAGTTAAAGTTAAAGTTAAAGTTAAAGTTAAAGTTAACGTTAAAGTTAAAGTTAAAGTTAAAGTTAAAGTTAAAGTTAAAGTTAAAGTTAAAGTTAAAGTTAAGTTAAAGTTAAAGTTAAAGTTCAAGTTAAGTTAAAGTTAAAGTTAAAGTTAAAGTTAAAGTTAAAGTTAAAGTTAAAGTTAAAGTTAAAGTTAAAGTTAAAGTTAAAGTTAAAGTTAAAGTTAAAGTTAAAGTTAAAGTTAAAGTTAAAGTTAAAGTTAAAGTTAAAGTTAAAGTTAAAGTTAAAGTTAAAGTTAAAGTTAAAGTTAAAGTTAAAGTTAAAGTTAAAGTTAAAGTTAAAGTTAAAGTTAAAGTTAAAGTTAAAGTTAAAGTTAAAGTTAAAGTTAAAGTTAAAGTTAAAGTTAAAGTTAAAGTTAAAGTTAAAGTTAAAGTTAAAGTTAAAGTTAAAGTTAAAGTTAAAGTTAAAGTTAAAGTTAAAGTTAAAGTTAAAGTTAAAGTTAAAGTTAAGTTAAGTTAAAGTTAAAGTTAAAGTTAAAGTTAAAGTTAAAGTTAAAGTTAAAGTTAAAGTTAAAGTTAAAGTTAAAGTTAAAGTTAAAGTTAAAGTTAAAGTTAAAGTTAAAGTTAAAGTTAAAGTTAAAGTTAAAGTTAAAGTTAAAGTTAAAGTTAAAGTTAAAGTTAAGTTCAGTTAAAGTTAAGTTAAAGTTAAAGTTAAAGTTAAAGTTAAAGTTAAAGTTACAGTTAAAGTTAAAGTTAAAGTTAAAGTTAAAGTTAAAGTTAAAGTTAAAGTTAAAGTTAAAGTTAAAGTTAAAGTTAAAGTTAAAGTTAAAGTTAAAGTTAAAGTTAAAGTTAAAGTTAAAGTTAAAGTTAAGTTAAAGTTAAAGTTAAAGTTAAAGTTAAAGTTAAAGTTAAGTTAAAGTTAAAGTTAAAGTTAAAGTTAAAGTTAAAGTTAAAGTTAAAGTTAAAGTTAAAGTTAAAGTTAACGTTAAAGTTAAAGTTAAAGTTAAAGTTAAAGTTAAAGTTAAAGTTAAGTTAAAGTTAAAGTTAAAGTTAAAGTTAAAGTTAAAGTTAAAGTTAAAGTTAAAGTTAAAGTTAAAGTTAAGTTAAAGTTAAAGTTAAAGTTAAAGTTAAAGTTAAAGTTAAAGTTAAAGTTAAAGTTAAAGTTAAAGTTAAAGTTAAAGTTAAAGTTAAAGTTAAAGTTAAAGTTAAAGTTAAGTTAAAGTTAAAGTTAAAGTTAAAGTTAAAGTTAAAGTTAAGTTAAAGTTAAAGTTAAAGTTAAAGTTAAAGTTAAAGTTAAAGTTAAAGTTAAAGTTAAAGTTAAAGTTAAAGTTAACGTTAAAGTTAAAGTTAAAGTTAAAGTTAAAGTTAAAGTTAAAGTTAAAGTTAAAGTTAAAGTTAAAGTTAAAGTTAAAGTTAAAGTTAAAGTTAAAGTTAAAGTTAAAGTTAAAGTTAAAGTTAAAGTTAAAGTTAAAGTTAAAGTTAAAGTTAAAGTTAAAGTTAAAGTTAAAGTTAAAGTTAAAGTTAAAGTTAAAGTTAAAGTTAAAGTTAAAGTTAAAGTTAAAGTTAAAGTTAAAGTTAAAGTTAAAGTTAAAGTTAAAGTTAAAGTTAAGTTAAAGTTAAAGTTAAAGTTAAAGTTAAAGTTAAAGTTAAAGTTAAAGTTAAAGTTAAAGTTAAAGTTAAAGTTAAAGTTAAAGTTAAAGTTAAAGTTAAAGTTAAAGTTAAAGTTAAAGTTAAGTTAACGTTAAAGTTAAAGTTAAAGTTAAAGTTAAAGTTAAAGTTAAAGTTAAAGTTAAAGTTAAAGTTAAAGTTAAAGTTAAAGTTAAAGTTAAAGTTAAAGTTAAAGTTAAAGTTAAAGTTAAAGTTAAAGTTAAAGTTAAAGTTAAAGTTAAAGTTAAAGTTAAAGTTAAAGTTAAGTTAAGTTAAAGTTAAAGTTAAAGTTAAAGTTAAAGTTAAAGTTAAAGTTAAAGTTAAAGTTAAAGTTAAAGTTAAGTTAAAGTTAAAGTTAAAGTTAAAGTTAAAGTTAAAGTTAAAGTTAAAGTTAAGTTAAAGTTAAAGTTAAAGTTAAAGTTAAAGTTAAAGTTAAAGTTAAAGTTAAAGTTAAAGTTAAAGTTAAAGTTAAAGTTAAAGTTAAAGTTAAAGTTAAAGTTAAAGTTAAAGTTAAAGTTAAAGTTAAAGTTAAAGTTAACGTTAAAGTTAAGTTAAAGTTAAAGTTAAAGTTAAAGTTAAAGTTAAAGTTAAAGTTAAAGTTCAAGTTAAAGTTAAAGTTAAAGTTAAAGTTAAAGTTAAGTTAAGTTAAAGTTAAAGTTAAAGTTAAAGTTAAAGTTAAAGTTAAAGTTAAAGTTAAAGTTAAAGTTAAAGTTAAAGTTAAAGTTAAAGTTAAAGTTAAAGTTAAAGTTAAAGTTAAGTTAAAGTTAAAGTTAAAGTTAAAGTTAAAGTTAAAGTTAAAGTTAAAGTTAAAGTTAAAGTTAAAGTTAAAGTTAAAGTTAAAGTTAAAGTTAAAGTTAAAGTTAAAGTTAAAGTTAAAGTTAAAGTTAAAGTTAAAGTTAAAGTTAAAGTTAAAGTTAACGTTAAAGTTAAGTTAAAGTTAAAGTTAAAGTTAAAGTTAAAGTTAAAGTTAAAGTTAAAGTTAAAGTTAAAGTTAAAGTTAAGTTAAAGTTAAAGTTAAAGTTAAAGTTAAAGTTAAAGTTAAAGTTAAAGTTAAAGTTAAAGTTAAAGTTAAAGTTAAAGTTAAAGTTAAAGTTAACGTTAAAGTTAAAGTTAAAGTTAAAGTTAAAGTTAAAGTTAAAGTTAAAGTTAAAGTTAAAGTTAAAGTTAAAGTTAAAGTTAAAGTTAAAGTTAACGTTAAAGTTAAAGTTAAAGTTAAAGTTAAAGTTAACGTTAAAGTTAAAGTTAAAGTTAAAGTTAAAGTTAAAGTTAAGTTAAAGTTAAAGTTAAAGTTAAAGTTAAAGTTAAAGTTAAAGTTAAAGTTAAAGTTAAAGTTAAAGTTAAAGTTAAAGTTAAAGTTAAAGTTAAAGTTAAAGTTAAAGTTAAAGTTAACGTTACAGTTCAAGTTAAAGTTAAAGTTAAAGTTAAAGTTAAAGTTACAGTTAAAGTTAAGTTAAAGTTAAAGTTAAAGTTAAAGTTAAAGTTAAAGTTACAGTTAAAGTTAAAGTTAAAGTTAAAGTTAAGTTAAAGTTAAAGTTAAAGTTAACGTTAAAGTTAAAGTTAAAGTTAAAGTTAAAGTTAAAGTTAAAGTTAAAGTTAAAGTTAAAGTTACAGTTAACGTTAAAGTTAAAGTTAAAGTTAAAGTTAAAGTTACAGTTAAAGTTAACGTTAAAGTTAAAGTTAAAGTTAAGTTAAAGTTAACGTTAAAGTTCAAGTTAAAGTTAAAGTTAAAGTTAAAGTTAAAGTTAAAGTTAAAGTTAACGTTCCGTTACGTTAAAGTTAAGTTAAAGTTAAAGTTAAAGTTCCAGTTAAAGTTAAAGTTAAAGTTAAAGTTCAAGTTAAAGTTAACGTTAAAGTTAACGTTAAAGTTACCGTTAAAGTTCCAGTTCCAGTTAAAGTTAAAGTTCCGTTACGTTAAAGTTACAGTTCCCGTTCCAGTTAAAGTTCAAGTTAAAGTTCCGTTAACAGTTCAAGTTCACGTTAACGTTCACGTTCCGTTCCACGTTCCCGTTAAAGTCCAGTTACAGTTACCGTTCCCGTTCACGTTCACGTTACCGTTCCAGTTCACCGTTACAGTTCCCGTTCCAGTTCACGTTACCGTTACCGTTCCCGTTCACGTTAACCGTTACCGTTCCAGTTCCCGTTACCGTTACCGTTACCGTTAACCGTTCACGTTCCCGTACCCGTTACAGTTACACGTTCCAGTTAACGTTACCGTTCCCGTTACCAGTTACCCGTTCCAGTTCCCTAACCCGTTACCTAACCCTAACCCTAACCCTAACCCTAACCCTAACCCTAACCCTAACCCTAACCCTAACCCTAACCCTAACCCTTACCCGTACCCTAACCCTAACCCTAACCCTAACCCTAACCCTAACCCTAACCCTTACCCTAACCCTAACCCTAACCCTAACCCTAACCCTAACCCTAACCCTAACCCTAACCCTAACCCTAACCCTAACCCTAACCCTAACCCTAACCCTAACCCTAACCCTAACCCTAACCCTAACCCTAACCCTAACCCTAACCCTAACCCTAACCCTAACCCTAACCCTAACCCTAACCCTAACCCTAACCCTAACCCTAACCCTAACCCTAACCCTAACCCTAACCCTAACCCTAACCCTAACCCTAACCCTAACCCTAACCCTAACCCTAACCCTAACCCTAACCCTAACCCTAACCCTAACCCTAACCCTAACCCTAACCCTAACCCTAACCCTAACCCTAACCCTAACCCTAACCCTAACCCTAACCCTAACCCTAACCCTAACCCTAACCCTAACCCTAACCCTAACCCTAACCCTAACCCTAACCCTAACCCTAACCCTAACCCTAACCCTAACCCTAACCCTAACCCTAACCCTAACCCTAACCCTAACCCTAACCCTAACCCTAACCCTAACCCTAACCCTAACCCTAACCCTAACCCTAACCCTAACCCTAACCCTAACCCTAACCCTAACCCTAACCCTAACCCTAACCCTAACCCTAACCCTAACCCTAACCCTAACCCTAACCCTAACCCTAACCCTAACCCTAACCCTAACCCTAACCCTAACCCTAACCCTAACCCTAACCCTAACCCTAACCCTAACCCTAACCCTAACCCTAACCCTAACCCTAACCCTAACCCTAACCCTAACCCTAACCCTAACCCTAACCCTAACCCTAACCCTAACCCTAACCCTAACCCTAACCCTAACCCTAACCCTAACCCTAACCCTAACCCTAACCCTAACCCTAACCCTAACCCTAACCCTAACCCTAACCCTAACCCTAACCCTAACCCTAACCCTAACCCTAACCCTAACCCTAACCCTAACCCTAACCCTAACCCTAACCCTAACCCTAACCCTAACCCTAACCCTAACCCTAACCCTAACCCTAACCCTAACCCTAACCCTAACCCTAACCCTAACCCTAACCCTAACCTAACCCTAACCTAACCCTAACCCTAACCCTAACCCTAACCCTAACCCTAACCCTAACCCTAACCCTAACCCTAACCCTAACCCTAACCCTAACCCTAACCTAACCCTAACCCTAACCCTAACCCTAACCCTAACCCTAACCCTAACCCTAACCCTAACCCTAACCCTAACCCTAACCCTAACCCTAACCCTAACCCTAACCCTAACCCTAACCCTAACCCTAACCCTAACCCTAACCCTAACCCTAACCCTAACCCTAACCCTAACCCTAACCCTAACCCTAAACCTAACCCAAACCCTAACCCTAACCCTAACCCTAACCCTAACCCTAACCCTAACCCTAACCCTAACCCAAACCCTAACCCTAACCCTAACCCTAACCCTAACCCTAACCCTAACCCTAACCCTAACCCTAACCCTAACCCTAACCCTAACCCTAACCCTAACCCTAACCCTAACCCTAACCCTAACCCTAACCCTAACCCTGACGTTCTAAGTGTTAATCAATCAAGTGTCCGTCAACAGCGGAAAGATATACCTTAATTTGGCAATGATAAAAAATTATTGCAATTATCGTCAACTAATTGATTGCTCATGTGATCCAATTGAGTCAATTGATTCTCAGCAAAAAATTGCTAATAATTTTTTTCAACCCCAGGTTGTGTTCCACTACCGTATGAACTCCATCTCGATTATCCTTCGTCTTGCGACATGTGATATCGATTGCGACATTGTAGCGCTATCTTGCATCGCAATGTAGCCACATGATTATGGGCTTCATAACCGTGCACTGTATTACAAGCATTTCATCAATTGATTCAAATGAATTCACAAATATATACTTCAAGGATCATCTGAACACCTTCATGTTTAAGATAGAAGTGCAACTATCAATTACAGCTATGCTATGAATCTGTTCGGTTTTGGCGTCAGTGTCCTATCTAATCATAAAAAATTGAAGTACAGCCTGGAAACCAAAAAATAATTGCATTGCAACTTATTGGTCATAATGATCGTTGTAACCCAAAGATTCAAATTAATTAATTGTTGTTACAGAAAAAATTGTAATTGATTGATTGTAGTCTGTCAATAATTGCTATCAATTGATTGATCTGTAATGAAGTTATTTAGTTGAATGCTAACTTGCAAAACCGCCTACACTCACCATCATAGGAAAAGCATAACACATTTATGTCATTAAATCTTAAATTTATGTCAATCTAGGCACGCGACTTCTTGTTCTCTAGTTTGAATAGTCACTCCGACTAAGAATGTAGCAACATGTATTTCATGCAGAAAGTCACCGCCAAAATTGGCAGTATGCAAGTTTACGACTTGCACAATCTGCCAATTTATGCAGCCTAAATAGGTGTAGCACATGTTTTTATCTAAGTCGAAAATTAGAATCAAGAATTTATCTAATCAAATTGTGATTTAAAAAATCCAATTAGTTGATTGCTGACATAAGATGATTCCAGTTAATTGATTGCTGTCGTCCAACTATTTCAATTAGTTTTTGGTGAATCCTCAACCTAGGTATAGAATATTTACTAGAAGATAGGCCAGAATCTTCGAGCTCAGCTAGCAGTGGCCCAAAGAATTAATAAAAGGCGACTGCGAAATAATCCTAATATTACTAAATGATCTGATTTGATGGCATCCTTTAAGTATCTAGGAATCCCTAAATTGAAAATGTAATCCAATAACACAGAACCTACGCAGGCCTACATCATTCTTTCAATTTATGAATTTCTTAGCCAACTAAACCTACATCGTTAGACTCTGAGAAAGTTAAGCTACTAGATTATTAATGTGCTGCAAAAGATGGCCCATTGACAGAAAACACATATTAAACATTAATCAACCAGAACAAAGTATTTTGCCATCTATGATAATTGCGATCTATTATACTAAATTTACTGAAATTGCATGCACTAAGTCAAACGAAAAACATCACTGTCCAGTCAGTTCTTATTTATTATTCAAATTTTTGTGTGAGCCATGATCCTAAAATTCAAAACGTGCGAGGATTTTCGTCAAAAAAAGTCAACCTGTCGAATCTTGCAGCGCTGGAATTCCAAATTTGCTATGAAATTAAGGAAACACCCTTACACGGATGACTTATGTCAGCGACTCTTCATTTTCAGATATTTCGAAGAAACAGATGACTTTATGATGAACTTCTACAATTGGATTTGTCCAGGCGTTTTCCGACGCTAAATGAAGTATGAATAGCCAATTACCAATAGTGAGGGAATTTGCACGCTATGTAGGAATAACGATCGTTTTCTTTAACAAAGCACTCAATTTATACTACACTGTAGATGAATTTGATAGAAAAGTCTGAAGTCTCATTATCAATGAATAGGTAATCACAAAAACATGAAAATATGCATAATTTACCATATATCTTAATTATCAGTATTTAGTTAAGGTCTTTCCAACCAATTTGGCGTCGGAACAAAACGCGTCTACAAATTATTTCCACGCAACGTTGCGTGAGGATAACCTCACTGTGGGTAACCAAAGTATGGAATCAATGGTTGATTTGTGGCGACAGCTATGATATTACTTTTTCGCCAGCTCTTATAAGCAGTTTTATTTGATATCGCAATTGACAACAGAATAGTATTGAAATATTGAATGGAAGGGACTGAATAGCTATGCCAAAACTATGAAGTAGTGAAAAATCACATAGTTATCCGTAGACATCTAGAAGACGAAAACATGAGATGAATATCCATTTCTATGGTTAAAAATGCTAGATTTGATTTGGCATAAAAATTTAAGGTACCGGTACTTAATAGACGACTGCAGAACATTCTATACGATTTAAGGAGGTGACTTATGATTGCATTAATGTACTGTATATGAACGTGTTTATAAACTTTTGCCCAGTGAACATCTGAAAATCTTTGTATCGAATCTAGAAATATTTCATTTTCTTATTGATGACCAGTTGTGCATACATTCATTGATCAGGTTTACAGTTCCATTCATGAATGGATGTTGGAAATATGATGGACCATACCTACATTATATACTATTTTAGTCCTAAGTTTTTCATCTGATTATGAAAGCATACTATGTGAAATTTGATGATTTTTTTTATTGGACATCCCAACATCTCATTTTCTTCTTACATCAGAGTATTCCCTTGTATTTCCTTCTATGATCAATAGCAGTATTTGATGATCCGTATTGAGATAACTTATGAAGAAATAGTCAAATTCTGAAATGTTGACACTAAATTATTGATGTATCACGTAAATGACTGTTTTTGTTAGTGATGAAAATAATGAAAACTGATGAATGACGCTCCAGCCTTAAGCTGCAGATACTTTGCATTAATTGCATTCGAGTATATTGAGCAATTAATACAATAGTTCCTCGGCTTCCGGCAAATCACTGGAAAGTAAAATCATATTCACAACAGAAAAAGGAAAGCAACACGAAACATTCAGATGTTGATGAAAGCATTTGGGACGCAGTTTTGATTTCATTGCTTGGAACATCATAGGATGCATCAATTCACAAAAGGACTTCAACCGAAATTTGTATTATAAAGCTATATAGAATAAACCACAAAACGTTTGACTTTTGTTTTGATCACTTGTGCGAATTAAATTTCGAGTGCTATTCATTAAAGTTTATGTCTAGACGTTGCGAATAATTATCAATTAATTTCACCGTACATGTTCATCTGACATCGGTATTAAGCATTTCAAAGTGCAGTATAGACTACTGATGAATACTGATTGCCTCATACTGCTTCACGATGTTGACAAAAATGCACACATATAGGGCTGATCAAAAGTAACTTCCTAATGCAATATTTTCATTATTCCTACTCCAAGAAAGTAATAAACATGAATAGCATTTTTTCATGACGGAAATTTACTGGGCATTGTCTAGAAATGAAAAGCAGTTGCCATTAGGGAGTTTTACTCAGGGCATCAAACACACATCAGCAGTATAATTTATCCAAATGAGATCATTATTCGATTATTATTGCATTAATAAATTATCCGATTCAAACTTTCAATTTCTGTGTGTCATGATGGTGAAATACCTTGTAAACCACGGCCAATTCTTGGCGGTGAGGAAAACATGAAAGAAGTGGCGAAAATTCGATGATTCCAGGTCATGACAAATCATTTTTGGCGACGAAATCTCTCAGAATTATTATTATTTCGCTGTGAATACCCCGCTGTTGCTCCTCTTGCTAATATGTAGGCTATCTTTATTTTAACAAGCTATATTTCACCTAAAGGCCTACTATTAATTGCCTCAGCATGACCTCGAAAAGTTTCGGTGCGAGCAGGTGAGCCCAGAGCACACCCATAAAAAATCATCGCTTTTATGTAGCAAATATTATAAAATAAATGTAGCGTAGTTGTTTTGGACATTTTCAATTCATGATAAATATAAATTTCGGTTGAAGAAACAGCTTTTCTAAATTGATCAAAATTTGATTATTAAGCTTCTGTTAAAGGCGTAAATAAAATATTGCAACAAAGGTGTCCAGACTCATCATAGACGGTATTCGATTCATCTAACGGCCGATACAGTAAAACGAATTGTGATGTAATCAACTAGATCTCTAAGTCTACCATTTTTTTGGTGTGTTCAGAAATTGCAAGTTGTACAGTCCGTTTCATAAAAAGTGAATCATCCTAAAATTTGACTAAATAAAACATAAGTATGATACAGAAAGCATTTTTCATGTTATTTCATGTCCCTAATATATTTAAATGTCCTTATATAATCTGATAAGCTATGATACAGTGACGGTTCTTAAGAATCTAATATTTTGTGGCCCTACCCTTATTGTCAATAACATTACCAATTCGTCTAGGCATTGATTCGATGACATCGTTGATTTTTGACTGATCTAACTTTCTCCACTCTCTTTTTAACAGTGACGTAAGTTGTGATACGCCATCTGTAGGTAGCAGTGAACGACGAACGTTACGTTTTAGAATACTCCATACATTTTCTATTGGATTCAGATAAGGAAAACGAGCTGGCCAAGATAATGTCCAAAGCCCTAATTGAGACTTGCATAAGTTGACTCTACTACTCCTGTGACACGTATCATTATCATCCATAAATAACCAAGTCGATGGATCACCAAGTTGATCTGTCATTTGGCCAATGTTCATTCGTAAAACATTCACATAGCGTTCAGAATTCATGGTTCCTTGCTGTATGTGAAGTTCAGAGCGTCCATTGGTCCAAATGCCAGCCCAAATCAGTAGAGTCGCACCAACTTGTACCCGGGGACGATGTAAATGTCTCGGAATTTCCTGATCAGATTTTTGAATTTTTGAATATTTGAAGTGATTTGCAAAAATATAACCGTTCAGCAAATAGTTACCATTTCGACGAATTGTTGCGTCTGAAAAGCTAACTGTAAAGTTATGGCTGCTGGTACCCAATTTTTCGGGGGAATAACTTGGCCTCAGTTGTCTGGCTATTTACACGCAACATTGCGTTCGAATAACCTCACGTCTTTTGATATGGGATCAAATCAAGCCTTGTTGGTAACTAAAAATTAATTTCATTTTACTAATTGAATTAAAGAACCGCAAATTTTCTTTTTTTGAAAGTACTCTCACAAAAAGACTCGTCAGCTGTCACTACTTTTTCTCTAATAGGCCTACTAAAATTATTTTTTTAAAGGGTGGTCGCCATTAAACATAGTAACTTAGAAGAAGCTTTTCGTATAACATTCATGATGTGGTAAACTGGGTTAAATCGGATCAGCTGTGCGAAATTGATCTTGTTGCCCAATCATAATTGGCATGGCGGAAATTATTGCACCTTGTACACTTATCGTCTTTACACCTAGCTACATTATATGCCAAAAATTTGACCGACTTACTGATCCAGTTGATTGTGTCAAACTGTTTTTACAAGATCGACCATTACATGGGGTGTTAGTCAACCTTGAGCATCATCATGAACGAGGTTGTGTGGACTATGTAGTTAACCATCACTGAGTTGACACTTAAAAATTATTTATACTTTTACTAAATGAAATGTACGAGTGTAACCGTGGATGGGTGATATCAACTGCATCAGATGTAGTGACTATACTCGTGTTGCAAAACTTTCAGTTGATTCAATTAACTATCATTAACATCAACTTACCAGACGCCATTTCACGCACAGATCATGATGATTCACTGAACAGCAAAATTTAGAATATCGTCCGCCTTGTGAACACTCATAGTTGTGACTGTCTGTCTGCTTCCTTAGTTAATAAAGCAATCAGACAGCGACTAGGCATGACGTCACAACAGTGAAAGCGTAGAGTGATTTGTGTGGGAACATCTCGCTCAATTATCATGAAGATGGTGTAATCTCCTGCAACTGGTGCACTCAATTCATGAACACAGATATCAGTAAAATAAGAACATGACGGGCTGTTTTAGGGCAAGCGCAAGTCACGTGCGTTAACCACGCGGAGTTGATCTTCACTGGCAGATGAAACGTTAAAGAACCATCTAAAGCACAAAATTGTTGCTAAAATAGCGAGCAAATATTCCTTTCTTCTCATTCCAGGAAATATTTGTATTAGATGCATCTTCAATATGTAGATAAACAATATCTGAGAGCCAAATGACACAATTTCTCCACTGTTTCATCTATAAAGCCATACCATTCCGAAATGTCACGTTCAACATCAGAATTGATGTGAAAAATGAATGAAGCAGTAAATTTTATGTAGGAATTACTAGAAAAGTGAAGTTGTCACCAAATATTCTAGCCACAGCGACTTCTTGAAATTGATGAATATGAATATCTTAAAATTATTTTGGCGAAAAAAGATGGCGGATTTGTCGCCACTAAAAATACATTAGAGTAATGGGGAGTTTCCACACTTGATATATTTAAACACTTTGTGGGTAACTGTCTATTCGCATGTAATTTTTTTGGTTGGAATTACCACACCGGTCAGATTCCAAAAAATTCTCGATAACCGGCTTTTAAGTTCCATCCTTTTTACTATCTCGGCTGCACGCTATTATTTTATAAAATGAAAATTGCAATCATGTACATGCCAGATGAGTAACGAGTGATAAACCTATAGACTTCGATTAGGCTAAATAAAAGATAGGCCTTAATAGTTGCAGATTCTATGCTAATTTGCATCAGGCGTGGTTACCGCAAGTTACTTATGTGTCCACTTACAATTTTTTATTTACAAAGATATTACAAAGATGACTACTAATACTGTTGGCCTACTCAATCACACTTGCAACTATTCTGAATGTCATCGTGACAGTTCAAAGCGTGATCACAATCAAATAGTCAAGAGTTATGCAGAGCAACAGCTAGTAAGGCCTATATTTTTCCACTCAAGCAGCTGCTTGAGAGAAGCGCATGAAAACTCAGCAATTATGAATATTCACCTTGTGTGAAAACATGTAAGTATCACCACTGAAGGATCACACAATGAATATTAAAATAAAATTGTAGAGCGAGTTTGGACTAGACTGATGAACTGGAAAAAATAAGAACAGGAAAAACATTCATTCTCCTGATGAAAATATTCTCTTGGAAGACAATCATTTTTAGGCGGTTCCTATTAGTCTCATTAACTAGTTCCATGCAATAAGTGGGAAGTTTAGAACAAAATTGAGAACACTCATTCATCTAGAACCGGCTATCAACAATTTGCACAGACAAAGCTCACTTGATTAGATGCTATAGCCTACCTCAAGCACAAACCATACTGAGTGCTACTTTGTACACTTGACAGAGGTAAATTACAGATGTCACACATTTATCAATGAGTAAGTGACAGCAGATAGTGGATGATAATATAGGAATCAATCTCACCGAGTTGAAAAAATCTGCTTTCTACTTATGACTTGCATTCATTCACATTCGCCAAGGAGTAAGTGACAGCGGACAATTGATGAAAATACAGCAATAAATCTCAGTCGAATAATATTTGCTTTCCAACTCTGCATGCTTGCTCTCGACAAAACGGTGGTCTGCCTAAATTCGTATCTCCGAGGAACCGAATATGTTTAAACAAAATTATTTTAAATAACCAGATAGAGTTTTATTCTGGTTTTATCATGTAGGCTTTTCCTCGATAGCCCACTCATGAATGAATTAGCATTTAGGCAATGTTTCAGCAGTGTTGAGATGCAACGATGCAAGTATATTCACCTACATCACTAGAACATTATATTTTTGTAGAAGGGTAATTCTATCTTTGGGTATTACTTTGTTGAACTGAGGGTTAGAGAGAAAAGCAAGACTATAGAGTAAGTACCTTTTCTGTGAGCAAGACTATTGAGAAGAGATTCATCAATATTCATGATCAAATTCTACCTCGCCACGGGAATTCAATCTCGGCGGCTAAAGAATTAGAAGATTCCAGGAAACGAACAAGTGTACTTGAGCAGATGCCGCAGAGAAAAGTTGTGTAACAAACTATGCTACAATTTTGAATAATTTTTGATGAATGAGAGCAAAACAGATCTACGAAGTTTTCAATTATTTAGATGTTTTGCGTTGTATCAAAAAACATCAATTTTTTTACAAAAATTGCCACTTTTATCATGTATATTATTCATCTGCTTTTCTTTTAATGACCAAAGTAATTGAATTCGAAATGTCACAACTGATTTAATTGTATTACACGAAAGAAATCTATTTTGACAATTTTCACACGACTTTAGAGCTTGGAATTGATCGGGGAAACATTTGCCGGCACTAAAGAATAAATAATAGCGGCACAATATCTCAGATTCTGACTACTCAAGCACGACAAAAATCATTTGTAGTTGAAGGCATTGATTTCCACAATGTGGAAGGTTGATGTTCCCATAGATGATTATGCAATTCCAGCTCAAGCCAATGCAACTCCTTGATAAGATTGAGTGTCCTAGCCAAGAAGTGCTTCGGTCAGCGGTTATATTGCCTAAATTGGCAATGATTCAGAATTGCGGAAAATTTTAGGCTCGGCTACAAATTATGCGAAGAATTAACACCAAACATTCATATGAACCGCATCCTTTTGCAGCTCTACAAAGCGTCTGTCGCACCACTGTGATGAGACCACAATGTGAGATGCCATTTATCTGTGACATGATGTAAAAGGACTGAAAAACAGCGGAAATTTTGTAATAGTAATTCTTGATTTAATTGCAGCATTTCAATCATTTAGCAACGACAATGGGTACAAGCCATGGCTAATCAAATTATCGCTTGCAGCATATTCCTGAAAATGTACAAATTGTAGAGAGAAATGCATATTTTCTCAAAATTTTCAGTTGGTATTCAAATAATAACAGAAAATTTTATGTGGACGGGAATGCTTCGTGTGTACAGCAATAGCCGGGTGCCCGAACTCAATACATATATCTTTCGGCGACCACCGTCATCCCATTAAAATTCCGACCTCTGCCCGACCAATTTTTTTGTTTTGAAATGGTCTAAAAGCACTTCAGTGTCAACCTGCTTTCGAAGGAAGTAGCCCTAGTGAACACAGAATGCGTCTCAAGTCATTTCATGCTTCACGAAGTTTTCCCGCTACCCAGCTTCGTTACGAATTCGTTACGCGGGTGGGCGATCTAACGGGAAGTAATGAAACAGTCCACGCACAGAGTTTTATCGCATTTGATGCAAAATGTGCGAGGCCTCGCTGAGCATGCTGCCAATTGACAACGTCGTTGATTTGGACGAGAAGAAACAAAATGATTCATATTGTCGAATCTCACGTTTCCATGGACTTGGCGCTGGAAGCACCTTCGTGACGTTGCTTGCCGCAGCTCGTATCAGGTATGTTGTGACCAGACATCGTCGGTAGTCAAGCTGACTATTGCCAGCTCGTGCACTTGATGACCGGAATATAATCCAGCTGTTGGAAACAGCAGTATCAATTCCGTGAATGATCAGTGGCCAGTACCATTTCTTCGACCGGAATGCAATGCGATAGGTAGCGACATGTTGACCGAAGAGGCCTACACCTCCCATACTGCTATTGTACTTAAGTTTCATCGCGGGCTGAGCGACTGTAGTTCGAACACCCTTGCCGCGGCACTGAACCACTCCCAGTGGTGTCACCGAATCGAAGTTAATACCAACTGTAACGATGGCATTGTTATTCCAGCGTAGAAGCAGTACTTCCTGCGAGGTGTGAAAGCGAGAATGATGGAATCCTGTGTCTTGTCGTTTCATCACTCTTGAGAGGCGCACGCTCTGTCCTGTTCCTTCGCAGTGTGCCGGTAGTGCGCATGCCCTGATCAGCCAGCTCATCCAATAGCTTCACGGAAGTAAAGAAGTTATCCAGGTACAGTTCGACAGAGTATGGATCATTGATGCAAGCAGCTAATAGTTGGTTCACAACATGTGTACCAAGGGGAACACTATTCCGGGGTTTTGAGAGGATCCCGACCAACATACAGCTGCAGACGGTAACAGTATCCCAATTTGTCAGCGCGACACCAGTGCTTAAACCCAAAGCGGATGGGCTTACCCCGTATAAATTGCTTGAGTGGAGATCTCCCTAAATATTGGACAATAGTCTCGTCGATGGAAATATCTTGATCACAGATGCCCCACTGCATGAAGCGGTCGTTGAGTGGCTCGAGATTATTTTTTCACTTTGGAAGTCTTATCTCCAACTTCAACCAGTTCGTTGTTACATACATGAAAATATGCTTTCAAGAGTCGGAAGCGATCTCGTGACATGGCGTTTCGGACGAGATCGATATAGAGATCCGGGTCCACTGTCCAGTACAAGTCTTGTTGAGGAAGTGCATGATATCCACTGATGATAAGAATAGCAAAGAATTTTCTGATTTCATCGTGGTTCGACGAGAAAGTATGGTCATTCTTATCAGTTGCAGTATAGAGGTTTCTTTCAAGCACGATGAAGTCAATGAAGTCAAAAGTCAAAAGTCAAAAGTCAAAACGTTTATTTCCAACTTGGAAAACGTAGTACAAATATACATAACATTGATGTGATGAGTGATGAAATGATAAAAATGTCTATATACAATGAATGATGGATGGCGGATGAGATGTACACGTAAGTGAAATGATGATACGGATCGGAAGAAAAGGTCATGCGTAAATCATTACATGCATTACAACTCAAATGTCAAAATTGATCATGAATTATCTGTATATTGAAAAACATGCATGTTCAATAATATTAACATTATCTCACGTCTTAGTATTCTTATGAATGAATGAATCTTAGCTGTGATTTTGTATCTTTCTGGATTAATTTCTTGTTTTATATAATAATCATAATTTGCTTATAAGTTTTATTAATACGTTTTGGAGAGCCGGTCAATATATAATGCAAGGACAGATATACAGTAGTAAGCATTTAATCAGATAAAAATGAAGTTATCAAGCAACTCACCTGTAATCAAATTGACAATGATTGAAAGATATTTTTAATATTCCGTAGCAATGACCGGCTCTCCGTGTATCTCGTCCGTCAGTTATGTATTGACTGGGTAGAGATTTGGTTTGCAATCTACTTTATCAATCGGCATGAATACTCTTAACATCGAATCGATTTTGCTTGCTTTTGTTGGTACTTCCATTGTTAGAAGATAGGGGCAGGCTCATAAGTTTCGTAGATATTCTCAGTATTGTTCAATACGGTTCAGCATAGAAATCAAACAATAAAGAGCATGAAATATCAAGGCAGACCTTGATTTTTCATAGAAATCTATGCGACTGCTTCGGTATGGAATCAAGCTATTAATTTAAATGAGATTGGTGACCTGATTTATCTAAAGCTGCATGTACTTGACAATTTATTATGATTTGTCTTTCTTCCTAACTTTATTTGAATTATTTTGATATTTGTAGATACCTTTCATTTCGGCGATACTGGGAGCAGTTATTTTATAGTAGAATTCTTCTTTACAACTTATGTTTTTCAAGAATGGTGCAAATTTCTTTCTAATTTGGTCATATGCAGGACATTCAACAAAGAAATGATATATTGTTTCAACTTTTTGATTGTTGCAGGTTTCGCATAAACGTTCATCATATAATTTCTTACTTTTGTAAATACCAGTCCTTACCATAAGGTCATGGTTATTAGCTCTATATTTTATCAACGTATTTATTTCCATTGGTACGTCTAAATCTAGATAAGGCTTCAAATTCATTTCGAATCTTGCTAATTCCAAATAAATTCTGCCAGTATTACTCTCTTTGGCACTATCGATCCATTGAGTGCGAAAGTATTCAAACAGAGTACTACGTGTACATTTCTCCATCATTTTTTTATCTACAGCATTTTGATTTTGCCATAAGTGTAATAGGTTGACTTCTTTCAGTAACATCTTCACTTTGGCTGTCCATGTGTAGGAATATTGAGAGTCATTCATATGGTTATAAATTTCAGTATATATTTCTCTAGCCAAATTATTGTCTTTACTATTTATTAATTTTATCCAGAAAGTGATTGCCGCCTTATAGAAATAGAATTCTATTGGAAAAAGTCCGAATTCTCCGATCAAACAATAGTTTGGGGTTGATTTTACCAAATGATAGTGATTCTTATAAAACTGGTACTGAATCTTATTCATACAATTTAGATTGTTGTGACAACAAAATTCAGCACAGTATTTCATTTTAGACAATGTTAACATTTCAAAAGTGTTCTTCACTATACTTCCATTTACATGGCCGAATTCTCTTAACTTTTTTTCAGTCACATATGAAGCACGTTTACCTTTTTTTACCAAGTATTCAATATGTTTTTTATTGTTTTTAGATATCCACATTCCAAGGTATTTAAATTCATCAATTATATTTATATCGTATTTCATATTATCAATTTTTATTTCGATGCTATCATTGCTATGAAACTTGTTAAATATCATTGCTTTTGTTTTATCGAAATTAATTGTTAATCCATTTTCTGTACAAAAGTTTCCAACTAATTTCAGTTGATACATCAACCCTGTCTCACTTTCACTCAACAGGAGAATATCGTCTGCGTACGTAAGACATGCGATTTGAATATTACCTATCTTAATGGGTCGTGTGAAATCACTATCAACATCTATTTTGATGAGTAGGTCATTCATATATATGCAAAAAAGAGTTGGAGAGAGACTATCTCCTTGAGGTATACCATTTTATAATTGAAATGGATTTGTCTCTTTTCCTTTATATAATACTTGAAATTGTTTTACTGTCAGTAAATTAGTTATCGTGGTTAAAATTTTGCTGTCAGGTAAAACATAATTCAGTTTGTTGATCAGCAATTTCTTCGGTATTGAATCGAATGCCTTGGACAAATCTACAAAGCATATATATAGCGGCATCTTTTTGTTCTTATATATTTGAATCGATTCTTTCAGTATAAATAAATTATCCAATGTTGAATTACCTTTTCTAAATCCCGTTTGACATGGGTGAATAATTTGATTATTATCCAACCATGTATTCAGTCTTTCATTTAAAATCTTTGTAAAAAGTTTTTCTAAACATGAGGATAAGGTGATGGAGCGATACGAGGTTGTGTTTGCCTTTTCTCCTTTCTTATATATAGGAATAATCCAGTTTCGATTCCATGGTATTTCATTATAAGTTAAAATTTTATCAAACATTTCTTGAAGGATGTCTACGGTTTCTGTTGCATTTTCTTTTAACATTTCATATACAAAGCCATCTGGTCCACTTGATTTAAAATTTTTTGAGTTTTTTATATTTGTTTCAATTTCGTTATATGTGAATTTAGTATCTAATAGCTCTGTTGGTGAATTTGTTCTCAGAGTCAAAATCCTGGTAGGATGGATGTTGCTGTTCGTAGCGTCATTTTCTGTCATAACAGTCTTGAAATGTTCTGCTGTTAGGTTATTTTCTATGTCAGTCTTAGTTTGCTTTGGGTTGAGTATTTTCCAATACAGTTTGTGATCCCTGTTTTGCTTTGCGGTTTGAAGTTCATTATATTTGATCTTTCTTAGATACCGTTTTTCTTTTCTAATTTTTTTATTTAAAATTTTCCTTTGTGTCATTAAATTCATCAGATTTTCATTTGATTGATCAGTTTTATATTCCGCTACTATTCTTCTATAATTTCTTCGTAGTTTTCTTAATTCATCCGTGTAGATGTGCTTATTATCACAAGCGCATTTATTTTCAAAAGCTTTTTTTTTATTTTTGTATAGTTCATCATAAATATTTGTTGCTGACAATACTGTTGACTTAATACTATTCCTGAGAATTGCACAATCTTCAACAAATTTATACGAGTTGAAATTGTTTTTATTTGTATCAGTCCATTTGAATGGTCTTATTGCTTTTATCTTCAATGCCTGATGGAATTTCGTATTTAGCCTAACTGGAGTTTTCGTATTCATTTCAATCTCAGATGTTAATGGCGAATGATCAGTGTATAATACAGACTCATGGACTTCAAAATGTTTTAGTTTATTCAAGCCGTCATTGAAAATTGTCTCAAATACACCAACCTCGTCTAATTGAGATAATGCCGCTACGCTATCCTTGCTTGCAGTTGAGCAGCGGACAAGCCGTTTGGTGGGTATCGAAATCTCGAAAAGTTTGGAGATTTCACAGAAACCCATCGACTACTAGATGGTTGCTCCTGAACTTCGTCGGCTGATAACTTCAATAGTTCCAGGGACATCGTTAGGTAAATGATGATCAGGGTACTCTTCATTGATTTCATCATCATTCAGATGGTCGGGGTCGGGTGGAATCATAGAAATATACTGTTGTTTATCTAAAGTTGACTAGAATGGATATTGAATCAAGGTCGCGGCACATCCGGGGAACTAAGTTGGGGCATGAACCACCAATGAAAAGCTTAGAATTACACATGTGACTGATTCCAACCCAATCACACAGCCGTTGACAAGCGAATCTAAGTCAAAATGCTTGCGATCTTTGTGCCACTATTGTGTATTGCATGAAGCTTTACTTCCATTCTAGAGGTTTTATTGTTATCAATTTCTATGGGTGGAATGATAACTAGGACGTCGTCGATATCATCGTCGTTGGAAGCTTCGGTGTGTGCAACAGCTTGTTCAAGAGTTATATAACGCGACACTTCGACAGACTGAGTGCTTGCACGCTTACAAGGAAATGAGAAGGAAAACTTATGCTATTGCTTTTCATAAGTGGATACTGACTGGCGAATAACACAGTGGGGAGTCACCAACGTGACAACACCGTTCACACAGACTTCATACTACCGGTCATCACAGTAAGTCATGGTACGTATATAGCACTTTAAACACATAGGTAAATGGTTAACTTTCTATGGTATTGTTAATTTCTATGCTTTCAAGCAGGCTCACACACGCACCTCAACACACACCGTGCCTCGAAAAATTTTTGCAGCACTCGGAAACAATTGTCACGTGATGCTGCATTGACAGACGCAGCGGAGAACATTCCAATTTATCGACAGAAATGCAAGAGATGAATTCTAATTCTATGTTGAAAATGCACATACAGTCCGTTTCCTGAATCGTTGCACAACCCGACAAGCTCATTCATTTATCTCTTGCTTTTTATCATCAAATCTAACCGTAAGCTCATTTAATTGAATACTAACATTTTTCACTTGGTCAGCCGAGAAACTTGCCTAGTTTAGGAAACAGTGTGGTCTGCCTAATTAAATGAAGTAATTAGAAGTTTGTTGCTTCATGATCATCTCATAGCTAATCATGTCATGTCACAGTAACTGCTTCGTCTCCTGTCATTCATTGAATGAGGTGCTAGAAATCTTGTCGTTCACTGATCAATTACCATCTGGCGCAGCAACCAACAACGACGTGAAGCGACTGCTATTGCTATTGTTTGTAAATTGTAAACAGGTGGCGAGTTAGACAGCCCGGCCTTTGTGTGCGCGCAGTCAGACGAAATCTGATCTGACCTCCACTGGGACAAATGATGACTCACGAATGGCACAGAAATGCAACAGTACAAATTTGAAGTTTGCCAGTGAACGGATGGGCCGATCTTGATAAAACTTAAATATTCTTGGAGCTGATAACACCAGCATTATTCTGAACCCAAACTTGAATGAGCTGGCGTTAATGCAACAAAAGTTATTAAGTTGTGTGTAGTTGACCGTTTAAGACAATGTTGGACTCGAAATCAATGCAACAGTTGGGTAAAAATGTAAATTGAATGAAATTGCACAAATTGTTGTCCGAATTCGAAAAAAATTATGTCATCTGAAAGCTTATCACGAGCTTAATCCAATGTTGACAATCCTAATTTTCTGTTTTCCATACTTAAGTCCATAGTCATCGGTGATTGAATTGACCAAACATTCATACTTTTAAGTCTGTTGACCACAACTGAGCAGACACAAACTAATAGCTGTGTTGAATCAAAGTACTAAACATATCATTTCACGTGGTATAAAGTTTGTTGAAATTGAGCAGCCTCATCAATGAAAAAGTCATCTCTGACTTTTTGCGCAATTTTTTTTGCAAAAATGATCAGTGTCGTATCTGCTTGTACCTTAAATGAATCTTAAAATCTTTTCGTCATGATAAAGCTGAGTGATAGTTCACACTGTCTGCCAGTTTTCATTAAAAAATTCTGTCGTCTTCATGTCAAAATCCTGCATCAAAAATTTCGCTCATTTTTCTTTCAGAAGGCCTACTGACCACAACTGACCAGTTACGAAAGCAAAAAATGTGTCAAAATATTGCATGGAACATAACGTTTCATATGGTACATCGTTTATTGAAATTGAATCAAGACTTCAACACGAAAATTGCATTTGAAGACAGGGTAATTTTTTGTGCTATTCTTTTTGAAACGGTCTGTACCCTAGATGCCCGATTTTAGATAAAACATGCATGATGCATGTATCACGGATAAATCCTATCAAGAAATTTTATTCCTTATCAAGCAAATTGGTCTTTTTGGTGTAGATATAAATATATTAATAATATCTAGGATTGTAAAGAGTGGGAAATGTATATAAAATTTACTCTGAATATTAATTTGGAATTGTATATGGTAAAAACATCGATGATCCATGTACGTGGATAAAATACATAATTAAAAGAGCGTTTCCTGTAGAGTAGAATTGTCCATTTGAGTTAGATACCGACTTTACTAATAACAATGATGCTGTAAGAAGTAACAAATGCATTTAAATTACTCAAAGAATCGCTCATGGGTAAAACATCGATGATCCATGGATATCGACATATGAAACATGTAGGGACAATACGACATATGAAATATACATGTCCACTATTATTTCGAGTGTTTTATACATGCCCTTTATATTTGATGAAATGGTGTGTATAAAAAAGATATTCAGGTAACTTCATCACTTCTCTCTCTCTCTTTCTCACTCACTCACTCGTTCCCCTTTTCTTCTTCCTCTTCTACTCATATTTCACATTCACTACATGTACACTGTAGCTACAATAGCACCAACATCAGTCAATGCTGACGAGCAGGTCAACAATATTATGCCTACACATGACATATATTTTCAATATTAAGGGAGCCTAAACAATTCTATCGGCACACATTTTGCTTCTCAAATTGAAATTTGTTGAAGTTTCTTAGCTCCACACCGTGCCCATCAGCAAGTCGACTTTGATCAGTTTGCTCGTGTGTTCGCTAAATAGCTAGTATTGCAAAACTTATGATATTAAATCAGTATGTAACTGAACCAAACAATTGCATAAGTATCTCGCTCAGTCTGCGTAATCGCATCTCGCTTCTATAACTTTCCGTCACTTATATTAAGGCAATTCGCCACACGCACGCAGCTGAGGAAGTTCGGTCACATTGTTGGCAGCCTGGTCGTGGCCGCATTCGCGAGCCATGAGCGGTCGATAATATTCTCTCGCTGGGAACTGTTGATATCTGTGACTCAGCGTCCCTGCTTAATAATAATTATTGTCCGCCCATCACGTGGGACAGAAAGCTGCGCAATCGCAGTAGCTTGTGCGCCCTTAGTTCTCGTGGACTATCGAACCTGTGTTTACATTAACCCATTAGTGCCTGGGAATTAATTTTTGTAGATTTAATTATTTTTGAACATTATTAACCCCAACAACATGAAAAACAACTATCATTTCCTTTAGTAGCGTTTTGATAAACAATCAGATCGATTTTTAGGATTGGGTCGTTTTCGACATACTCGGAACAAATAACCCTAAAAATGTTTACTAACAACATTCAACAAATAATCAAAAAAACAGTTTATCAAGAATATACAAACCAAAATAGGCAATTTACAGCAGTTTCTGTGGCAAGAATATACACAATTATTGTGGTTAGGGTTAGGGTTAACAGTTGCATCGCATCCAGCTGTTATGGGACGTGACTTAATTGATCACAAAAAGTTCGTAGAAGCGTTGACTTCAGTGTTTGCACGCCCCACACCGCCAATCAGAGCATGTTTCGATTACTTTAATCGGAAACAGTCTGCTTCAGAAACTGTTAACGATTATTTACTTGCACTTCGATCCATGATACCAGATTGCGAATTTCCCTCCTCAGAGGAAGCGCGCGTACTCGCCATTATGTTCACAATTGTGTGTCACAATAAAATAACACAAGAAAAACTGCTATCGCAGCCTGTTATTGACTTGGACGAATTTTTGAGGATTGCAAATGCAGACGAAGCCGCCAGACAAACGTCAGCAGCTTTAAGAGGCGAACCAACGTCTGTTCTGAAAGTCGCTCGTCCTCCAACGCCACAAGCAAGTCGATCCCTAAATACATCCCGGTCACACCAAGTAAACAGGTCAGTATCGCGATGCAAAAGTCGCTACTCAAATCAGTCAAAATTTGCAAACAAAACAATGGATGTTGGGATGGCGCTAATTTCCAAATAAACTTCAATAAGTAAAAACTTCTTAGCTGGTTCATGGCCTCGCTTGTTCTCTCGTGAACTTACAACAAGTGATAAAGAGCTACGTGACATTTCATAATAAAGTCATCGCACAATACATTCCTGAAGACCAATAAGAAATCGATCAACATACATGCAATCACTTCACAATGACGTAAACGGGAATGAAATAATACAGCACTGATATGGACATAAAATGAAGAAGAGAATAATAAAACATGATAAATGATAAATATCTGTAAATCTATAGTACTGAAAACATGGCATATGTAAAGGCACACTGAGAGAAATGTATCATAAAATGCTAATAAATTAAAGTAAGATATACATACTTAACACAGTCTCAAATTGTAGAGTCTATCTTTTTGGATACACAGAGAAGGATTCTGCCGACGGATACTAACGCTTTCTGATACACTCAGCTGGAAGGATGTTCTTTGGCACCGTTGTACACTGAATCCCTTGTTGTCTTGATTCAGGACATCTTCCTTGCGATCACATGTCATGAGACGGTGATGGCTGATGATGGCAGTGTTGAGGACCGTGGGCGAGTATTGGACGTAGTCAACCAACTTGGGAGATGTTCACTGCGACGTTTGAGAAGGCTTCGTTCACTTCGACCTATGTACCTTGCTCCGCAAGGACAGTCAAATGAGTACACAACGTAGGGTTTTCGGTCGATAGGAACGATGTCTTTGGGAGACGTCGGTGATAATGTCCTCGTACGAAAAACAGGAATGGCTTTCACTGAGTAGTAAGAATTCTCAATGTCCCTGCATACTTTCTTTGAAATGATTTCACTAATAGTCCCATAGTACTCGATATCAAAGAAGAGTCTTTTCTTTTCCACAGTAGGAGTCCTTTTGATATCATGGGAATGCTTCTCTATAAACCATTCAGGATATCCATTCTCGAGCAGCATGCGCTTGATGAAATATACTTCTTTTGGAAAATGTTCTTCTGAGCACAAATCACGAGCACGTTGAAACAATGTCTTCACCAAATTTCGTTTGTATCTTTTGGGTGAGAAGGATTTGTAGTTGGAGTAGAGCCCAGAGAACGTCTCTTTCCTGTAAATTGAACTGGAAATCTTCCCATCACGAATGTGCAGCTTGATGTCCAGGAAGTGGTCTGCAGCTTCTCGCGAAAACTTGATGGCGGGGTGGAGATCATTGCAACGGCGAAACAACGAATTGTTCTCAGCTTCATTAGCAGTTACAATAAATATATCATCCACGTACCTTCCATAATATTTCGTTTGATTTCCATCACTGAATAACTTCTTCTCCAAATGCCCCATGAATATTTGAGCAAATGAGCAGCTCAAAGGAGAGCCCATCGCCAGGCCGTCGACTTGTTCATACAGTTCATTGGAGAAGACAAACTTTACATTCGTAGTCACAGCTCTCAGCAATGTTCTGCAGTTTTCTTCTGTAAGTGGGACCTCAAATAATTTCGGTGCTGGTCGTTCAGAGCGATAAAGAGTATCACATATAATATCGATGGTCTCTTTCACGGGAACACAGGTAAAGAGGCTACAGATATCGAAGGATACGCAACTTTCGTCGTTTTCCAATTCCATTTCAACTATCTTGTCGCGGAATTGTTTTGAGTCTTTGATGCTGTAGGTGTCGTAGTCAGGTAGAATATCCTTCAGAAGATTCTGATCCAGGAACTTCGCCAATGAATGATACGCTGAACCCACCATCGATAACACTGGCCTGAGCGGAGTATTCGGCTTGTGTACTTTGGCTAACCCGTAGAGTCGTGGAATAACACAACCATTCGGAACAAAGTCCCCGGAATTCGGAGGAAGTTGCTTTTGGTGAACCAGTTTGTTGATGATTGATGTCAGTTTCTTCTGGGCTACTTGATCATTCCAATCAATCGTCTGATCAAGCTTTAAGAATTTTGATTGATCTTTAAGTATCTGTGATATACGATCTTTGTACTGGCATTTGCTCATTACCACCGTGCCGTTTCCTTTATCGGGATTCATCAAAACAACGTCCTTCTTTCGTAAATCACTAACAGCTCTCATACGGGACTTCTCTTCTATCGATATCACAGATTTGACGTTCACTAGTTCATGAGCATACTTTCTCAACGATGCCTCAACCTCCGCCTTCTTGTCTTTTGTTGCGGGAATTTCCTTGGTCAGTTTGAATGCCAAGCATTCTGAGTCAGTGAATACGTGCACTGGATCAATCTTCCTTGGGGGCACATAATGATTGAGTCCCAGAGATAAGGCTTGTTCTTCATCCTTACTGAGAATCACATCACTGATGTTGTGCACTGTATTCAACACTGTAGAACGCGTTAGAAAGCGTTAGTATCCGTCGGCAGAATCCTTCTCTGTTTATCCAAAAAATAGACTCTACAATTTGAGACTGTGTTAAGTATGTATATCTTACTTTAATTTATTAGCATTTTTTGATACATTTCTCTCAGTGTGCCTTTACATATGCCATGTTTTCAGTACTATAGATTTAGAGGTATTTATCATTTATCATGTGTTATTATTCTCTTCTTCATTTTATGTCCATATCAGTGCTGTTTTATTTCATTCCCGTTTACGTCATTGTGAAGTGATTGCATGTATGTTGATCGATTTCTTATTGGTCTTCAGGAATGTATTGTGCGATGACTTTATTATGAAATGTCACGTAGCTCTTTATCACTTGTTGTAAGTTCACGAGAGAACAAGCGAGGCCATGAACCAGCTAAGAAGTTTTTACTTATTGAAGTTTATTTGGAAATTAGCGCTATCCCAACATCTATTCTCAAAATGGAAAGAGCGCTACTCTGCTACGTTTGTCGCGATATTGAACGACATCGTTAAGCTTTCTGGTAAATTGGCATATCACAGCGAGCGACTGAAGTTCTTGAAGAACTGTTTGCAGCACAAAGTCTTACCAAATCAAGTCAGAAATCGAATGGCAGTGGCAAAGGTTGGCATCAATTTGAATACCATGGAATGCTTTTTGTTGTCGGATATTGGCAAAACAGAGAATGATCTACAGAGGTGGCAACTGCTGAAGTCCCAACTTCTTAGACGAGTTTTGTCGGAGTTATCCATCGTCGATTCGTGCAGTTTATACAAGCTGGTATGGAAAGTTCACAACAAACAGAGACATCAGCGATCAGAATCTTACAAAGCTGCGATAAACCATCTATTGGTTCAACGTTTTGGACGTTCTACAGTGTTGAATACAGTGCACAACATCAGTGATGTGATTCTCAGTAAGGATGAAGAACAAGCCTTATCTCTGGGACTCAATCATTATGTGCCCCCAAGGAAGATTGATCCAGTGCACGTATTCACTGACTCAGAATGCTTGGCATTCAAACTGACCAAGGAAATTCCCGCAACAAAAGACAAGAAGGCGGAGGTTGAGGCATCGTTGAGAAAGTATGCTCATGAACTAGTGAACGTCAAATCTGTGATATCGATAGAAGAGAAGTCCCGTATGAGAGTTGTTAGTGATTTACGAAAGAAGGACGTTGTTTTGATGAATCCCGATAAAGGAAACGGCACGGTGGTAATGAGCAAATGCCAGTACAAAGATCGTATATCACAGATACTTAAAGATCAATCAAAATTCTTAAAGCTTGATCAGACGATTGATTGGAATGATCAAGTAGCCCAGAAGAAACTGACATCAATCATCAACAAACTGGTTCACCAAAAGCAACTTCCTCCGAATTCCGGGGACTTTGTTCCGAATGGTTGTGTTATTCCACGACTCTACGGGTTAGCCAAAGTACACAAGCCGAATACTCCGCTCAGGCCAGTGTTATCGATGGTGGGTTCAGCGTATCATTCATTGGCGAAGTTCCTGGATCAGAATCTTCTGAAGGATATTCTACCTGACTACGACACCTACAGCATCAAAGACTCAAAACAATTCCGCGACAAGATAGTTGAAATGGAATTGGAAAACGACGAAAGTTGCGTATCCTTCGATATCTGTAGCCTCTTTACCTGTGTTCCCGTGAAAGAGACCATCGATATTATATGTGATACTCTTTATCGCTCTGAACGACCAGCACCGAAATTATTTGAGGTCCCACTTACAGAAGAAAACTGCAGAACATTGCTGAGAGCTGTGACTACGAATGTAAAGTTTGTCTTCTCCAATGAACTGTATGAACAAGTCGACGGCCTGGCGATGGGCTCTCCTTTGAGCTGCTCATTTGCTCAAATATTCATGGGGCATTTGGAGAAGAAGTTATTCAGTGATGGAAATCAAACGAAATATTATGGAAGATACGTGGATGATATATTTATTGTAACTGCTAATGAAGCTGAGAACAATTCGTTGTTTCGCCGTTGCAATGATCTCCACCCCGCCATCAAGTTTTCGCGAGAAGCTGCAGACCACTTCCTGGACATCAAGCTGCACATTCGTGATGGAAGATTTCCAGTTCAATTTACAGGAAAGAGACGTTCTCTGGCTCTACTCCAACTACAAATCCTTCTCACCCAAAAGATACAAACGAAATTTGGTGAAGACATTGTTTCAACGTGCTCGTGATTTGTGCTCAGAAGAACATTTTCCAAAAGAAGTATATTTCATCAAGCGCATGCTGCTCGAGAATGGATATCCTGAATGGTTTATAGAGAAGCATTCCCATGATATCAAAAGGACTCCTACTGTGGAAAAGAAAAGACTCTTCTTTGATATCGAGTACTATGGGACTATTAGTGAAATCATTTCAAAGAAAGTATGCAGGGACATTGAGAATTCTTACTACTCAGTGAAAGCCATTCCTGTTTTTCGTACGAGGACATTATCACCGACGTCTCCCAAAGACATCGTTCCTATCGACCGAAAACCCTACGTTGTGTACTCATTTGACTGTCCTTGCGGAGCAAGGTACATAGGTCGAAGTGAACGAAGCCTTCTCAAACGTCGCAGTGAACATCTCCCAAGTTGGTTGACTACGTCCAATACTCGCCCACGGTCCTCAACACTGCCATCATCAGCCATCACCCGTCATCTCATGACATGTGATCGCAAGGAAGATGTCCTGAATCAAGACAACAAGGGATTCAGTGTACAACGGTGCCAAAGAACATCCTTCCAGCTGAGTGTATCAGAAAGCGTTAGTATCCGTCGGCAGAATCCTTCTCTGTGTATCCAAAAAGATAGACTCTACAATTTGAGACTGTGTTAAGTATGTATATCTTACTTTAATTTATTAGCATTTTATGATACATTTCTCTCAGTGTGCCTTTACATATGCCATGTTTTCAGTACTATAGATTTACAGATATTTATCATTTATCATGTTTTATTATTCTCTTCTTCATTTTATGTCCATATCAGTGCTGTATTATTTCATTCCCGTTTACGTCATTGTGAAGTGATTGCATGTATGTTGATCGATTTCTTATTGGTCTTCAGGAATGTATTGTGCGATGACTTTATTATGAAATGTCACGTAGCTCTTTATCACTTGTTGTAAGTTCACGAGAGAACAAGCGAGGCCATGAAACAGCTAAGAAGTTTTTACTTATTGAAACAAAACAATGAATAAATGTACTGGCTGTGGCTCGACCTCGCACAAATATAATGATTCAGGATGCCCAGCTCGCAACGTGACCTGCAATTTTTGCACAGCTATTGGGCACTTCGAAAAACACTGTTTCAAAAAGCGAAATAACTTTAACATCAAAACCATAAAAGCTGGAATAACATCGCATCAGACGAACAGCAAAAATTTTGAATGTGAAATTGGAATAAAATCTAAGTTTGGAACATTTATAACAATCAAAGTACAAGTCGACACTGGATCAGATATTACTGCTATTACAAGAAATCAATACAACGAATATTTTTCTGATTTTGAACTACTTGATTCTTCAATAGACATCCAAAACTACGATGGTACGAAAATCGATTCAGTTTATGGATACTTTACATCCAAAATTTTGTTTAACCATCGTGAAATAATTGAAAATATTTATGTAGTGAATGACTCATGCTCAGCAAATCATTTTTGGCGACGAAATCTCTCAGAATTTTTATTATTTCGCTGTGAATACCCCGCTGTTGCTCCTCTTGCTAATATGTAGGCTATCTTTATTTTAACAAGCTATATTTCACCTAAAGGCCTACTATTAATTGCCTCAGCATGACCTCGAAAATTTTCGGTGCGAGCAGGTGAGCCCAGCGCACACCCATAAAAAATCATTGCTTTCATGTAGCAAATATTATAAAATAAATGTAGCGTAGTTGTTTTGGACATTTTCAATTCATGATAAATATAAATTTCGGTTGAAGAAGCAGCTTTTCTAAATTGATCAAAATTTGATTATTAAGCTTCTGTTAAAGGCGTAAATAAAATATTGCAACAAAGGTGTCAGACTCATCATAGACGGTATTCGATTCATCTAACGGCCGATACAGTAAAACGAATTGTGATGTAATCAACTAGATCTCTAAGTCTACCATTTTTTTGGTGTGTTCAGAAATTGCAAGTTGTACAGTCCGTTTCATAAAAAGTGAATCATCCTAAAATTTGACTAAATAAAACATAAGTATGATACAGAAAGCATTTTTCATGTTATTTCATGTCCCTAATATATTTAAATGTCCTTATATAATCTGATAAGCTATGATACAGTAACGGTTCTTAAGAATCTAATATTTTGTGGCCCTACCCTTATTGTCAATAACATTACCAATTCGTCTAGGCATTGATTCGATGACATCGTTGATTTTTGACTGATCTAACTTTCTCCACTCTCTTTTTAACAGTGACGTAAGTTGTGATACGCCATCTGTAGGTAGCAGTGAACGACGAACGTTACGTTTTAGAATACTCCATACATTTTCTATTGGATTCAGATAAGGAAAACGAGCTGGCCAAGATAATGTCCAAAGCCCTAATTGAGACTTGCATAAGTTGACTCTACTACTCCTGTGACACGTAGCATTATCATCCATAAATAACCAAGTCGATGGATCACCAAGTTGATCTGTCATTTGGCCAATGTTCATTCGTAAAACATTCACATAGCGTTCAGAATTCATGGTTCCTTGCTGTATGTGAAGTTCAGAGCGTCCATTGGTCCAAATGCCAGCCCAAATCAGTAGAGTCGCACCAACTTGTACCCGGGGACGATGTAAATGTCTGGGAATTTCCTGATCAGATTTTTGAATTTTTGAATATTTGAAGTGATCATGCAAAAATATAACTGTTCAGCAAATAGTTACCATTTCGACGAATTGTTGCGTCTGAAAAGCTAACTGTAAAGTTATGGCTGCTGGTACCCAATTTTTCGGGGGAATAACTTGGCCTCAGTTGTCTGGCTATTTACACGCAACATTGCGTTCGAATAACCTCACGTCTTTTGATATGGGATCAAATCAAGCCTTGTTGGTAACTAAAAATTAATTTCATTTTACTAATTGAATTAAAGAACCGCAAATTTTCTTTTTTTGAAAGTACTCTCACAAAAAGACACGTCAGCTGTCACTACTTTTTCTCTAATAGGCCTACTAAAATTATTTTTTTAAAGGGTGGTCGCCATTAAACATAGTAACTTCCCCAGTAATATCATCGCTGTTAGTTTAACAAATACTTACCAAATACTTGGCATAAAAGTCCTAAACATTTAAGAAATATTTAGGAAATATTTATCAAACCTAGTACATTTCCTAAACTTTTACTAAATATTTAGCAAACTTTCCAAACTTCCACAAAATATTTGGCAAATTTACTGAACTTTTACGAAATGTTTAGTAAATATTTTGTAAATTTTCCAAACTTTTACAAAACATTTAGCAAATTATTTCTAGCTTTTATAATATGTTTAGTAAATAATAAGCAAATTTTATCCTACTTCATAGGCGATTACGAAACATTTGCAAATTTGAATTCATGAAAAACATCTTCTTGTATGAAATGTTTTACATTTATCAAATAGAAGACCAAAACAATCATAATTCCGCAAAAAGATAGCTAGTAAAACGCTCTGCTCGAATTATTCATGCTCAAAGTCGTTCAAAATCCGTACGGCATATAAAACTGCATGACTAGAATAAAATGACTGATCTTACTAAAATTATACTTTGTACGATAACATTCATAGAGATTACAAAAACTGAGCCCTGCTCCCCAAAGTAAACAGCAGAAGGAATGGATATCCTTCAAAAATACAATTTTTCATACGTATTTGGAAAATGAACAGAGTTTTATATAGTAGCACACATCGAACGATCCGATACAAATAATCTTTATGAATATCACTTTTATCAACATAAAGGAAATTTCTCTATCCGGATTTGATCATTCTTCATTTGAAAATCCTTCCAACCAGAAAGCATGCCCACAGCCCGAATACGCATTTCACTTCATCTGAAACACTGTCATTCCGAGTCAAACACCGTCGCGCCGTTATCAGTTACATTTTTAAGAATAGAGGTGATATCACGAAACATTTACAGTTCAACGGAGAAACAGTCACTACCAAATGAAGTTTGAAGCGATGATACGAGGTCACTGAAAAAAACATCTTCGCGGTTGGACCACAACACGGTTGTCCGGATCTGATGATCGCTGGGACGTTGCGAGTATGAGAGATTTATGGATAAAGAATAATTCCAGTAGTTTTCGGGGTTAATTAGCTCACAAGACAAGACGGAAAAGCAGCCGAATGTAGGTCAGGTATTGAGTCATCGATGGACAGATACACAGCCTCAGCAATCAACACCTGTAAAAAAGAAGACAAATCTTGTGCTGATGTGCAGAGCAGAATTATCATACTTAACGGATCTTAATTAACATTCTATGGGTAGGCCTACTCAAAGTTTAGAAGATAAATTATTTATAGTAATTTTAGGTGTTACAGTAAAGACTATTAAGAAAACTGCTTTTGGATCATCTCATCTCTGACAATGTGGGAAGCGATATTCTTAGGAATTTTGATAGCGAATGAAGATATTCAAGAGTGGTTGAATTGTGATCATTAACAATTTGTCAATTATTTTTTAATCAATATTTTTAGTATTAATCAATAATTTTATTTTGATATTCAAGTACCGGTAACTGTTTTTACAAGAAATGTAATCTTCAAATTAAAACAGAGCCTTACCGAGATGTAGCCTATTACCGACTGCTTGTCAACCGTTCATGCGATGAAGATATTCAGGAATGCTTGAATTTCTATTATAGTATTTAATAGCGCACATGTAATTCTATTTTGATATTTTATTTTAAACAATTTGTTTAAAATCACAATCTGCAAACACGTACACACGTAATGTCATCTTGTCTACCGCTTATATGACAGCATCTCTGCAGGTAATTGGGCCTACAACTAACATGTGACCATAATAGCTAGGCCTACGATGATATTGAAAAGTGCGAAGCATAATTTGTAATAAGTAAACACAAATTGAATAAAAGAATGAGTTTGTACTTTGATTGTTTTATATTTATCGTAAAGCATGAAAATTTATTGATTTTGCAAAACTAAACCTATTGTTGGACTGCAACGCATGATTGATCTTTATTACAGTGTGCATGTAGGCTAGCCTACAACGTGCAGTCCGTCGTGTAGCACCTATGCCTTTTGTGTGCTTCATCATTTTTCTTAAACTACTCGAAATGTCAAATTGATACCATTTTCTAAAATGTGGCAATTCTGAAAAAATTAATTGAATATCATAGGCGGTAGCTACAGGTTTTCAATTCAACATAGGCCTATATAAAATGGAAATAGTGACCTATTTAAACAAGCTTCCTTGATGGATCCATCTTTCAGAAAATAGATTAAATTGCATAACTTAAGCAGATATCGAATAGCTCAATAGTTTGTTCGCATTGATAAAAACATTCTCCATCTAAAATTTTTGCAGTCCTGAAATAGAACTTTATGACTTATAGCATGTTTGACTGTTTCAAAAATTTTCTCAATTATTTGTCATCCAAATATTGTTACTATTGCACAAGTATACTACATATCTAAATATTGAAGTGCTAAATTAAAATGGTTTTAATGCGCTAATTAAGTTCTTTCGTGCTCATAGTTTCTAAGATTTTTAGCATGCAACTATTTTGTCTCAACATAACCAGATGTTTGTACTATTTTCAATGTAAGCAATCAGAAATTACGAATTTGAAAACAATATATTCAACATATTTCAACACCATTTCAACATATTCCAATTTGATTATGATTCTTTTGACGACACAATCAACTTTTGATCGATTTTTCAACGAGATCAGTTGTCGTGACAACTGATATACATGCACATTCTCATATTAAATTCAAAGTGAATAAGCCTTGGGCATGTGACATCATTTGTGTGATGGAAAACCCAAGTAAAACGATGTGTTTCTTGATAGCTATAATATTTATATATAAATATATATTATAGCTATCAAGAAACACATCGCTTTACTTGGGTTTTCGATTACACAAATGAATTCAAAGTATTGGTAGGACTCCTAAAATGTGATATGTCTGCTATGAGGAACTAAGAGGAATTGAGATATTTTGTTATCAGTAAATTAAATTAAGTATGACGCTAGTGGCTCTTTAGTATTTGTAAAATTAAGAGCAGATATAGCAGTAGTCAATAATAGAAATGTCTCTACGTGTTCATGGTCAATAAACCCAAATCCATGACCAAATCTCTCCTTTGATTTTGTTTTCGGGATTTCCAAATATATGTACCTAGACTTGTACTTAAATGCTGAAACTAAGTTGACAAAATAAATTCAGAAACATTTAGAAGCTTACCATTTTTCTGTAGTTTGATCCAAGAGGTGCATTTTTAATTCTGATGCAAAAATCAAAGGAACTTGATGGCTTCATTGACTAGAAGAACTCACTGACTACATGCGAGTGTTCATTTTCAAATTGTGCTCCATGTTGTGCATGATAACTAAGCAAGATGATGAAAAAACGTAGACGATCACAAACCGACGATGAATAAATAAAGGTGTGTAAGTAGAAATATCCTCTTGATGCGCTGACTTTTGTAATATTAAGCAGTTAACGTAAACACGGGTTGGATAGACCATGAGAGCGAAGAGTGCACAAGCTACTGCGCCTTGCGCAGTCTGTCCCACGTGATGGGCGGATAATAATTATTAAGCAGGGACGCTGAGTCACAGGTATCAACAGTTCGCAGCGATAGAATATTATCGACCGTTGCTCTTCAGTCATGGCTCGCGAATGCGGCCACGACCAGGCTGCCAACAATGTGAACGAACTTCCTCAGCCGCGTGCGCGTGGCGAATTTCCTTAATATAGTGACGGAAAGTTATAGAAGCGAGATATGATTACGCAGACTGAGCGAGATGCTTATGTAATTGTTTCGTTGTTTACTAGCTAAGTAATTTAGCGAACACACGAGCAAACTGATCAAAGTCGACTTGCTGATGGGCACGGTATGGAACTTAGAAACTTCAATAAATGCTTCAATTTGAGAAGCAAAATGTGTGCCGATAGAACTGCTTAGGCTCCCTTAATAATGAAAATATATGACTGATGTTGTTGCTATTGTAGCTACAGTGTACATGTAGTGAATGTGAAAGATGATGAAAATTGAGTAGAAGAAGAAGAAAAGGGGAACGAGTGAGTGAGAAAGAGAGAGAGTTCAGATGAAGTCACCTGAATATTTATTTTATACGCACCATTTCATCAAATATAAATAGGCATATAGAAAATACTCGAAATAATAGTAGACATGCACATTTCAGGCCCACATGTTTCATATGTCGATATCCATGGAAATGACATAATGCACTCTCTTTAAGATTTGAAAGAAATTGTTGGTGCCATCATAGAAAAAAATCAACAGTTTCCTGACAATTATTCCATTATTCAATCATTTAATTAAATTTGATGGCAAAAAAATCAGCCAGTTATCAACGACGCAAAACTGTGATATACAGACTTTATTATTGGGTATTTCCTGCGACGTTGCATTTCTATTTTATTGAGAGATGATTGTAATCAGAGTTTATGAGAGCTGATGATCATCCTTGTGATATGCATGAGTTCAAAAAATTGTACGGGTGAAGTTACCGCACATTGAAATCACCATGCAATTAAAACCGCCTTTTACGACAGTTACTCATAAGCGGATCCTGCCTATTGCAAGATTTTTCTTTCATCAAACTTAGTAAATGCAAAAAAATCATTTGTTTGGATAACCAAACAAATATTACCTAGGCATTTGATAAACGTTTTCTAAATTTCGCAAAATTCGTTAATATCGACTTACATACAAAATGTAGCAAATATTTGTTAGACATTTGTTACACATTTCCTAAATTTGTTAAATTTCCAAAACGTTTGTTAAACTATTCAAATCTTATAAATTTTCTAAGTAAATACCAAATATTTGGTAAAGTTGATAAGTTTTTTTTTCTCGGGTTAGAAGAAGCTTTTCGTATAACATTCATGATGTGGTAAACTGGGTTGAATCGGATCAGCTGTGCGAAATTGATCTTGTTGCCCAATCATAATTGGCATGGCGGAAATTATCACACTTATCGTCTTTACACCTAGCTACATTATATGCCAAAAATTTGACCGACTTACTGATCCAGTTGATTGTGTCAAACTTTTTTTACAAGATCGACCATTAGATGGGGTGTTAGTCAACCTTGAGCATCATCATGAACGAGGTTGTGTGGACTATGTAGTTAACCATCACTGAGTTGACACTTAAAAATTATTTATACTTTTACTAAATGAAATGTACGAGTGTAACCGTGGATGGGTGATATCAACTGCATCAGATGTAGTGACTATACTCGTGTTGCAAAACTTTCAGTTGATTCAATTAACTATCATTAACATCAACTTACCAGACGCCATTTCACGCACAGATCATGATGATTCACTGAACAGCAAAATTTAGAATATCGTCCGCCTTGTGAACACTCATAGTTGTGACTGTCTGTCTGCTTCCTTAGTTAATAAAGCAATCAGACAGCGACTAGGCATGACGTCACAACAGTGAAAGCGTAGAGTGATTTGTGTGGGAACATCTCGCTCAATTATCATGAAGATGGTGTAATCTCCTGCAACTGGTGCACTCAATGCATGAACACAGATATCAGTAAAATAAGAACATGACGGGCTGTTTTAGGGCAACCGCAAGTCACGTGCGTTAACCACGCGGAGTTGATCTTCACTGGCAGATGAAACGTTAAAGAACCATCTAAAGCACAAAATTGTTGCTAAAATAGCGAGCAAATATTCCTTTCTTCTCATTCCAGGAAATATTTGTATTAGATGCATCTTCAATATGTAGATAAACAATATCTGAGAGCCAAATGACACAATTTCTCCACTGTTTCATCTATAAAGCCATACCATTCCGAAATGTCACGTTCAACATCAAAATTGATGTGAAAAATGAATGAAGCAGTAAATCTTATGTAGGAATTACTAGAAAAGTGAAGTTGTCACCAAATATTCTAGCCACAGCGACTTCTTGAAATTGATGAATATGAATATCTTAAAATTATTTTGGCGAAAAAAGATGGCGGATTTGTCGCCACTAAAAATACATTAGAGTAATGGGGAGTTTCCACACTTGATATATTTAAACACTTTGTGGGTAACTGTCTATTCGCATGTAATTTTTTTGGTTGGAATTACCACACCGGTCAGATTCCAAAAAATTCTCGATAACCGGCTTTTAAGTTCCATCCTTTTTACTATCTCGGCTGCACGCTATTATTTTATAAAATGAAAATTGCAATCATGTACATGCCAGATGAGTAACGAGTGATAAACCTATAGACTTCGATTAGGCTAAATAAAAGATAGGCCTTAATAGTTGCAGATTCTATGCTAATTTGCATCAGGCGTGGTTACCGCAAGTTACTTATGTGTCCACTTACAATTTTTTATTTACAAAGATATTACAAAGATGACTACTAATACTGTTGGCCTACTCAATCACACTTGCAACTATTCTGAATGTCATCGTGACAGTTCAAAGCGTGATCACAATCAAATAGTCAAGAGTTATGCAGAGCTACAGCTAGCAAGGCCTATATTATCCACTCAAGCAGCTGCTTGAGAGAAGCGCATGAAAACTCAGCAATTATGAAACACGAGTATAGTCACTACATCTGATGCAGTTGATATCACCCATCCACGGTTATACTCGTACATTTCATTTAGTAAAAGTATAAATAATTTTTAAGTGTCAACTCAGTGATGGTTAACTACATAGTCCACACAACCTCGTTCATGATGATGCTCAAGGTTGACTAACACCCCATCTAATGGTCGATCTTGTAAAAAAAGTTTGACACAATCAACTGGATCAGTAAGTCGGTCAAATTTTTGGCATATAATGTAGCTAGGTGTAAAGACGATAAGTGTGATAATTTCCGCCATGCCAATTATGATTGGGCAACAAGATCAATTTCGCACAGCTGATCCGATTCAACCCAGTTTACCACATCATGAATGTTATACGAAAAGCTTCTTCTAAGTTACTATGTTTAATGGCGACCACCCTTTAAAAAAATAATTTTAGTAGGCCTATTAGAGAAAAAGTAGTGACAGCTGACGAGTCTTTTTGTGAGACTCCTTTCAAAAAAAGAAAATTTGCGGTTCTTTAATTCAATTAGTAAAATGAAATTAATTTTTAGTTACCAACAAGGCTTGATTTGATCCCATATCAAAAGACGTGAGGTTATTCGAACGCAATGTTGCGTGTAAATAGCCAGACAACTGAGGCCAAGTTATTCCCCCGAAAAATCGGGTACCAGCAGCCATAACTTTACAGTTAGCTTTTCAGACGCAACAATTCGTCGAAATGGTAACTATTTGCTGAACGGTTATATTTTTGCATGATTACTTCAAATATTCAAAAATTCAAAAATCTGATCAGGAAATTCCCAGACATTTACATCGTCCCCGGGTACAAGTTGGTGCGACTCTACTGATTTGGGCTGGCATTTGGACCAATGGACGCTCTGAACTTCACATACAGCAAGGAACCATGAATTCTGAACGCTATGTGAATGTTTTACGAATGAACATTGGCCAAATGACAGATCAACTTGGTGATCCATCGACTTGGTTATTTATGGATGATAATGCTACGTGTCACAGGAGTAGTAGAGTCAACTTATGCAAGTCTCAATTAGGGCTTTGGACATTATCTTGGCCAGCTCGTTTTCCTTATCTGAATCCAATAGAAAATGTATGGAGTATTCTAAAACGTAACGTTCGTCGTTCACTGCTACCTACAGATGGCGTATCACAACTTACGTCACTGTTAAAAAGAGAGTGGAGAAAGTTAGATCAGTCGAAAATCAACGATATCATCGAATCAATGCCTAGACGAATTGGTAATGTCATTGACAATAAGGGTAGGGCCACAAAATATTAGATTCTTAAGAACCGTTACTGTATCATAGCTTATCAGATTATATAAGGACATTTAAATATATTAGGGACATGAAATAACATGAAAAATGCTTTCTGTATCATACTTATGTTTTATTTAGTCAAATTTTAGGATGATTCACTTTTTATGAAACGGACTGTACAACTTGCAATTTCTGAACACACCAAAAAAATGGTAGACTTAGAGATCTAGTTGATTACATCACAATTCGTTTTACTGTATCGGCCGTTAGATGAATCGAATACCGTCTATGATGAGTCTGACACCTTTGTTGCAATATTTTATTTACGCCTTTAACAGAAGCTTAATAATCAAATTTTGATCAATTTAGAAAAGCTGTTTCTTCAACCGAAATTTATATTTATCATGAATTGAAAATGTCCAAAACAACTACGCTACATTTATTTTATAATATTTGCTACATAAAAGCGATGATTTTTTATGGGTGTGCTCTGGGCTCACCTGCTCGCACCGAAAATTTTCGAGGTCATGCTGAGGCAATTAATAGTAGGCCTTTAGGTGAAATATAGCTTGTTAAAATAAAGATAGCCTACATATTAGCAAGAGGAGCAACAGCGGGGTATTCACAGCGAAATAATAAAAATTCTGAGAGATTTCGTCGCCAAAAATGATTTGCTGAGCATGAGTCATTCACTACATAAATATTTTCAATTATTTCACGATGGTTAAACAAAATTTTGGATGTAAAGTATCCATAAACTGAATCGATTTTCGTACCATCGTAGTTTTGGATGTCTATTGAAGAATCAAGTAGTTCAAAATCAGAAAAATATTCGTTGTATTGATTTCTTGTAATAGCAGTAATATCTGATCCAGTGTCGACTTGTACTTTGATTGTTATAAATGTTCCAAACTTAGATTTTATTCCAATTTCACATTCAAAATTTTTGCTGTTTGTCTGATGCGATGTTATTCCAGCTTTTATGGTTTTGATGTTAAAGTTATTTCGCTTTTTGAAACAGTGTTTTTCGAAGTGCCCAATAGGTGTGCAAAAATTGCAGGTCACGTTGCGAGCTGGGCATCCTGAATCATTATATTTGTGCGAGGTCGAGCCACAGCCAGTACATTTATTCATTGTTTTGTTTGCAAATTTTGACTGATTTGAGTAGCGACTTTTGCATCGTGATACTGACCTGTTTACTTGGTGTGACCGGGATGTATTTAGGGATCGACTTGCTTGTGGCGTTGGAGGACGAGCGACTTTCAGAACAGAAGTTGGTTCGCCTCTTAAAGCTGCTGACGTTTGTCTGGCGGCTTCGTCTGCATTTGCAATCCTCAAAAATTCGTCCAAGTCAATAACAGGCTGCGATAGCAGTTTTTCTTGTGTTATTTTATTGTGACACACAATTGTGAACATAATGGCGAGTACGCGCGCTTCCACTGAGGAGGGAAATTCGCAATCTGGTATCATGGATCGAAGTGCAAGTAAATAATCGTTACCAGTTTCTGAAGCAGACTGTTTCCGATTAAAGTAATCGAAACATGCTCTGATTGGCGGTGTGGGGCGTGCAAACACTGAAGTCAACGCTTCTACGAACTTTTTGTGATCAATTAAGTCACGTCCCATAACAGCTGGATGCGATGCAACTGTTAACCCTAACCCTAACCCTAACCACAATAATTGTGTATATTCTGGCCACAGAAACTGCTGTAAATTGCCTATTTTGGTTTGTATATTCTTGATAAACTGTTTTTTTGATTATTTGTTGAATGTTGTTAGTAAACATTTTTAGGGTTATTTGTTCCGAGTATGTCGAAAACGACCCAATCCTAAAAATCGATCTGATTGTTTATCAAAACGCTACTAAAGGAAATGATAGTTGTTTTTCATGTTGTTGGGGTTAATAATGTTCAAAAATAATTAAATCTACAAAAATTAGTTCCCAGGCACTAATGGGTTAATGTAAACACAGGTTCGATAGTCCACGAGAACTAAGGGCGCACAAGCTACTGCGATTGCGCAGCTTTCTGTCCCACGTGATGGGCGGACAATAATTATTATTAAGCAGGGACGCTGAGTCACAGATATCAACAGTTCCCAGCGAGAGAATATTATCGACCGCTCATGGCTCGCGAATGCGGCCACGACCAGGCTGCCAACAATGTGACCGAACTTCCTCAGCTGCGTGCGTGTGGCGAATTGCCTTAATATAAGTGACGGAAAGTTATAGAAGCGAGATACGATTACGCAGACTGAGCGAGATACTTATGCAATTGTTTGGTTCAGTTATATACTGATTTAATATCATAAGTTTTGCAATACTAGCTATTTAGCGAACACACGAGCAAACTGATCAAAGTCGACTTGCTGATGGGCACGGTGTGGAGCTAAGAAACTTCAACAAATGTTTCAATTTGAGAAGCAAAATGTGTGCCGATAGAATTGTTTAGGCTCCCTTAATATTGAAAATATATGTCATGTGTAGGCATAATATTGTTGACCTGCTCGTCAGCATTGACTGATGTTGGTGCTATTGTAGCTACGGTGTACATGTAGTGAATGTGAAAGATGAGTAGAAGAGGAAGAAGAAAAGGGGAACGAGTGAGTGAGTGAGAAAGAGAGAGAGAGAAGTGATGAAGTTACCTGAATATCTTTTTTATACACACCATTTCATCAAATATAAAGGGCATGTATAAAACACTCGAAATAATAGTGGACATGTATATTTCATATGTCGTATTGTCCCTACATGTTTCATATGTCGATATCCATGGATCATCGATGTTTTACCCATGAGCGATTCTTTGAGTAATTTAAATGCATTTGTTACTTCTTACAGCATCATTGTTATTAGTAAAGTCGGTATCTAACTCAAATGGACAATTCTACTCTACAGGAAACGCTCTTTTAATTATGTATTTTATCCACGTACATGGATCATCGATGTTTTTACCATATACAATTCCAAATTAATATTCAGAGTAAATTTTATATACATTTCCCACTCTTTACAATCCTAGATATTATTAATATATTTATATCTACACCAAAAAGACCAATTTGCTTGATAAGGAATAAAATTTCTTGATAGGATTTATCCGTGATACATGCATCATGCATTGTATGCAATTGCGCTAAAAGTCAGAGATGATTTTTTGATTGATGAGGCTGCTCAATTTCAACAAACTTTATACCACGTGAAATGATATGTTTAGTACTTTGATTCAACACAGCTATTAGTTTGTGTCTGCTCAGTTGTGGTCAACAGACTTAAAAGTATGAATGTTTGGTCAATTCAATCACCGATGACTATGGACTTAAGTATGGAAAACAGAAAATTAGGATTGTCAACATTGGATTAAGCTCGTGATAAGCTTTCAGATGACATAATTTTTTTCGAATTCGGACAACAATTTGTGCAATTTCATTCAATTTACATTTTTACCCAACTGTTGCATTGATTTCGAGTCCAACATTGTCTTAAACGGTCAACTACACACAACTTAATAACTTTTGTTGCATTAACGCTAGCTCATTCAAGTTTGGGTTCAGAATAATGCTGGTGTTATCAGCTCCAAGAATATTTAAGTTTTATCAAGATCGGCCCATCCGTTCACTGGCAAACTTTAAATTTGTACTGTTGTATTTCTGTGCCATTCGTGAGTCATCATTTGTCCCAGTGGAGGTCAGATCAGATTTCGTCTGACTGCGCGCACACAAAGGCCGGGCTGTCTAACTCGCCACCTGTATACAATTTACAAACAATAGCAATAGCAGTCGCTTCACGTCGTTGTTGGTTGCTGCACCAGATGGTAATTGATCAGTGAACGACAAGATTTCTAGCACCTCATTCAATGAATGACAGGAGACGAAGCAGTTACTGTGACATGACATGATTAGTTATGAGATGATCATGAAGCAACAAACTTCTAATTACTTCATTTAATTAGGCAGACCACACTGTTTCCTAAACTAGGCAAGTTTCTCGGCTGACCAAGTGAAAAATGTTAGTATTCAATTAAATAAGCTTACGGTTAGATTTGATGATAAAAAGCAAGATATAAATGAATGAGCTTGTCGGGTTGTGCAACGATTCAGGAAACGGACTGTATGTGCATTTTCAACATAGAATTAGAATTCATCTCTTGCATTTCTGTCGATAAATTGGAATGTTCTCCGCTGCGTCTGTCAATGCAGCATCACGTGACAATTGTTTCCGAGTGCTGCAAAAATTTTCGAGGCACGGTGTGTGTTGAGGTGCGTGTGTGAGCCTGCTTGAAAGCATAGAAATTAACAATACCATAGAAAGTTAACCATCTACCTATGTGTTTAAAGTGCTATATACGTACCATGACTTACTGTGATGACCGGTAGTATGAAGTCTGTGTGAACGGTGTTGTCACGTTGGTGACTCCCCACTGTGTTATTCGCCAGTCAGTATCCACTTATGAAAAGCAATAGCATAAGTTTTCCTTCTCATTTCCTTGTAAGCGTGCAAGCACTCAGTCTGTCGAAGTGTCGCGTTATATAACTCTTGAACAAGCTGTTGCACACACCGAAGCTTCCAACGACGATGATATCGACGACGTCCTAGTTATCATTCCACCCATAGAAATTGATAACAATAAAACCTCTAGAATGGAAGTAAAGCTTCATGCAATACACAATAGTGGCACAAAGATCGCAAGCATTTTGACTTAGATTCGCTTGTCAACGGCTGTGTGATTGGGTTGGAATCAGTCACATGTGTAATTCTAAGCTTTTCATTGGTGGTTCATGCCCCAACTTAGTTCCCCGGATGTGCCGCGACCTTGATTCAATATCCATTCTAGTCAACTTTAGATAAACAACAGTATATTTCTATGATTCCACCCGACCCCGACCATCTGAATGATGATGAAATCAATGAAGAGTACCCTGATCATCATTTACCTAACGATGTCCCTGGAACTATTGAAGTTATCACCGACGAAGTGAATACGCCGACGAAGTTCAGGAGCAACCATCTAGTAGTCGATGGGTTTCTGTGAAATCTCCAAACTTTTCGAGATTTCGATACCCACCAAACGGCTTGTCCGCTGCTCAACTGCAAGCAAGGATAGCGTAGCGGCATTATCTCAATTAGACGAGGTTGGTGTATTTGAGACAATTTTCAATGACGACTTCATTGACTTCATCGTGCTTGAAAGAAACCTCTATACTGCAATTGATAAGAATGACCATACTTTCTCGTCGAACCACGATGAAATCAGAAAATTCTTTGCTATTCTTATCATCAGTGGATATCATACACTTCCTCAACAAGACTTGTACTGGACAGTGGACCCGGATCTCTATATCGATCTCGTCCGAAACGCCATGTCACGAGATCGCTTCCGACTCTTGAAAGCATATTTTCATGTATGTAACAACGAACTGGTTGAAGTTGGAGATAAGACTTCCAAAGTGAAAAAATAATCTCGAGCCACTCAACGACCGCTTCATGCAGTGGGGCATCTGTGATCAAGATATTTCCATCGACGAGACTATTGTCCAATATTTAGGGAGATCTCCACTCAAGCAATTTATACGGGGTAAGCCCATCCGCTTTGGGTTTAAGCACTGGTGTCGCGCTGACAAATTGGGATACTGTTACCGTCTGCAGCTGTATGTTGGTCGGGATCCTCTCAAAACCCCGGAATAGTGTTCCCCTTGGTACACATGTTGTGAACCAACTATTAGCTGCTTGCATCAATGATCCATACTCTGTCGAACTGTACCTGGATAACTTCTTTACTTCCGTGAAGCTATTGGATGAGCTGGCTGATCAGGGCATGCGCACTACCGGCACACTGCGAAGGAACAGGACAGAGCGTGCGCCTCTCAAGAGTGATGAAACGACAAGACACAGGATTCCATCATTCTCGCTTTCACACCTCGCAGGAAGTACTGCTTCTACGCTGGAATAACAATGCCATCGTTACAGTTGGTATTAACTTCGATTCGGTGACACCACTGGGAGTGGTTCAGTGCCGCGGCAAGGGTGTTCGAACTACAGTCGCACAGCCCGCGATGAAACTTAAGTACAATAGCAGTATGGGAGGTGTAGACCTCTTCGGTCAACATGTCGCTACCTATCGCATTGTATTCCGGTCGAAGAAATGGTACTGGCCACTGATCATTCACGGAATTGATACTGCTGTTTCCAACAGCTGGATTATATTCCGGTCATCAAGTGCACGAGCTGGCAATAGTCAGCTTGACTACCGACGATGTCTGGTCACAACATACCTGATACGAGCTGCGGCAAGCAACGTCACGAAGGTGCTTCCAGCGCCAAGTCCATGGAAACGTGAGATTCGACAATATGAATCATTTTGTTTCTTCTCGTCCAAATCAACGACGTTGTCAATTGGCAGCATGCTCGGCGAGGCCTCGCACATTTTGCATCAAATGCAATAAAACTGTGTGCGTGGACTGTTTCATTACTTCCCGTTAGATCGCCCACCCGCGTAACGAATTCGTAACGAAGCTGGGTAGCGGGAAAACTTCGTGAAGCATGAAATGACTTGAGACGCATTCTGTGTTCACTGGGGCTACTTGAAGTGCTTTTAGACCATTTCAAAACAAAAAAATTGGTCGGGCAGAGGTCGGAATTTTAATGGGATGACGGTGGTCGCCGAAAGATATATGTATTGAGTTCGGGCACCCGGCTATTGCTGTACACACGAAGCATTCCCGTCCACATAAAATTTTCTGTTATTATTTGAATACCAACTGAAAATTTTGAGAAAATATGCATTTCTCTCTACAATTTGTACATTTTCAGGAATATGCTGCAAGCGATAATTTGATTAGCCATGGCTTGTACCCATTGTCGTTGCTAAATGATTGAAATGCTGCAATTAAATCAAGAATTACTATTACAAAATTTCCGCTGTTTTTCAGTCCTTTTACATCATGTCACAGATAAATGGCATCTCACATTGTGGTCTCATCACAGTGGTGCGACAGACGCTTTGTAGAGCTGCAAAAGGATGCGGTTCATATGAATGTTTGGTGTTAATTCTTCGCATAATTTGTAGCCGAACATAAAATTTTCCGCAATTCTGAATCATTGCCAATTTAGGCAATATAACCGCTGACCGAAGCACTTCTTGGCTAAGACACTCAATCTTATCAAGGAGTTGCATTGGCTCGAGCTGGAATTGCATAATCATCTATGGGAACATCAACCTTCCACATTGTGGAAATCAATGCCTTCAACTACAAATGATTTTTGTCGTGCTTGAGTAGTCAGAATCTGAGATATTGTGCCGCTATTATTTATTCTTTAGTGCCGGCAAATGTTTCCCCGATCAATTCCAAGCTCTAAAGTCGTGTGAAAATTGTCAAAATAGATTTCTTTCGTGTAATACAATTAAATCAGTTGTGACATTTCGAATTCAATTACTTTGGTCATTAAAAGAAAAGCAGATAAATAATATACATGATAAAAGTGGCAATTTTTGTAAAAAAATTGATGTTTTTTGATACAACGCAAAACATCTAAATAATTGAAAACTTCGTAGATCTGTTTTGCTCTCATTCATCAAAAATTATTCAAAATTGTAGCATAGTTTGTTACACAACTTTTCTCTGCGGCATCTGCTCAAGTACACTTGTTCGTTTCCTGGAATCTTCTAATTCTTTAGCCGCCGAGATTGAATTCCCGTGGCGAGGTAGAATTTGATCATGAATATTGGTGAATCTCTTCTCAATAGTCTTGCTCACAGAAAAGGTACTTACTCTATAGTCTTGCTTTTCTCTCTAACCCTCAGTTCAACAAAGTAATACCCAAAGATAGAATTACCCTTCTACAAAAATATAATGTTCTAGTGATGTAGGTGAATAAACTTGCATCGTTGCATCTCAACACTGCTGAAACATTGCCTAAATGCTAATTCATTCATGAGTGGGCTATCGAGGAAAAGCCTACATGATAAAACCAGAATAAAACTCTATCTGGTTATTTAAAATAATTTTGTTTAAACATATTCGGTTCCTCGGAGATACGAATTTAGGCAGACCACCGTTTTGTCGAGAGCAAGCATGCAGAGTTGGAAAGCAAATATTATTCGACTGAGATTTATTGCTGTATTTTCATCAATTGTCCGCTGTCACTTACTCCTTGGCGAATGTGAATGAATGCAAGTCATAAGTAGAAAGCAGATTTTTTCAACTCGGTGAGATTGATTCCTATATTATCATCCACTATCTGCTGTCACTTACTCATTGATAAATGTGTGACATCTGTAATTTACCTCTGTCAAGTGTACAAAGTAGCACTCAGTATGGTTTGTGCTTGAGGTAGGCTATAGCATCTAATCAAGTGAGCTTTGTCTGTGCAAATTGTTGATAGCCGGTTCTAGATGAATGAATGTTCTCAATTTTGTTCTAAACTTCCCACTTATTGCATGGAACTAGTTAATGAGACTAATAGGAACCGCCTAAAAATGATTGTCTTCCAAGAGAATATTTTCATCAGGAGAATGAATGTTTTTCCTGTTCTTATTTTTTCCAGTTCATCAGTCTAGTCCAAACTCGCTCTACAATTTTATTTTAATAGTCATTGTGTGATCCTTCAGTGGTGATACTTACATATTTTCACACAAGGTGAATATTCATAATTGCTGAGTTTTCATGCGCTTCTCTCAAGCAGCTGCTTGAGTGGATAATATAGGCCTTACTAGCTGTAGCTCTGCATAACTCTTGACTATTTGATTGTGATCACGCTTTGAACTGTCACGATGACATTCAGAATAGTTGCAAGTGTGATTGAGTAGGCCAACAGTATTAGTAGTCATCTTTGTAATATCTTTGTAAATAAAAAATTGTAAGTGGACATATAAGTAACTTGCGGTAACCACGCCTGATGCAAATTAGCATAGAATCTGCAACTATTAAGGCCTATCTTTTATTTAGCCTAATCAAAGTCTATAGGTTTATCACTCGTTACTCATCTGGCATGTACATGATTGCAATTTTCATTTTATAAAATAATAGCGTGCAACCGAGATAGTAAAAAGGATGGAACTTAAAAGCCGGTTATCGAGAATTTTTTGGAATCTGACCGGTGTGGTAATTCCAACCAAAAAATTACATGCGAATAGACAGTTACCCACAAAGTGTTTAAATATATCAAGTGTGGAAACTCCCCATTACTCTAATGTATTTTTAGTGGCGACAAATCCGCCATCTTTTTTCGCCAAAATAATTTTAAGATATTCATATTCATCAATTTCAAGAAGTCGCTGTGGCTAGAATATTTGGTGACAACTTCACTTTTCTAGTAATTCCTACATAAGATTTACTGCTTCATTCATTTTTCACATCAATTTTGATGTTGAACGTGACATTTCAGAATGGTATGGCTTTATAGATGAAACAGTGGAGAAATTGTGTCATTTGGCTCTCAGATATTGTTTATCTACATATTGAAGATGCATCTAATACAAATATTTCCTGGAATGAGAAGAAAGGAATATTTGCTCGCTATTTTAGCAACAATTTTGTGCTTTAGATGGTTCTTTAACGTTTCATCTGCCAGTGAAGATCAACTCCGCGTGGTTAACGCACGTGACTTGCGGTTGCCCTAAAACAGCCCGTCATGTTCTTATTTTACTGATATCTGTGTTCATGCATTGAGTGCACCAGTTGCAGGAGATTACACCATCTTCATGATAATTGAGCGAGATGTTCCCACACAAATCACTCTACGCTTTCACTGTTGTGACGTCATGCCTAGTCGCTGTCTGATTGCTTTATTAACTAAGGAAGCAGACAGACAGTCACAACTATGAGTGTTCACAAGGCGGACGATATTCTAAATTTTGCTGTTCAGTGAATCATCATGATCTGTGCGTGAAATGGCGTCTGGTAAGTTGATGTTAATGATAGTTAATTGAATCAACTCAAAGTTTTGCAACACGAGTATAGTCACTACATCTGATGCAGTTGATATCACCCATCCACGGTTATACTCGTACATTTCATTTAGTAAAAGTATAAATAATTTTTAAGTGTCAACTCAGTGATGGTTAACTACATAGTCCACACAACCTCGTTCATGATGATGCTCAAGGTTGACTAACACCCCATCTAATGGTCGATCTTGTAAAAAAAGTTTGACACAATCAACTGGATCAGTAAGTCGGTCAAATTTTTGGCATATAATGTAGCTAGGTGTAAAGACGATAAGTGTACAAGGTGCAATAATTTCCGCCATGCCAATTATGATTGGGCAACAAGATCAATTTCGCACAGCTGATCCGATTCAACCCAGTTTACCACATCATGAATGTTATACGAAAAGCTTCTTCTAAGTTACTATGTTTAATGGCGACCACCCTTTAAAAAAATAATTTTAGTAGGCCTATTAGAGAAAAAGTAGTGACAGCTGACGTGTCTTTTTGTGAGAGTACTTTCAAAAAAAGAAAATTTGCGGTTCTTTAATTCAATTAGTAAAATGAAATTAATTTTTAGTTACCAACAAGGCTTGATTTGATCCCATATCAAAAGACGTGAGGTTATTCGAACGCAATGTTGCGTGTAAATAGCCAGACAACTGAGGCCAAGTTATTCCCCCGAAAAATCGGGTACCAGCAGCCATAACTTTACAGTTAGCTTTTCAGACGCAACAATTCGTCGAAATGGTAACTATTTGCTGAACGGTTATATTTTTGCATGATTACTTCAAATATTCAAAAATTCAAAAATCTGATCAGGAAATTCCCAGACATTTACATCGTCCCCGGGTACAAGTTGGTGCGACTCTACTGATTTGGGCTGGCATTTGGACCAATGGACGCTCTGAACTTCACATACAGCAAGGAACCATGAATTCTGAACGCTATGTGAATGTTTTACGAATGAACATTGGCCAAATGACAGATCAACTTGGTGATCCATCGACTTGGTTATTTATGGATGATAATGCTACGTGTCACAGGAGTAGTAGAGTCAACTTATGCAAGTCTCAATTAGGGCTTTGGACATTATCTTGGCCAGCTCGTTTTCCTTATCTGAATCCAATAGAAAATGTATGGAGTATTCTAAAACGTAACGTTCGTCGTTCACTGCTACCTACAGATGGCGTATCACAACTTACGTCACTGTTAAAAAGAGAGTGGAGAAAGTTAGATCAGTCAAAAATCAACGATGTCATCGAATCAATGCCTAGACGAATTGGTAATGTTATTGACAATAAGGGTAGGGCCACAAAATATTAGATTCTTAAGAACCGTTACTGTATCATAGCTTATCAGATTATATAAGGACATTTAAATATATTAGGGACATGAAATAACATGAAAAATGCTTTCTGTATCATACTTATGTTTTATTTAGTCAAATTTTAGGATGATTCACTTTTTATGAAACGGACTGTACAACTTGCAATTTCTGAACACACCAAAAAAATGGTAGACTTAGAGATCTAGTTGATTACATCACAATTCGTTTTACTGTATCGGCCGTTAGATGAATCGAATACCGTCTATGATGAGTCTGGACACCTTTGTTGCAATATTTTATTTACGCCTTTAACAGAAGCTTAATAATCAAATTTTGATCAATTTAGAAAAGCTGTTTCTTCAACCGAAATTTATATTTATCATGAATTGAAAATGTCCAAAACAACTACGCTACATTTATTTTATAATATTTGCTACATAAAAGCAATGATTTTTTATGGGTGTGCGCTGGGCTCACCTGCTCGCACCGAAAATTTTCAAGGTCCTGCTGAGGCAATTAATAGTAGGCCTTTAGGTGAACTATAGCTTGTTAAAATAAAGATAGCCTACATATTAGCAAGAGGAGCAACAGCGGGGTATTCACAGCGAAATAATAAAAATTCTGAGAGATTTCGTCGCCAAAAATGATTTGTCATGACCTGGAATCATCGAATTTTCGCCACTTCTTTCATGTTTTCCTCACCGCCAAGAATTGGCCGTGGTTTCCAAGGTATTTCACCATCATGACACACAGAAATTGAAAGTTTGAATTGGATAATTTATTAATGCAATAATAATCGAATAATGATCTCATTTGGATAAATTATACTGCTGATGTGTGTTTGATGCCCTGAGTAAAACTCCCTAATAGCAACTGCTTTTCATTTCTAGACAATGCCCAGTAAATTTCCGTCATGAAAAAATGCTATTCATGTTTATTACTTTCTTGGAGTAGGAATAATGAAAATATTGCATTAGGAAGTTACTTTTGATCAGCCCTATATGTGTGCATTTTTGTCAACATCGTGAAGCAGTATGAGGCAATCAGTATTCATCAGTAGTCTATACTGCACTTTGAAATGCTTGATACCGATGTCAGATGAACATGTACGGTGAAATTAATTGATAATTATTCGCAACGTCTAGACATAAACTTTAATGAATAGCACTCGAAATTTAATTCGCACAAGTGTTCAAAACAAAAGTCAAACGTTTTGTGGTTTATTCTATATAGCTTTATAATACAAATTTCGGTTGAAGTCCTTTTGTGAATTGATGCATCCTATGATGTTCCAAGCAATGAAATCAAAACTGCGTCCCAAATGCTTTCATCAACATCTGAATGTTTCGTGTTGCTTTCCTTTTTCTGTTGTGAATATGATTTTACTTTCCAGTGATTTGCCGGAAGCCGAGGAACTATTGTATTAATTGCTCAATATACTCGAATGCAATTAATGCAAAGTATCTGCAGCTTAAGGCTGGAGCGTCATTCATCAGTTTTCATTATTTTCATCACTAACAAAAACAGTCATTTACGTGATACATCAATAATTTAGTGTCAACATTTCAGAATTTGACTATTTCTTCATAAGTTATCTCAATACGGATCATCAAATACTGCTATTGATCATAGAAGGAAATACAAGGGAATACTCTGATGTAAGAAGAAAATGAGATGTTGGGATGTCAATAAAAAAATCATCAAATTTCACATAGTATGCTTTCATAATCAGATGAAAAACTTAGGACTAAAATAGTATATAATGTAGGTATGGTCCATCATATTTCCAACATCCATTCATGAATGGAACTGTAAACCTGATCAATGAATGTATGCACAACTGGTCATCAATAAGAAAATGAAATATTTCTAGATTCGATACAAAGATTTTCAGATGTTCACTGGGCAAAAGTTTATAAACACGTTCATATACAGTACATTAATGCAATCATAAGTCACCTCCTTAAATCGTATAGAATGTTCTGCAGTCGTCTATTAAGTACCGGTACCTTAAATTTTTATGCCAAATCAAATCTAGCATTTTTAACCATAGAAATGGATATTCATCTCATGTTTTCGTCTTCTAGATGTCTACGGATAACTATGTGATTTTTCACTACTTCATAGTTTTGGCATAGCTATTCAGTCCCTTCCATTCAATATTTCAATACTATTCTGTTGTCAATTGCGATATCAAATAAAACTGCTTATAAGAGCTGGCGAAAAAGTAATATCATAGCTGTCGCCACAAATCAACCATTGATTCCATACTTTGGTTACCCACAGTGAGGTTATCCTCACGCAACGTTGCGTGGAAATAATTTGTAGACGCGTTTGTTCCGACGCCAAATTGGTTGGAAAGACCTTAACTAAATACTGATAATTAAGATATATGGTAAATTATGCATATTTTCATGTTTTTGTGATTACCTATTCATTGATAATGAGACTTCAGACTTTTCTATCAAATTCATCTACAGTGTAGTATAAATTGAGTGCTTTGTTAAAGAAAACGATCGTTATTCCTACATAGCGTGCAAATTCCCTCACTATTGGTAATTGGCTATTCATACTTCATTTAGCGTCGGAAAACGCTTGGACAAATCCAATTGTAGAAGTTCATCATAAAGTCATCTGTTTCTTCGAAATATCTGAAAATGAAGAGTCGCTGACATAAGTCATCCGTGTAAGGGTGTTTCCTTAATTTCATAGCAAATTTGGAATTCCAGCGCTGCAAGATTCGACAGGTTGACTTTTTTTGACGAAAATCTCGCACGTTTTGAATTTTAGGATCATGGCTCACACAAAAATTTGAATAATAAATAAGAACTGACTGGACAGTGATGTTTTTCGTTTGACTTAGTGCATGCAATTTCAGTAAATTTAGTATAATAGATCGCAATTATCATAGATGGCAAAATACTTTGTTCTGGTTGCTTAATGTTTAATATGTGTTTTCTGTCAATGGCCATCTTTTGCAGCACATTAATAATCTAGTAGCTTAACTTTCTCAGAGTCTAACGATGTAGGTTTAGTTGGCTAAGAAATTCATAAATTGAAAGAATGATGTAGGCCTGCGTAGGTTCTGTGTTATTGGATTACATTTTCAATTTAGGGATTCCTAGATACTTAAAGGATGCCATCAAATCAGATCATTTAGTAATATTAGGATTATTTCGCAGTCGCCTTTTATTAATTCTTTGGGCCACTGCTAGCTGAGCTCGAAGATTCTGGCCTATCTTCTAGTAAATATTCTATACCTAGGTTGAGGATTCACCAAAAACTAATTGAAATAGTTGGACGACAGCAATCAATTAACTGGAATCATCTTATGTCAGCAATCAACTAATTGGATTTTTTTAAATCACAATTTGATTAGATAAATTCTTGATTCTAATTTTCGACTTAGATAAAAACATGTGCTACACCTATTTAGGCTGCATAAATTGGCAGATTGTGCAAGTCGTAAACTTGCATACTGCCAATTTTGGCGGTGACTTTCTGCATGAAATACATGTTGCTACATTCTTAGTCGGAGTGACTATTCAAACTAGAGAACAAGAAGTCGCGTGCCTAGATTGACATAAATTTAAGATTTAATGACATAAATGTGTTATGCTTTTCCTATGATGGTGAGTGTAGGCGGTTTTGCAAGTTAGCATTCAACTAAATAACTTCATTACAGATCAATCAATTGATAGCAATTATTGACAGACTACAATCAATCAATTGCAATTTTTTCTGTAACAACAATTAATTAATTTGAATCTTTGGGTTACAACGATCATTGTGACCAATAAATTGCAATGCAATTATTTTTTGTTTCCAGGCTGTACTTCAATTTTTTATGATTAGATAGGACACTGACGCCAAAACCGAACAGATTCATAGCATAGTTGTAATTGATAGTTGCACTTCTATCTTAAACATGAAGGTGTTCAGATGATCCTTGAAGTATATATTTGTGAATTCATTTGAATCAATTGATGAAATGCTTGTAATACAGTGCACGGTTATGAAGCCCATAATCATGTGGCTACATTGCGATGCAAGATAGCGCTACAATGTCGCAATCGATATCACATGTCGCAAGACAAAGGATAACTGAGATGGAGTTCATACGGTAGTGGAACACAACCTGGGGTTGAAAAAAATTATTAGCAATTTTTTGCTGAGAATCAATTGACTCAATTGGATCACATGAGCAATCAATTAGTTGACGATAATTGCAATAATTTTTTATCATTGCCAAATCAAGGTATATCTTTCCGCTGTTGACGGACACTTGATTGATTAACACTTAGAACGTTATTTCCACAGCACACAGGTCTACGAAAGTGCATTAAAACACTTAAGAATAGAATTTGCAGTCACAAGTATGTATTTTCTGCGCCACTATGCTCGTTGAACTAATTTGCATGATAAAACATGAAAATGTTCTGATAGCAATATCAAGCAATGACTGATAATTAACATTTATTATATTTTTATAATAATATGTAAGCGCAATATTTTTTGGTTCAAGCACTATCACTCTTGACCATCGTGACCTTAATTTGACTTTTATCTAAGAGAAAATACGAAATATTTATATTTACCAGTTAGAGACTTTTAAATTAAAGTTTAAATGAATTGTGTAGATTATTAACAGCAAGCTTCGCATTAGGCTAACATCAAACATTTCTTCGTTTCAAAAACGAGTATATCTACAGAATATCACATCATCGACTGTAGAGCTATTAATTATACATTATAATTTGCAGTAATCGTTCAATAAATCGCTTTTTTGCTTGTGAATAATTGCAATTAATTGGAATAATTGGCAGCTGATCCAATCAATTAATTGAATTGAGGATGGTTTATCAATCAACTAATTGCAATTAATTTCAATAAATAAATTTTCTTTTCCCTGCAGTGGACTACTTTTTGCATTGTTTATTAAGATATCATATTAAGATAATTTCAAAAAAACAGGATAGGTGTCGCAGCTGCAGACTGATGATCAGTTAAAAACTGATATGTCGGATTATATGTAGGCCTATGTTTCATCTCTTAAGGTTCTAGTGTTCTGATTGCATCCTTGATCGTTGTAGGCTTATGTATGCACGACTAAGGTTAAGTATAGCCTATACGCATTACGTAATAATGATGACCAGATATAACTTCATTTCAGTCTGATAATTCATGCAATATTATGTTTTTTAATTAGTTGAAGTAAATTGTGGACTCTAAGGTCAACGTCTACTCTACTTTACTTGGGGCTTGACTGTGTTGACACAGAGTCAGACTTTGATCTGGCTGTGACCATTTAGTCCGGATGCCCTTTCTGACGACTTCCTATGACACTTTCGGTGCTCGATTTCTGGACCGAAACATCACTAACCAAGCACCTAGCCTGCACTGTCACGTATAAGAACACCAATTTCCAATAATAATCCCTGTACTATTAAGAGAGGATTCTCTTTTAATGACAACATGAGCGGTATTTTGACATAGGAGAGATAAAGTAAAAAGCGCAATTATCATTCAATAAATGGACATTGACCGTTCAGTTTCAAACTACGTGAATATCTAAGTGTTAATTTATGTGCGGTATCCCAAAATACCTCCCAACTACTTCGTAAATCCTAATTATTAATATGTCCCGAACAAGTTTTTATTAGCCATCTTGAGTATTTCATAGCATAATGAATGCAATTTCGAAGCAACAAATGTTAGTCAGAATCTTACCTGCAGTGGATCATAACATGCTCATATTATTTTGAGATGCAGGGGCACATTTTCTATCGAGCCATGTACTGCAATCTCATACAATGTCTTCAGCTGACTTCAGTGACTTGACTGATTTCTCTGGTGCAATGATTCATGCTTTAGAACACCTGAACAACATTCATGTAGTCACTGTCACTGATCAGCAATGCATTAGTTCTATCTTCATTCGCTATTTTGATTAACATGCTTAATTTTTCAACACTTATCGATTTTGCAACATATCGATTTTATGCAGCATTCCATCGAAGTGTTTTGCTTTGTGACATCAATAAGGTATAGTCATGTAGACCTCTATGGGCATAGTGTGGTCTCATCTCTCAGATTTTGTGAGGACTAATCGGTCTTGTGGCTTGTTGTCACTTCCACACGCATGTCAGATACACTAATTAGAGCCTATCTTTCGAGTGCGGTCGGGGCACACAGTTCGGATTAATAGATATCTATGTCATCTTGAGCTGACATGAGACATTTCCAGCATGTATTCATAACGGATACAAATTCAAAGCAGTCATCTGTGAATGTGTCACACAGTGTTGTTGTGTAGTTTGCAAATCTAACTCTATGGACTCATCAGAAGGAAAGCGTTCAATAGGCCTATTCAATATTTAATTACATTGGACGTGCGCTGTACCGACATGAAACAGCATCTCTCATTAACGCTACATCATCGTAGCAATGAATTGTAACTGAATTGTGGACGATTAGTCATGAAATGCCCAACGAGCTGTACAGAAAATTCTTGATAAGCTGGTGAGCAACTGCAGTCTTTTATTGAATGAGCCTTTGTCTTGTTTGAACCTGAAAGATAATTCATTCGCAACGATTAGAATAATTTCATAAATAACGCACGAACGTTCTGAAACATTATAGTAGTCCCTTCAATATAATAGGTAAAAGCAATTTAAATAATTAATTTAATGGCAGTCCCTCTTTCGACGCTAGAGGGACTACTGTTTGAATATTTGAAAAGTGATTAATATTTCATACTATTTTGACATGGTATGGTGCAATTTTCATGGATAGAATCGCATTGCTTCATGATGAGAAATGAAGATTGTGTGTCAGAACGTACGTGCGTTATTTACGGAATTGCCCATATTATCAATTTATGAAGATCAATGACATGTCCCACCATAAAGATGAAATCACAAAATCACCTGTAGAATCGTTCATAGACATGTTGGAATATCACTCTGCTCAGTATCGTTTGCAATGGATTATGATGATCAATCATGGAAAAATGCAAACAAGAATCATAAGTCTGCAGTCATCTTGAGGCTGATTTACTTTCAATATTCAAATTTCTTCATTGATATGGATATTATTCTATGAAGGGAAAGTAAACTGCATTCTCCTGAAATGCTTCATGATTAAAATTTTAGCTATTGAATCTAGCTATCTGGCTGACGTTAGGTGTACAAACCCTGATTAACCGGCGATTTTGGGGAAATATTGTAAGGTGCTGATGCAGACGTAAACAAAATCAATTTGTTTAGTCTGCAGGGAAGGCAGCAGCATCCTCGTGACGTCAGTTCATTCCTATTCCTTATAGAAGTTCGGAGAAGAGCCAAGTGAGATGATGTATTGTAGTTGAAAAACTATCTTTGTCACAGCGAGTGACTAATGCAAGTGCGCTGTAAACAACAAATATCCGTTAAAATTAACAGCTAAAATTACTTTCACGGCTGTTTTTACACTCCGAACAGAAAATATCCGTAGACGCTCTATCTGATACTAGCGGATTTTAATTGATGTCATCTATCATCAAATTGTGACTCATCATTTTCAAGTTTATTGCGAATATTTTCTGTTAAGTTTATATATTATTAAAATTATTATTATTATAAGTTTATATATATATATATATATATTACTGTAACTGCTGTTTTAGTGGTGTGCAGTTTACAGTGAGACCTACATCAGTAAAGCTGTACGGTGCACACCTACTCCCGTATTTAGTAGATACAAATAATTCATCGCATTATTATTTTTATTCATAAAAGATGATTTGATAGGGATTGTAGTGCTTTTCACATAAAGTTCGCTTTTATCATAGCTTGTATTAAGTTCTTGAAATGTGTTAATGATCCGATTGAAACAAGCTTAATGTAAAAGGTATTATGTAGGCGTCACGGGCTCTGCTTCTTCTACTGCTAACTGGTTAGTTTATATACTTCATCAGCGACATCATTAATGATCAAGCGTTGGATCGCAAAGCATCTGCACGCATACTTTCGGCCTAGATGGATTTTGGCATCTAACATTATAGGAGAGATCAGTCTTTATATGCGCATCTTACCTCAATTCATTAGTTCTTACATAAGACAGTTTCAAAATGAAGTTTTAACCTAAATCACACTTGCCTACAGTTCGTTCAAAAAACAAAAACCAAGTTCATTGGAAAACAAACTGTAGACAAGTGTGATTTAGGTTAAAACTTCATTTCGAAACTGTCTTATGTAAGAACTAATGAATTGAGGTAAGAGGCGCATAGAAAGACAAAAGTAATAATCTCTCCTATAATGTTAGATGCCAAAATTTAAACAAACGTAACAAAATCTACCTAGGCCTAAAGTATGCGTGCAGATCCTTTGCGACATGACGCATTGCTTGTTATTTTAGGTCTACAGAAGCTCTGATTAATTCATACATTGACTTAAATGTTAATCTCATTATAATTTTGCATGCTATTTATAATTGATGCTGGCATAGTAAATACTGCTTAATCTAATTTACAAATTTTGTTTCATTTGTGCTTTTATATATAATACATCATGTAAATCTTGCATGGATGCATCCTATGCATATCCTTGCTTTTTACGATAGTATGAATCCAGCGTGAAATGTCAATGAAAAATATTTCTTTTTTCAGAGACAATAAATCTCACATTTCCGGATAAGATTGGGATATCAAACCAAGTAGGCCTATACATGGATTCTGCGTGGAACTGTTTGCAAGTGTGAAGGCAATTACTGCACAAGGAATGGTTAAGTGTTACCGAACTGCTGTCAAACTTTCCAGGTACTGTTATTATTTATCCCAGGCAGTGTTACTGTGGTACGTGGCTATAATTTCATGAAGAATAAACCTATTATTTGACATGTTTGACTTTTCTCTTTAAGTAGGATCCGCCCTGTTGCTTGTAGAAACGGGCTTTCATTTAATCTCCAGCTAAAATACAGAGCACTGGAGATTGAATGAAAGCCCGTAAATCAAGCAGCAGGGCGGATTTTTTTTGGAACCTTCTTCGGGTACACGAGCTCGTACCGGTTACGTGACGGTAGGAACGACCCGTTTACAGGGCCGAGTTCGTGTTAACGAACACGTACCGCCCAATGAGCCATACTTGGTGTCGGCAACGTTGCCTGAACGACACCACGGTTGCCTTTGGTTGCCGGTTGTCAAAAATGGTTGCCTACACGTTGCCAAAACGTTGGTGAAACACGATCATTTTTTACATAGTTGCCTTGATGTTGCCTCGAGATTGCTGAAACACCGTTATTTTTGATCAGTTGCTTACACGTTGCCTGAAAGTTGCTAACACACCACATCTTAGTGAAGTGCTTCCGTTGCCTACACGTTGCCTGCACTGTTTTCCAGTTTCACAAGGTTATATAAGTAAGATAAACAAAATGCGTGGAAAACTTGAAAAATATGTACGTTGGCTACATAAAAAAGTCTTTGGAGACGTCATTTTGTGCATCATGCTCATTGTATTCAAATCAAAGATATAATATATGGATATTTGATACTTATTGTTTTTATTTATCTCGGTGATTTCACCGAGATTTTCTTCTTTCTGAGCATTTCTCTTCTGTTCACTCTCTCTCTCTCTCTTGATTTCTCCTCATTTTCTTCCTTCTCGTCTCCGTCTCCTCTTTTCTCACCTTTATCTTCCTCTTATTCTTCTCTTTCCTCATCACTTCTTTTTATTCTTCTATATCTTATTCCTTGATTAATTCTCTTCGATTATCATCTTTATTGCTATCATTTTATCCTCCTTAATTTCTTTTCCCGCCTCATGTATCAGAATCTAGCTTTGCTTCATCTCTTTCTCTCTCTCTCTCTCATGTTTTGTTTTTAAATTGATGCTTATCTTCGAAAATAAGATAAATTAAAATTCATCATTAATTTCTACCCATGCATCTCTTATATTAATAGGATTCATGGTTGACATCTGAAGAATCACAATTTTGATACTGCATTTGGAATAGATTATAATTGCAACATTTTAAGATTATCATGCAGCAAGTCTTTTTTACGGCTGTGCTTATTCGATGCATGGACTGTCTGTCTTTCGATGATTTACGCAGCGTTAAGAGAAAGCGGTGAGTGTATACCCATCGCATTTCATTTCCGAATAGAGGAGAACTGCGCACAGATTATTACCCCACTCCCGCCTGAACGACTGACCTTCAATCGACGCGTCACCATCGATAATCACATGACAGCGAGAAAGGGAACGTGCAAACGGTCTTCATTTCATTCCTGGCTACTCTGCTCATCGAACGTGATTCATGTCTAGCCTTACTGTTTTAGTGAAACTTCTACGACTTTGACCAAATTTTCTTAAACGACGGCTTGATCACCATCTTTTCCTTGGACATTTAGAGGAACTCAAATCCGCGAACCATATTCGACCTCTACAACCAATTGGATTTACTTTGGATCATTTACTTTGTATTTTCAAGTCGCCGACTAGGCTTTTGCCGTTATCATCTTACAAAATATATTGTGATTTGGTTCACCTCATATTTAGTGACTTGACTTTATCTCCTACATTCGTCGCTGAAAACCAAGGCTTTGAGTGCCATATCGTGAGAGACAAGACCATAGTTTGATGCATTCTGACAACAAAATGTTTTTGGATGATTAACATCATCAACTGCCAGAGCTGCAGGTGAGATGTTTGCATATACTCCTTTCATTGCCTAGTTTAACTGAATTAACTACATTATGCTGTAAATTAGTTATATTTTCACGAAATTATATGATTTAAATTTTGAAGCTTCATGAAATCGCAAAAAATAAAAGAAGAATTATTTTGTTGTCAATAAAACTATATAGCGTCATCTGATATCAATTAATTTGTTGCGAATTTCTTCGCTCTTGAATTCTATCCGAGTCAGATTGCTTCCTCACGCCCAAGATAATTTATCATAATTAGAGGCTGACATACCGTACTCCGAATGTTTTGTAATCCTGAAATATTCTTTGATAAATGACATTGGTCACCAGTCGCGGGAATAATTCAATAATCATTGCTGAAACTGTACTGCTATATATACGTGCGTGTACACAATTCTTAATATTTTTGAACTTATGGTCATATATTTTTGAACTTTTTGAATCATGGCAGTATGCTATGATTATGTGTGCATCTATTCGTCGAAAATCTATTTTTTATTTTCTACTAATTGTCACATTGGTATGTGGATTAGTTGTGCCATGTAAGTCATCATGCAAATTGAGTACAAATCCATGTGTCTATGAATTGTCCCATTATCTTATTAAAACTCTGCTTCATTACCTAAGACGAAAACTTTCTGAAATTCTCTGTAAATGTTTTAATGATGTGAATTGTGTTTTTACAATATACTATGAATGATAACGAATTGTGCCATGTTCGAAAGATGTTTTGCAAACTTATGTTCATTGCATACAAAACAGTATCTTAATTGTGTGTTTCAGACATGAATCGGTGTCCTACAAGAATCAATACTGAAATTATGAATGGATTTAACCAAATCAATTCAACGAGTCCGTCCATATGGCAAGGGAGAATCTTTTGATCACTGTGTAGGCCAGGACTTGTTTCTGAGAGGTGAGTGATTTCTTGCACATTTTTTGTCACTGTCTCCGAATGTTATGGTTATGCAGTGAGCTGTAAATCCTTGGAACATTTCGTGGCAGTATGACGTTGAACAACAATGTTTTTTTAAAATTTTATATACATTGTTATATATTGTTATGCATTGTATACTATAATGTTATATGAACATGCTCTGTGCATCGTTCTTTTTGTACGTATTCAAATAAAAACTTCCGAAATTTTGTTTTTTATGTAATGACGACAAGGGGCCATATTAATTGTAGCTTTCATTTCGCCCTTATGGCGGATAAAAGGGAGAGGGATACGTGAGGTCAAGGTTAATCGAACACCCTTAGGCAACGTCCAAGCAACCACTAATTTACTTCTGTTTCACGCTTAAGCAACCGATAGGCAACGTTAAAGCAACCGTGAGGCAACGTGTTGGCGACATTGCCTGCCGCGACAAATAGCACGTGTAGGCAACCGTCTTGGTTACCGTTGCCTACACGTGCAGGCAACTAAGTGTGCTCATTGGGCGGAGGCGGGCGATCTAACGGGTTATCATACGAAATAGCTTCAAGGACAAGCTCAAGTGTGTTTTAGTTATTTCTTCAGTTATTTTTCATTTGTTGAATACCGAGTTGTGCTACGCTAATTTTGTTTATATTGTTTAGACCGCTTAGAAATCAAGTTTTGCAGTGAAATAATAAATAGCCATTTTTCTCGAAATTCGTGTTCTTTTTGCTAATGTTAACAGCGGGTGGCATCATATGAGATCACAGTGAAAAATGACCTTCCTGTCCTTTCTCAACAATAATATTTTCCATGTATCTTAGTTGACACAAACCTAGTTTACTGACCAAAAATCACTTGTTTCCTGCAGCCGCATCATGGTGTCGCTTCTAATGGGTTAAGCCGATGGTTGAAGTGGGAATCTGTACAAAACAACAATCCAGCAGCCGCTGCAGCAAAATCAATGGCTTATCCTTCTAGATGGAACAAAATAGCATTTTATGCGTTCAAGAGATGTGTCGCTGTGGGTCATATTGGATCAAGAATGAAAGTCCGGTCTCGATCATACCCGGCATAAATTGCCAACAAAACTTCATGTCGGTAGTAATCACACATAAAATGTAGTGTAGTTACCGGCTTGCATCGAGATACAAACAAAGTTCTGTTGCTTGAAAACTGAAGGCAATTATTAGTTTCAGAGATGCAATCGCACATGAACTATATGTTGCATGCCCATTGAAACTATCCAGAGTGATCGATTTTAGGCTATAGGCTATAGGCTATAGGCTAGTCAAAGCAGCAATGATAAGTTTTAAATGTCAACAATTGTTGGTAGCATAGCATTTCAATAGGCCTACTCAAGAAACTTGCCAAAATATGCAAGCTATTTCATAAATGCTCCTTTTGAAGCAAATTAGCTTGTCAAACTTAGTACGCTACTCCTTCATCACTTGCTGTTCATGACCGAGTTGAATATAACATAAAAAGTCTATAAATCTAGTTCTACATGTAAGTTTTGGAATACATTGAACTGTTCGGATGAATCAATATTGTTGTGATAAATCGGTTATTGAATATAAGAAGCAAAATTGAAGCTGGACCAGAAATAGTACCAAAAAATGAAGTTATCTGAATTTATCTGCAAAAATCACCCAGTTGTGGCAGTTGTTTTTGCCATATTAGGCCTAAATTCCACCGTAATCAACAAAAATTGTATGATCTTGACAGAATGGATTCACTTCAAAACTTCAAAATCAGTTTCAGATTCAAAGGGAGGATATTCATTACATTCTTTAATCATTGTATCATTGAAATATCTGGGATTTTAACACCGTCTAGCTAGGTATGAAGTGGAACACTGACGAACCGTTAGTAGACTAAAAATTAACATGGCTGTATTCATTTTGAGAAAATCTATTTACGTCAAACACGTACAGATGTGGTGTTGAATAACTGTTATTGAAGAATTCATGCATCCCATTACAAAGCTATTGATCTTATGACCAAATATTCCTTCGACCTTTCCAAACGCAATTAGTCATTGGAACCTCCGGAAATTTATTGGGACATTAAGTCCGGCATGTTTTAATTCAATACTACCGAAGCATCCATATTTTTTTAAAAATAACTGCTATGAATGCATTATACTGGTACAAAATCTGAAGCAGGACGCAAAACAGATATATGATATGCCAAATATTATACGTGACAATTTAATTTTTCAGCAATTTCAAAAATTTTACTATTTTGGTCGATATTGTAAGTGGTCATGTTGTGGGTAAGGTCCAGCTCCGCTTTAGAAGCGCTGATTGAAAAATGGACTAGTGGGAAGGTCCTCCACACCGATCTCGTCAAGTTTGGCTCTAAAATGTAGTCCTAGGATAGTCAAAAGTTTGACGCGCCTTGAACGTTTAATGTCTGCCGGTGGGAACGCACCACCTGTCCTCTTAAGGACAAACCTTAAGTCTTATTAACTATAAGTTTATTAAAATTTTGAAACATGTAGACGTCGTTATGGGAATGTCCCAGCTTCAAATGCTCAAACTGATGACGTCACTTGAGAACAACAGCGGTAGAAACAATCTTGAACATCAACTTTGAAAATGACGATTAGATGATATGTCATCAAACTGATCCTAGAATAAAATGTAATCATTTTATTAATTAAAAGGGACTTTCAGGTCCCACTGGTACGGAATGGGTTAACTGAGAAATGAGATATTTTCACTGATCAGTGAATCGCTATCAAACGTAATAATTGTTTATTTGAAGATAAACATGGGCTCGTCCACATTTGACTCCTGGTTTCAATCTCAGACTCACCTGTCTTCGCAGGGATCGGCTTTCAGAGAGCAGTCTTCAGCAGCTAAAAGACTTCACGGACGAATTAAAGACGGCCTTTCAGTTCCGGCGTTGTTCCGCTTCATTATGCAGTTATTTTTGTACGCAGCTTAGTCCTGAGTAGTGATTTACATGTATAGACAAAAATCTAGGCATAATATAGAAAACAGTGTTGATATATTGATGAATAACGATTTGTATTTAACACAGACAAGGTGCTGTCGGATGTAGCTGTCACTCATTGTGAAATAAACAGTAATAATGGCAAATTTTTAGCTTTCTGTCAGAATTCCATAGATGACAGAACTTATGAAGTCATATGCAAGTTAGAGGAAAAACAATGAGCAATAAAATTGTTTCGGCTGTTGTGACATGAACACGCTTTCGTTTAGACGAAACGACTTATTTGAGATCCAACGATGAAATGTTGTTTGCAGCCGGTGTGCAACTTAGGCGCTTGTTGATTATGTCTACTCGTACATCGCAAAGGAAACTAAAAAGCTCATGCACCAGACGGATGAATGTACCCCCAAATAGCACTAAATAAATTGATAGCCTTTCCTGTCATCCACTGATTCGCACTGCATGTGAGAGGAATATTGCATTCTCATTGATGCAACAATCTAAGTCTCATTCGTCTCAATCTAAGACGCTTACACAGAATTTGATACAAACAGAGTCTTCGAAAAGATTGGTATCTTTCCATTCATCTTTTTGGAAATGAATGGGAAGATATCAAGTTTTTGATAATCGTAATTCCGTTCAAGGACTTCAGCAACTACTCTCTCATGAAAACGCATAGAATTTCAAGTCTCTTGATGAAAACTGGGTTTGCACATGTCATAATCATGTTAGTCTGCTTCAGCCTTCTGCTGCAGAAGCCGTAATTTGATTCAGACGACCATTCTGTGATATTGCATGCGTTTTCGTATTGAAGTAATTTTATGAAGGATGTTTGGTGACAGAAACACATTCAGAGTTTCCCCTTGCCATAAGCAAATTAGCATCAATTTACATCGACTGGTACTTCAGAATGTGTGTTAGATGATAAGTGTGCTAGAGATGCTTGAATTTCTATGTATGGTCACATGAGAGCATTTGTAAAAATGCTTCGCTTATTGATGGAAAATATGAAAATTTGTGTCGTAACTTATAAAAATCTTTATTTATTTGCACCCTACAAGTATATAGGAAAGCTATCTACAAGGCAAGGGTGCATAAGCGCATTTTCGACCTAGTGGCTTGAACAGCTATGCGTTTTCACAAGTCGATAGTTGCAGAAAGTGATCGTTTATTCATGGTAAAACTCACAGATTTGTGGCTTTACTTGCAGAAATCTGCATCCGTTTGCATTTGCAGATAGTTACAAGTATTGCTGAGCTAGTGACTGAGAAATCTTACTGTTTAGAAAGGACATAATTCAGAAACATGGCTGAAGTTAAATGCAGTCAATGAGACAAAGCTCCAGCGCTTCATTTTGATTGGCTGTTGCAGGTGTCACAGATCTTTATCTGCGACTTCATTGGAGTAAACGTGTATTTATATTTCGATAGGATACGTAATTTCCAAATAAATGAAAATAAAGACGTCACTCCCTTCTATTTACGACTTTTTATTTCAATTTAAAAATAAGCACCCGACGCGTTTCGTCCGAAGACAGTCTCAAGGGAGACTTGAGTCCCTTGAGACTGTCTTCGGACGAAACGCGTCGGGTGCTTATTTTTAAATTGAAATCAAAAGTCGTAAATAGAAGGGAGTGACGTCTTTATTTTCATTTATTTGGAAATTACGTATCCTGAAATGAACCTCCCGTATGGACGCACAGCGAGTGAATTTCGATAGGGACTATTGACTTCAAGTGGAAAGTTCATGGTGTTCCATTAAGTAGATTTTCATGGTTTTTTTGATATGTTGATAAGGGATTTTTCTCTATAAGATAAACCAACTCTTGAAACTATTGCAATTTTTGGCGGGTTGCAGTGTAATTCACTTTAGATTGCCTGGACTAATAAGTAAATGATGTCCTCCATCAATGCAGTGCATTAATCCACATGGGCATGTACAGGGTCGCTCCAAAAATAATGCAACAAACTTTTCCATTCAAAAAGGAGATCCAGTGATGAGACCAATGCCATTGAAACAAACATTGTGTCTTATATGCAAATATACAACTGAATTTAGTCAGCCATGAATTTTTCCCAACAATTCATTTTGGTTCTCATTTTCATTCGTACTCTATCTAACGAAGTCGCAAATTTTTATTTTTATACGAATGGAATTTGCTGTCACAATCATCCAAAAAAATTACATCTCTGTTTTCCGAATTTCACCGTATATGCGTCGAAAAGCTGAAGAGATTGAATCAACCAACATCGCTTTGTCATTCACTCGAAACACGCAACGAATGCAATCGATTCTACGTCAGCAAATGAGTCAGTATGAATCACTCAAACGTTTTGACGTTCCTCAAAAGCAAATGTGACTGCTACATCGAACCGATGTCTAAGTTTAAGGACGGCGTCGCTATCAGTGAGATGTTACAGAGGAAGAGAACTTTCTGCTTTCAACATGACAATTTAGTGCCGAGCCCACACAAGTTTGAAATCAAGAGAATCCGTGGCGAAGTTCAGCAGGACGTTGGTACCACGGTCATCGTATACCCCCATTTCTCTCCATCAAACATCGACATATTCGGGCTTTTAAAGGACGGCGAAACAAATGCAGTGGAGATGAGGATTCTTTTGCGTTATTGCTAGTTGACTCACCTTTGTTGACTTATTTTCATTTGCATCTGTGTTGGCTTAAATCTATGCTGACGATGTGAGGAATTACAGTACAAGAAGCATCGCTTCTTTGATAGCATTACTCTCATCTTTGGATCTCTTTCTTTCGTTGTGAAAAATAGTTTACATTGATTTCCGGACGACACAGAAGTGGTCAAATGTCAAACTACATGTAATTGAAGCTGTATGGCAAAAGCAAGCAGAAATGATGAATCTCCAACCATATCTTCATATAGTGTCAAACGACTCGAATTCGCCTGCTCCTGGGCTGGTGTATAGTAAGCATCTCCTATTGGTTTGAATATAAGTAAACGATTTGCAGCCTGCACCTCGTAAGTCGCACGCACGAGCACAATCCAGAGCGGATTGATCTTGTAGAACTTCTGAAGCTTCAGATGTCGCCGCTGGAGATTTCTTCCTCCGATCTGCAAATAAAAATGCAGCAAATTTGCAGATAGAAAAGTTTACTGCGACTTTCAAGGAGTGTGCAGTTACAAGAAAATCGCAATGATAAATGTGCGGAAACCGCCCACTATTCCATGGATGTATAAGCAGAATTCTTATAGCAGGATTATCTAAGATTCAAACAATTACCGAATGAATCAATAATTCTCTTTGCTGTCATACGTCATGCATTAAGGTATACAGAAGTCGTGAAGCTTGATTCTCTGATTTCGGAAATCTGTCCTTCGCAATTTTTTCCTTTTGAACACGGCTACTAACACCATTGGTCATCTCAGAATGCTTGTTCTTATCAATCCTCAATTTAATCATGAAAAGGGAAATTCTTTAATGAAAAATGTGGAATCATTTGGGGTGACTTTTCTCAGAAGACATCGTTATCTGACAGGACATGGGGGCAGTGTCCCTATGTACTAGTTTCAGTATACATTATAATGATGGCACTAGGTCTGTAAGTAGTTAAAACTTCTCCCTACTACGACTGGGATAGGTACACGGATAGGTGCATGTATAAATTCAGTGATTTTGATAGGAACATGCATGAATTCTGTCTCAGTGGATAGGTGCATGTGTTTGGCACACTCACTTGAGCACATTGTGTTTCGTAACGTCTATTACCGAACTTGTATGAATGATTTTGAATACGAATGGGGTTGAGAACAAGTTAAAAGGCTAGAACTCCATTTATTTGGTTCTAATTACTTGTATTTTGATTTTGAATGAGTTTGCTCAATTGCGACTATTGTGATAATTAATTAGATGTAGCACTACTTAAGTATGAAACTTAAATGTGCATTTATAATTTTGTTATTTCCCAATAATAAAACCAGTTCCAGAATAATGGTTGAAGTGAAAAAGATAAGATATTTACAATGTAATTATAATTTAGACGTGAAATATAAAAAACGGGTACATATCACGTCCCTCAAGGGACTCCATGAACCTCAGAAAGTTATCACTCCAATAAAGGAATGCTTTATTTTCCGTGAAGTCGTGTTCGCACTCATGCACCGAACACTTTGCCGGTTGTCCATTCCGCCTTTGAAGGGCTGTTGCAGTTAAGGTCTTCCACAAGGCCACCTTTCAGCCGCAAAGCAGATGTACGGTCACATCTAACTGACCACCCATAATGTGCTAACCTTCATTTTGAAAGAGGAATAGAGGTTTTCGTGTTGACACTTCTTGCTATGTTGCGTGAAGTTGAGGAAAAGAACTTGACAGCTTGAAGCAATGACATCCTTTTTATAGCCTCAAGGGAGAATCGGAACCTCATTGACTTGCTGTTGGGATTTCCTCTGTCTAGAAAGTATGTAAGTCCTAGCTTTGTACCAATTCTTATTAAAGGTATCCCCAAGATCACGACAAGTTTCATCTCATAAGATGATTTATTACTTTGACTGTGGATCGTACCAATGTACCTCAAGAATCTCTAATCGAGAATTTTACCATGGATCGCACCAATACACCTCCCCAATCTGCAATGGAGCGATCTACGACACCAAACGAACCGGTGGTGTACAGTACAGCCCCTGCATCTCCAGTATACTCCGATGATGGGGAGCTACCAGTCGAGATGATGCGAAAAATGAATGGTGAATCGATGAGAACCCCACTAACATCAGTATATGGAAGGGTCACAGTTAAAGTCAAGAACGGGCCCAAGAAGTACCACTCTAAACGGATCTTCATGCTAATGGTGACGAACGAGCAGAACCTTACAACCGCTCTTCAGTTCTCAGTGAATGGAATGAAAAAATGGCAAAAATAAGTTATATTACATACTACTGTCAAATAGCTTTTTTCCAGTAATACCAGTCTTTGTGGAAGTGTGTTATCTATCTACATAGATAAGATTTATTGTGAAATTGAAGTCGTATGTCATCCATAGTTGCTACTTGTCTTATGGCTTGCACAAGACTCATAACTAGCTCATTTCCATGAACTAAGTTGATAAGACATCATTTCAACAAAACGTAAACTTTCGAGCAGCCATGTTGACTTATACAACTCAAACAGAAGTATTTTTGCCTTCATGAATTAGAATGTGCTTTTATTTCGGATTGATAATATGCTTAGTTCCAAAATAACATCATGAACAATTATGTTGATGGTTAAATAATTATTGATTAATTATGAAATGCCTTTGACTTACATGTATTGAAATCGAATTCAGTATTGCAAGTTTGACTAATAAATGACACTATCTTGCTACATAGAAAACAGCAGCAACATTAGTATGATCTTTATTGACAAAAGGCCTTAAATCAACATATATCAGAAATCATTGATGCTTTCTTTTAACATTGGTTTTAGTATGAAAGGCATACTATATTTGAAATAACATGCAAAAAGCATACAAATATATGCCAAGAGAATACAGAATTATACCAAAAAATATTTTGGCATGCATCCTTCGCATGTGATTGGTATTGAGCGATTTGCAGTGTGCGGCATGCGAACAAAAGTAGGCATAAAAGATGCAGATTTCGGAGTGACTGCTCTTAATTATATTGCCTCTCGTGTAAGAGCTCTGAAAGGAGTGGTGAGGAAGACATATAAATCTCATCAATCACCTTTCGTACTCCTAAGTAACTTCGCATTCAAACAGCTTGCCATCGCAAACAACAATCATAGAAATTTTGGAATGCATGAAAGGCCAAAGTTCCAAAAGTCGATGAAACGAATTATAATTCTGATCTGCTACTTTTGCTGCAGAGATGACGAAGATGCTCGGGTTAAAAGTTCTCCATTATGCTGTACTGTCAAATTGCTGTCATTCTCAGCAGTACTTAGGAAGCTAAGGAAGGAGACTTGCACCCCTTCCTCGGATATGAATGCAGCACTTCTCAGACCGACATGGAAAGGAAGCTGTCCCTGAGAATGTATTGTTTCCTAACAATATCGTGGAATAGTTCAGGGAACTTTAACATTGAATTCCACAGTAAAGCAAATCAGTAATAGCAGTATTATATGAAATTAATCCCTCAATATTCATCTTATTTCATGGACGATGTATTCATGGAAATACTGGTTTCATGACAGTTAATTTTCGAATTATATTATTTCTCATTGCTGGTAGTGTCCACTTTCCTATGCAGGTGTGTTTACGTCATGTGTTTGAACTTTACTTCATCTCGTCACTCTGGCTTCAATAATTCTTCTAATGGAAGGCTGTAAAAGCACGGGGGATCGGCTGATTGAAATATTTGATGAATGACTCATTGATTTTCACAGAAATGAAAACAAACAAAGTGATCCATTGTCCATGTGTTGCCTTGACAAGAATAAACGAAAGGCCTCAGCAACTCGTGTTATTTTTTATGTACAAAATGATTTTCATAACTTAGAAATAATCGATCACTCACATGTATGTGAATTGAAGGTTGGATGGACTCCTAACACTTCCACTTCACAGAGGTCCATTGTCTTCAAAGACTGTGGTCTTGTAATGATGATATATCTTCCAAACACGGGCTCCCTCCAGTAGAGCTACAAAGAAAAAGTGCTACTTTGAGTAAGGGCTGTAAGTTTCCAGAGGTATGTAAGTACATCTTGCAAGATTGCAAGTAAAACGGTTCAACACGAATATCAATCAATGTTGTATGCAAGCAATTTGCAATATCTTGTTTCAGAAATTGAAGAAATCTATGAAGTTTCATTAAGCGCATCTATATTAGATATATGCGACAGGAAGTGTACTTCTCCGGATCATATCTTGCATGGTATAACACTGCCAACCAGCAAACGATCAGGTCGAACAATTTTTGATCCATACAAGACCAAACGCAGATGTGACGCCTTTTTTGTATTTATGTCATTGTATTTAAATGGGTACATTGATTCACCAAATTGACTTCTAATGTAATTTGATTGTACAAACTGACTTATGTTATTATTTGATTATCATTTATGGAAATAAAACATTTCTATTCTATTCTATTCTAAGAAGCATGCGGAAGATCATACACTTCTTCTAAGTAACTTCAAACGTGGACCAATGTATTTACAGGTTCATACTTCATGTACGTGCTCTCAATAAAATCCGTTTTCCGAAAAAAGAAGTTTGATTTTCAGTATGTTCCTGAAGAGAGAAGCAAAGCTATATAAAGATCTTGCGTTTATTCAAACCGGAGATAATTCAACCCTGAATTTTTACAGATCTATGGACATTTCATCAAAGAAGAGAGCATTTACACTTTTCAGATATTTGTATATGATGGGGCAGAGTAGAGAGTATGCACTGTAAATCGTTGACTGACAATTGACAGACATTTATCCTACAAATCGTCGGTCGTTGTTAGTTCTTGTAGGATGATTGCCACTGAACACCTACAATATATGACAAAAAGAGAAAAAATGAATAACAATGAAGTATAGCTTAAATTTTATCAAAAAAGCAGGTAATTATTAGTTGAATTGTCTCAAAATAAATCATGGTTTTGCCACACAATAATACAGATTGCCCAAAAGTCAAGCAATCACTGATTGGAAAAAATCAATCAATATTCAACAGTTTTTGTTTAGTTAATTTGCATACAAGGCATCTGTTTCGATGTCGGTGGGGAACCTACAAATTCGTCGGATATCGCAGGATATTGGAGATGACAATCGTCGGTTGATATTGTCAGTAGTAGTAACCCCATGGCAAAATCAAGTGCAGTGCGGTGCAGTCATCGAGAGTCATCATGCTGACTCAGCCCCCCCTGGAAGGAAGTGTGAGGGAGGTGGTCAAGGATGTGCTGGGAGAAATGGGTCCGTGAGGAGGAAACTGTTCCCTCCCCCCCCTCTGGAAGGAAGGAAGGAGGAGTGGTGAGGCAAGGGGTGGGAAGTAAGGTGATGTGTGAGGAATAGAGTGTGGAAAGGGTGGATGTTGGTGGTTTTGGGATGAGAAAGGCTGGAACTCGGCATGAAGGAGGCCTCGGATGGGAAAATGGAGTGCAGATTCGGACTCTACGTGAAAGTTTGGGTTAGGAAGGATGTTTCCAGCGACATTGGAGAGAAAAAGTTCTGACCTCCCCCCCCCCCCTCCTGCCAAACTTCCAACTTTGGTGTGAGAGATGGTAGAAAGTCGTGCAATAGCTCATTTGAAAGCTAAAAGTGAGAAAAAGGCAGTGGAAAGCTCAGTTTGGACAAATTTTCTTGGGTATAGGGAGGAAAATGGCAAGAAACCGTCAGAGTTGGAAAAGTCAGGTGTTGGAGGTTTTGGGATGATAAAAGTCCATTTTTCGACAGGAAGGAGGTCTCGGATGGAAAACGGAGGCCAGATTTGGACTCTACGTGAAATTCTACATCTGTGGTGTGATTTCCAACTCAATCGGAGAGAAAAAGTTCTGACCTCCCCCCACCCTCCTGCCAAACTTCCAACTTTGGTTGTAGACATCGTAGAAAGTCGTGCAATAGCTCATTTGAAGGCTAAGAGTGAGAAAAAGGCAGTGAAAAGCTCAGTTTGGACTCATTTTCTAGGATTTAGGGAGAAAAATGGCAGGAAACCGTCAGAGTTGTGAAAGTCAGGTTTTGGTGGTTTTGGGATGATAAAAGTCCATTTTTCGACAGGAAGGAGGCCTCGGATGGGAAAACGGAGCGCAAATTCGGTCGTTTTGGTCAAAGTTGGGTCTAGGAACTTCTTCCCAACTCAATCGGAGAGAAAAAGTTCAGACCTCCCCCCCTCGGCACCGATCTTCCAACTTTGCTTCTAGTGGATGGATTTTGTCGTGCCATAGCTCGTTTGAAAGCTGGGAGTGAGACAAATTCACTGAAAGAAACGGCTTGTTCGTATCTACATTCGTTTAGATGTGAGACGCCATTTAAAATTTTGGGAGATTGGCGAAAAACGACAGAGTTAGAATTTTGGACGTTTTGGTCTCTAGCGTCAAAACGAAGCATCGGATGGGAAAACGGATTTCAGATTTGGAATCAGCATGAAATTCTGCATCTGTATGGTGAATTTGAAAGCAATCGGAGAGAAAAAGTTTTGAAGACCTCCCCCTCCCCTCGGGAGAGCTAGCTTCGATCTTGGCTTCCAGTGGACGGATTCTGTCGTGCCATAGCTCGTTTGAAAGCTGGGAGTGAGACAAATTCAGTGGAAAACATGGCTTGTTCGTATCTGCCTTCGTTTAGAGGTGAGACGTTATTGAGAATTTGGGACCTTGGCGAAAAAACGACTAAGTTAGAATTTTTGCGATGGCTGTGGGCTGTAGAGCCAAAACGAAGCATCGGATGGGAAAATGGAGGGCAGATTCGGATTCAGCATCAAATTCTACTTGGAAATGGCGTATTGCCAGCTTCATCGGAGCACTAGAACCGGAGATAGACGGGTTTTTAGTGTTTGGATGATAGGTATTACGTCATCAGCTGATCGCCACACACTATATAAGTGGAAATTCGGCTTATGGAAATCAGTTCTCCTCCCGACTGGGTTGGGGTAGGTGAACTCTGGAGCTCCGATGATAGCATTGGAAATCTGAAAAACCGGGTTTCTATAAGAAACCGACTTAGAAAATTTCATTGCTGAACTCAGCTAAGGCGTCAGACTTAGAGGTTCGCCAGGAGATGGCCTTCGTCTCCAGGCCATAAAAGACTCCAAAACTTTAAAGGCTTGTAACTTTGCTTCTACAAATCCGTTTGACTTGATTCAAAAAAGGTTCGGTTGCTATTGACCTGCCCTAAGTGATAAACTACTTATAAAATTTCATAAGTAGTGCTAAAAAGTTGAAAAATTTAAATTTACTAGTTTTGGAGGTTTTCTGGAGTGTTCGACCCTGCTGAAGTCAATGAAAGGATTTTTAGTGAGCCAGCCTTCTCATGGACTAAACAGCTTTTCACTGAAAGCGAGAAAGACACGGAGAGTTTTGCTGTAATATTCCACTGACAGGGTGTTCCTTTGGGACGGCGGACGATGCCGTAGTGATAAGTGTGGCAAGGGAGTGTGTCATAGTTTAGACCGAATCCGCTGGGGCAACTCATGTCTCATGTTGGGCATTTGACACAGTTCTCAACGTAGCACTTTGAACGCCAATCGGTTGAGTCTTAGCTATCTTGTCATGGGTGGCCTCTAAACATCTCCATTGCAAAACGCTGGTGAATCAAGCTCTCTACGGCTTGCTATCAAGCTGCTCAAAGTCTGTCAACCTCTTACCAACACTACCGGTTTTCATGTCTGAGCCACATATGGACTAAGCAGCTTTTCACTGAAAGCGAGAAAGACACGGAGAGTTTTGCTGTAATATTCCACTGACAGGGTGTTCCTTTGGGACGGCGGACGATGCCGTAGTGATAAGTGTGGCAAGGGAGTGTGTCATAGTTTAGACCGAATCCGCTGGGGCAACTCATGTCTCATGTTGGGCATTTGACACAGTTCTCAACGTAGCACTTTGAACGCCAATCGGTTGAGTCTTAGCTATCTTGTCATGGGTGGCCTCTAAACATCTCCATTGCAAAACGCTGGTGAATCAAGCTCTCTACGGCTTGCTATCAAGCTGATCAAAGTCTGCCAATCTCTTACCAACTCCATCGGTTTTCATGTCTGGCGATCAAGTCATGGACGGTGCACGATTTTCGGTGTGATACTTCCTGTGGGTGATTTCGAGACAGCGGTGAAGTCCGTAGCTGCACGGGACGTGGGCAATGGTAATCCTTGTGAAACCTCTCTGTGTCATGTTTGCAATTTTTCGTCTCCGTGATAGAGACAAGCAGAACTGATGAATGGAATGAAGGGAGGACATTCATGCGCCACACGCAACACATCACAGACTTCTCTCTTCGCTAGTGAACAAGCTCTTGTCAGTGTCGTCAGAAACTTTATCATATTGTACAAAAGTTTTATTGCAACACAGGTTGATGTATAGTTAGAAAGTTTGATCATCAACGTTTTATTCGTAAGTCTAGTCAGAAACTGTATCATGGTTTGCAAAGCTAGTGTAGTCAAATAATTTTACTGTGACACCCGTTTGAGAGAGTAAAGTCTGATCATCGAAGTTGTGTTAGTGTGTGTCATCAGAAAGTGTAACATGGTTTGTAAAAGTAAAGTTTAGTATAGTCAAATATTTTTACTGCTACACAGGTTGATGTATAGTTAGAAAAGTTTGATCATGACATTTTATGAAACACACATGTCATAAAATGTAAGCGTTAGTGTAGTCAACTAGTTTTACAGCAACGCACGTTTGTGAAAATAAAGTTTGATCATTGACGTTGTATGACTGACCGAACTCATCACAGCATTAGAAAGTTTTAGAAGGTTTTACTGCACAGTGTAGATTGTCTTGTAACTTACTTTCACAGTGTTAGAAAGTTTTATTGGAGACAGTTGTCAACTGTTCCCTTATTAGAAAATTCAAACTCCATGACTGTTAGATTAGCTGCATCAGGTTTACTAAGAGCAGTCTTGTACTGCAATGAGAGTTTAGAATGTTATATGAAAACAGTGTTCACCACAGCGCTAGAAAGTTTAGCACAACACAAGTGTCATGAAAAATACTTTATTTGGTCTTTGATTTAACATCATTGAAACCCACTTTACTAATAGCAATGACAATATGCTTTATTTTATTCAGAAGCAAATGATCGCCGTAACCATGAAAGTTGTCCATACGAGAAATAATCTTCCGCAGATGTCGTGTATAAAACTCAGAAGCATCAGTAACATATTCTTGTCCATAGGAACGAAATTGAAAATCAACACTTTCCGCTACTTCACCTTCTGGAAAATGAATGTAATTGACATGTGCAATTAAATGAGCCTTGATGAGATTGTCTTTGAAATAAGATATCAACTCCGTAAATATTTTTCGTGTGTAGTCTAAACATAACTCCAATTCTGTCTCCTCCCCTTGAAACTCAAGGATGTAATCTTGTATTAAGCCTCCGAAGCACTCTTGATGAAAACGAATCGTGCAATCATCATGTTTCAATGTATTGACTTCAGGTGCCATGATTGAGTATATTGCTAAACATCATTTTGCCTAGGACGATTTCAATGACGCGTTACAAATGTGCGTGTGCACATCGAGAACTCTAGCTCGTCTGTGATTGGACGAGAGGTCTGATCCATTCACCGCTTAGGAAAATCTTATAAAAGGCAGTGCACCAGCTCTGCTCTTCACATTTATCTTTCACAAGCTGAGTGTCGGTGAGCTCCTGCTATCAGGTTGTTTTGACTTGCTATCAAGTTGAATAGTCTCTTGCTATCACATCTTCTGTTCATAAAACATATCATCGCTGTAATACCTCCTTTGCTCGAGCGTTCCTTCGGGACGGCGGGTACTGCCGTAGAGGGATTGCGTTGCACGGGTTGTTCGTCGTTTGTTAGACCGAAACCTCTGAGCCGTTGCTCATGTTGGGCGTTCGACTTCATACTCAACGTGACGCTTTCTCTCGCCAGGTCAGAGTACTTTAGCCATTCGACAAAGGTTAGTCTTTATGATATGGAGTAGAGTGAAATGTAACTCATTAGGTGTCACTTCAATGATTGTTTCCAAACGTTGACTAGGCAAATGAAACGATTTTCATCTTTCCTTTTCAGTGATTGAAATCTGCTGACGTAATCTGCAATCGACTATCTACCATGGAATTGACAAAAATTGAAAATTATCGAATTGCTGCTGAAATGGAAAAGGCCACCATCGAGCAATGTAAGTATTTGTAACAAGGTTGACTCTATTACTAACATCATTAGGGTAGACATCCTCATTAAAATCAAGAGCCCTTCCCTTATGTTGTTCATGTTTAAACCGAATCCAAATTTTACCTCTGCTCATCTTTGCTGTCATTCTTTTTCAGTGCATGAATGTATTCGTAATGGGGAACCCGTGCCCCAAGGAGCAATCGGGCAAGCTTACGAGCGGCTCGGAAAGTGTAAGTATCCTCACCTATGAGAGTTGGAATGTCATGTTTTAGCACTTCTGTATCCGCATAGCTTACTCTCTATCATTATTATCTCCGCAACCTCTAATCTAATCTCTCTTTCCTCTCTACAGATATGGCGAAGAAGAAGTGGGAGGAAGCCGCGATGCGGAAATACCACGATGAATTTCCGGCCCTACCTTCCCGCTCACCTACCTCCGCCCAAGCTGCGACCCCTTTCTCGGGCATCGTTATCGCCCCACCTCCACCGCCACCAGCTCCGGTACCTGCGCCCGTCCCTGAGCCCGTCTCAGCTCCGGTACCTGCTCCTCGCCATCACGTCCCTCCAACACCAAAGTCCAGGACCCTTCCTTCCTCGGCTCGTGTCCCTCTCCTGCCTCCTCCGCGTTCATCCTTGCTGCCGGAGTTACAGTCTTTAGATGGTAAGTAATCGTGATTGGGAAATAGGGGGCTAACACTTCAAACTTGAAATGTTGATCATGTTACTAATCTCTTGTCTCTTTTTCTCAACAGATCTGGCGGCCTACCTCCTGGACGGTGACGTTCCCTCCCGTCCCATCATCATCCCTACATCGCCACCACCACCTGCAGCGGTCGACCTCCCTCTCCTCTCCGTCAAGTCGGTGGAGAGATTGTTGGAGGAGCAGGAAATGGAGTTGGAGATCGTCGGAGAGGAGATGGAGATTGCAATCGAGGAGGAAGGTGTGAGGGAGAGAGAAGGACCTACGGCTCGACAGCTCAGCTGTACGGACTGCGGGCAGGTTTTCGCGAGGCCATTCTGCCTTCGGCGACACCGGCATTCTCGCTGCCCAAAAGCGAAGGGAGAACTGGAGAAGACACGCCGACCGATCCCTCAACAGCCCAAGTGTGAAGGTTGTGGACGCACGTTCTACAACAGCACCAACTTGCGAGTCCACATCGAAGGCGGTTCCTGTGGCAGTGTGAGGCAACCACCGACAACAACAGGTAGGAAGCATCCTTCATCGCACGTCGTCTTTTCCTGTTCTTCGTGTCAGAAGACCTTTCCTACAGAGTTTGTTCTTTCTTCGCACACACTCCGTCACACACATTCCACTGAGCTTTACACTGACAACAACGTCACTCTAAGGCTGAGCAAGTTTTCCCTTGAGAGGCTCGTTCGCGATTATCAGTTAGAAAGCTCTGAAGCTGTGCAGGACATTCATCCTTTCTTGATGAATAACATAGGCTTAATTCATCAAATGTTGGCGAGCTTAGATAGATTTTTACTTAAGGGCATGTTCTATCTCACTGCTCGTTTCAATAAGGTAGACAGTAGCACGGGAGAAGTAGAGTCCACTGTGACCATTAGGATAGCCTCCTGTGCTGCTGATCTCATAGGTGATGTAAACGAGTGGGTAGAGAGACATGCGACCTATCTCGTCAACAACTTAAATAAATTTAATGAAAGAGACAGCGGTCTGGTCTTTGATGGGATATAGAAGGTAGACATCAAAATTAATCTTTTAGAAAATTTACAAGGGAGTGGTTGTTTCACCCTCCCCAAAGCACTGGCTGACAAAAAGGCTGTCATCAATGTAGAGTGTCAGTCCCAGTGTTTCAAGTATGCCGTCCTCTCCATTCTTCACTATAATGACATAGGTATAAATCGTGAACGAATCACCAAGTATCGTGAATGGGAGGATGAGCTTAAGTTTGACGGGTTAGATGTCAATACATTAGACTTTAAAGGCATCGCTCAATTTGAAAAATTGAATAATATTAAGATTGTCATCCATCTCTGGGAAAAAGGTCTGAAGGGTGTTAGGTATAATAATCGCCAAAGTAACTTCGACCGGGTTGTCAATCTTCTCCTAGTGTATAGCGACAACCACCGAGAATGGCATTATTGTGGCATTCCTAAAATTTCAAAGTTGTATCGCCACCAAAAAAGTTATGATAACAAACATTATTACTGTGATCGCTGCACACGGCGCTTTAGGTCAAAACAATTTTTTGAAGAGCATTACGAGTGGTGCTCTCGGGGTAAACTTCAAATGGAAGTCATGCCCAAAGATAAATTTTATAGGTATGAAGAAAACGGCAATGAGGTCAGTCCCATATGTACCATCTATGCGGACATTGAATGTTATATTGAACAAGAAGATCTAAGTCATGAGCCAGCAGCCATTGCCTGTTATGAAGTTTGGAATCCATATTATAGGAACCAAAATAAGATGCATGTGTGGCAAGGCGAGGAGTGCGTTGAAAACTTCCTCAACTTTTTAGATAGGAAAGCCCGTTTTCATCAACGCTATGAAACGGAGCTAACTAGGAAACCCATGTGCTTCACAGAAGCCGATAAAATCAAATTTGATAAGACCACGGAATGTCCCCGCTGCTGTTCATCCTTTGATGATCAGCAACATAAGAAAGTGAGGGACCATTGCCATCTCAGTGGTAAATTTAGGTCTGCCTTATGCAGTAAATGCAATATGAGACTTAGGCTCAAACGGCGAACGCTCCCCGTCATCTTTCATAACTTTAAATGTTATGATGCTCACATCATCATTCGCCATGGATTCGGTAAAATGAAATCCTGGTCATCCAAAGTGATTGCACAAAGTAAGGAAAAATTTATGTGCATCACTGCTAAAGTCCAAGTCGATAAGACGAAGGAGGGGAAGCCTGTCTTCTATGACATAAAGTTTTTAGACAGTTTCCAGTTTATGTCTTCTTCCTTAGCCGCGTTGGCTAATAATTTAGAAACACTTCCCCTCACTCAACATTTAAAGAAAGACTATCCCAACATAAGTGACAGTCTGATACGACGGAAAGGGGTGTTTCCTTATAGTTATTTTAGTTCAATGGATACATTGAAGGAGACATCCCTTCCGTCCATCGATAAATTTAGAAATGATTTGACGGGTGAGGACTGTTCGCTGGATGATTATAGGCATGCAGAGCAAGCATGGTTAGAATTTAGGTGCCACACGTTTGGTGACTACATGCTTGCCTACTTAAAATTAGACGTCTATCTGTTGGCTGACGTGTTTGAGACTTTTAGGAAAGTCACATTAGAACAGGACGCCTTAGACCCCGTTCATTTTGTTAGTCTGCCGGGTCTGTCCTATCAGTCAGCCTTCAAGATGACGAAAGAGAGCATTCATTTACTGCAAGATGCAGAAATGTATACGTTATTTGAACGTGGTATTAGGGGTGGCTTGACATTTGTTAACAAACATGTTGTGAACAGCACCCAAGACATAGGATCGACCACGCATTTAATGTACATAGACCAAAATAATTTATATACCAAATTATATAGACCAAAATAAGGGTATTTGCACTCTCCAAGCCTTTGCCACAGTCTGACTTCCAATGGGTAGAGCCCCATGACATTGAACACTTCTCCAATCCAGCACACATCATGGCACTGGGAGATGAGGCCGACATAGGTTATTTATTTGAAGTCGACCTCATCTATCCAGACTGCATTAAGAATAGGACCGTTGATTTTCCTCTCGCACCCGAATCTGGCATAGTCAGTCCAGATATCTTCTCTCCCTTTATGGAAGAACACAATAAGCAGTATGAGGCGGAAAATGACTTAAAATATAAAGCCACTAGGAAGTTGTTGCTCACCCAATTGAACAAGCAGCATTACATCGTGCACTATTCCATCCTCAAATTCTATCTAGGTATGGGGATGCGACTTGACAAAGTCCATCGCGCTATCCAGTTTAGGCAGAAGCCTTTTCTAAAACCGTATATAGAATTTAATAGTAAGAAACGGGCTGAATCCAAGAATCCTTTCGAGAAGGACTTCTTTAAATTTAAGAATAATGCCCTCTTTGGTAAAATCATGGAGGATGTAAGAAAGCGCATGGACTATCGCATCGTAACTGATCCGGAAGCGAGTATCAAGTTATGTCGCTCGCCGTTGTTTTGCCACCATGATGTCATTTCCGAAGACATCACTGGTTTTAAAATGTTAAAATCTAAAGTAGAACTTTGTAAGCCCATTTATGTCGGTCAAGCTGTCTTGGATCACTCCAAGTTAGAAATGTATAAGTTATTTTACCACACTTTTAAAACATGTCCACTTCTCCAACGTTTGGAATTAGTAGGACGTGATACAGACAGCTTCTTCCTAGCTTTGACAACCACGAGCCAAGTCAAGCAGAAAGACATTTTAAAATATTTAGCACCCAAGTTTGATAGTTCCAACTATCCCACTGACCATCCGCTTTACTCTACCTCAAATAAAGCGAAGCTTGGCTGCTTCAAGGATGAGTGCGCCGGCAAACAGATAGAGGAGATGATCTTGCTTCGCCCCAAGATGTACTCCATGAAGCTAAAATCCTCAGAGCTTTCTATAAAACGGGCGAAAGGCATCTCGAAGTCAATCGTTAGAAAAATGACACATAGGGACCATCAAGATGCCTTAGATTCACTTAAAATCAAAAAAGTAGAAATGACCATTTTAAAATCACAGTCGCATCAAGTCAGAACAACGACGTTTAGGAAACGAGGTCTCTCAGCTTGGGAAGACAAGCGATGCTGGATGAGTCCTAACCACTCATTACCGTACGGCCATCCAGACACTCATCTACCTCCACTCAAGAGACAGAAACTTTCTCCTCCTCCGTCCGGCGATGTCTGATGATGAATGCTTCCTCTCTGTTGTGGTTGATGTTTTGCTTTTTACTCCATAGCGTTTTCTATGGGGCGTTGTGAGTGAGTGCCTTGGAACATGCGTCCAACTCCTGATCACTTCATATCATGACTTACATATCAACTGGTTTTTTCTTGACGTTGTTTTCTCCCTGCACATGAGTGACTTTGTTTTCTCCCTGCATATCAGTGACTTTGTTTTCTCCGGTGATGTGAGCCATAAAAACTTTATTTTCTACTACCATCAGTATTAACTATGTGCGGTGCTATGAAAATCGGTTGTGATGATGAATAACATATCATGTACAGACTGTGTCGTTTTCCTTTTGACATAAAGATGGGATTCTCACTCATTAGACAGAAGTAAAAGTTTTGATCATTTTGTAAGATGGGTAGGGTTAGAAATAAAGTTGACGTTTGTAAAGTTAGAAATAAAGTTGATGATTGTAAAGTTTGAATTAATGTCAAAATCATTTTACTGTTTGTACAGTTTGTAAGATAGGTGAAATATAAATGAAGTTAGAATCACTTCAGTGTTTGTAAAGTTAGAAATAAAGTTGATGAATGTAAAGTTTGAATTAATGTTAGAATCATCTCACTGTTTACAAGATAGGTAAAGTTAGAAATAAAGTTATACCCATATCACTGTTTGTGAGATAGGTGAAATATAAAATGAAGTCATAACCATGTTAGAGTTTGCAAAGTTAGAAATAAAGTTGACGTTTGTAAAGTTAGAAATAAAGTTGACGTTTGTAAAGTTAGAAATAAAGTTGATGATTGTAAAGTTTGAATTAATGTTAAAATCATTTCACTGTTTGTACAGTTTGTAAGATAGGAGAAATATAAATGAAGTTAGAATCACTTCGCTGTTTGTAAAGTTAGAAATAAAGTTGATGATTGTAAAGTTTGAATTAATGTTAAAATCATTTCACTGTTTGTACAGTTTGTAAGATAGGTGAAATATAAAATGAAGTCATAAGTATTTCACTATTTGCAAGATAGGTAAAGTATAAAATAAAGTCAAAACCATGTCAGAGTTTGTAAGTTATCATCCTCACCAACGCATGTGACATCATGACAATTTCTTCGACTTAGGAAACATCAACCACTTTGCTGACTCATGTCTATAAATAGCTCTGACTCATAAGGTAGTAAGGCGCCAGTCATAAGAATCTAATCAGTCTTGTTCAACCTTTTCACCGACACGTGTGTGTGGGCGTGTCATTCAACATTGATGGCGCCTCACGTCAGACAGCGTGACCTTTTCACCGACAAGTGTGTGGACATCATTTCATGTCTATAAATAGCGCTGACTCATCATAAAGCGAAGAACCTTGTTGATGACCTTTTCACCGACAAGAGTGTGAGCGATAGTTCATTGCGATGACTCATTCAAAACGCATCATGAGATTAACACGATTCTATTAACTGTGACTCATACAGATAACGCATTAAAAATTTAACAATGTCAGCTACTTTACTGATATCACGTAAACCAATCATGATACAATGTCCGTTGTGAAACACTGCAATATGTACAGGATGCCACTTCCGAATCAAAGCAGCAGGAAAGAGTTCAGTTTCATAAAATATACAATGATTACTGGTTTTAATGTTGGCTAGATTCACTAACATCTTCAATTGAACAGACACTACTATATTCTTCAATGTCAGGGGACTGAGGCGTAGATGAGGCGTGAGTGTTCGCATTTTCTTGACGACTTCGTAACACATGGACTGCATCACGAAATGAGAAAGGTTTCCTATGACTTGGATTTTGCCGCAGCGAAAGATTTGAAGATTTCGACCGTTGCTCATGCGAATGACCAACATTTGCGGACGACCGCGATGATAGACTGAATCGGGAAGATGGGTATGCAACTGTTCTAAATCGATGTCTCTTCTGAGATTCATTTCACGCATGGCGTTGATGATGCGGATGGGGAGCATGACTCACAAATGACATGAGGGTGGAGTGAACTTCCCTTTTATACTTTTCCCATGAGGGTTTTGGAATCACAATGTAGCAGTGATCATTATGTAGAATCATCTCTTGAATGCGAATAAATACAATGCCGTCTCCTACGTTCATGACACGGCAAGAGTGGGATAGGATAGCGCGATGCAACCTTCGTAGATGAAAGCGTTCTAGAGTTATCTGAAGTTGACGTTTCGTATCATGAAATGTAACACACTGACTTTTCCATGATACATGGAGCCATGCTGATAATTTCCACATGATTAAAACTTGAGTGAAGAAGGGTATGCCTAAGAAAGAAGGAGAGAGAGTCATGTTCATGTGTGGCATGGTGAGTGTACATTTTCTTTCTTGATACGGTGGCCGTTAGGCCGTGGTCTCATAAAGACCGATGGTGCGTTCTCAGTGTGTGGAGAGTGTTACTGTAGTTGATCATCATCATCAACATGGACATCATTTTTAAAGGTGATGGAGACAAGATTGGGATTCAGCGTAAACAACCTTCCGTCCCTGCGCGGACCCATGTAGATGGTTTGAATTTTAATTTCGAAGGAGTAGAATCCTTTTCCCAAAATGGGGAGTGGTTTGCAATTGAGTAAGTCGAATTCGCTGCCTTCCTTTTCATGGATGATGAGACAGTGTCTATCCATATGCACATACATGCATCGTCTTTCCATGATGGGAACTTGTGGCCGCTTCCCATTGTGTCGAACAATTTCTTTGGGAATGGTGAGATTTTCTTTCAGGAATGTTTCAAGAGTATAGAATTGTCCAATAGTCTAACGGCACACACACGGCCACTCCATACTTTGTATAATCTTTAGATAATCTATCCGATGACTTGGAGTTTTTATGGTTTCGGCTTCTCCATGATGAGTTATCTTTTGATTGAAAGCATTTTTACCCGATGCTAAAGTAAGGGAGTTCAGTGTACCCAGTGCGAGAGCAGAGGCGTTGATGGCTTCGAGCAACTGCATGGTTAGCGCAAGGACGGAAATGATTGCCATGCGCTCAGTCGTCCGTTTGATAAGCAGACCTAGCTCCAATCACATGCGTTTCCCTTTTCTCGTTTTCCCTGTCTTTGTTATGTGACAAAGAGTTATCGCACGTGAACTTTTGACTGCGTGGGTGGAAACCTTCCCTCTTACAAAGTCGTTCTAGTCCTCAGAAAGACTTGAGTGATACGCCCCCTTTCTCGAACAAAGACGCATTCATTTATCTAACAAAGAGCCTGATAGTAATGCACAAAGCGCAATGACTCATGTTATGACACGCCCCTTTTCTCGAACAAAGACGCATTCATTTATCTAACAAAGCGCAATGACTCATGTTGCTCTATATACACCATTACAAAATACTCAGTGAAAAGAAACCTTTATTGCATCTACACAATGTGTCGCGCATCAAACAAAGTCGTGGATGTAAACACACTCAGTTGAATCATGATATGTTTAACAACGTACGCATTTCCTTCCAACGTCTCTTCTATTCTCTCCATAATTTTCTCCATATGACGACCATAAAATTGATCACTAAGAGTAATCCATTCTGTGCAATAAGATCCAAAACGAAGTGGTTTTTGTAAATCTTTCAACTCTATATAAGCAACGAGTTTACATCTTGAGGTTGTAAACTCTCTATTAATCTTTAGAAGAGAAGAAGCTTTCAGTGAGCACTACTTTCATATCATTCATCTTCATTTTAAATGTAAGTTTCCAATCTTGTAAAAATCCATCGAATCCTTGTTGATCAAGAGTCAAATGACACAAGTGGTTACTTAAGGTACGATGCGCCATCATAAACGTTCAGACTATAGATTTCACATTGCTTCAATGACTTCCACTATGAATAAAACAGAAATAACAATCATGTCCCACTGTAAGTTTATTCAACACCATTACAAAATACTCAGTGAAAAAAAAACTTTATTGCATCTACACAATGTGTCGACGATCAAACAAAGTCGTGGATGTAAACACACTCATTTGAATCATGATATATTTAACAACGTATGCATTTCCTTCCATCGTCCCTTCCATTTTCTCCATAATTTTCTCCGCATGTCGTGCATAAGATAGGACACCAAGAGTAGTCCATTCTGAGCAATAGAATTCAAAACGAAGTGGCTTTTGCAAATCTTTCAACTCAATATAAGCAATGAGTCTACCCCTCACATCTTCAGGTTGTAAACTCTCTATTAATCTTTTGAAGAGAGGAAGACTTTCAGTTGCTGCCACTTTCATATTATTCATCTCTACTTTAAATGTAAGTTTCCAAGCCTGTGAAAATCCATCGAATCCTTGTTTATCAAGTGTCAAATGACACATGTGGTTACTTAAGGTACGATGCGCCATCATAAACGATGTAACTATAGATTTCACATTGCTTCAATGACTTCCACTATGAATAAAACAGAAATAGCAATCATGTTCCACTGTAAGTTTATTCAACACCAGACAAAATTTACAAGTACAGAATACACTTCATAAAATGATCATCATTCATTCACAAGGAGTAAAACATGTTTTACATAGACCCATGCTGTTGACAATAATATAGATACAGTTCAGCACAATATAGACTACAGTGCCAGCGTGAAGAGAGTTTTGCAATGTAGGTAGCTTTATTTCTAGTATTACAATGAGATGGTGGTCTGTAAAGGTGATGTCTCTCACCGAAACATATAGCCATGTCAAAAATCATTTCATCTCTAAACTTCTTTTGATCACAATGCATATGATAGTCTTGTTTTACACGATCTACCCAACATGGTAAATATAAATTATCAATGTGCAACTGAAGTGTTGTTGCTTCTCGTTTATAATCATTTCCTAATATTTTAACAATATGAAAACCTGACAGCCACCGTTTGAAATCACTTATCAAATACGTTTCATTTACAAATCCGGTATGAATCAAAATAGAAGGATCAAGTCCATGCACTTGACGTCGTGACCATTCGTCTTTGTGTGGAGGACAGTAGGCAAATATATGATATACACTAACAACAGTTTCATCACTTTCTCTCATTGCAATAGCACTCAATTCCTGCATGGGTGTTCCCTCACTGTCTATGAAGATGACAACCTACAATATCAAAAAGACTTCATTACAAAATAATGCATTTAGCAGAAACTTTACAAGGATGTCTGTCCTTTACATAACAAAAGATACATACAACATGATGACAATGTTTTATTTGAACATAACGCGCAAGACCGCGTTTTTCACATTCACTACATACTAACTGATTACAATACTTAAGATTTCTCTTTGGTGGTAGCACCATCTTTCTTTGATGTGCGACGACGTTTAGGTTTAGTGACAGGTTCTTGACACTCTTTGACACAAGAATCAATGACTTTATCAATGTGATCAAGTCCTGTTAACTCAGGTTGATGATGAATTTGAGCAATGCGCAAATTGAGAGAAATCAAATTCCCGTCAGATTGATGAGGTCCTACATAAACAGCAGGCATCTCAATATGAAATGAATAAAAGCCAGCACCTAGCGATGACAATTCTGTTTCAACTGACTGTTCAACTGTCACTCCTGAAGTGACTTTACAATACTTGCTTTGTAAAATATAGCAGCGAGTGCCGCGATACAATGGTTTATAATAAGAAGTTTTTTTTCTGGCCACAACTGTAATAGTTCAGTAGGAATAGGAGCCTTTTGCCTCACAAAGTCTTCTAAAATGTCAAGCTGCTGACGCAACCAATTATCAATAGGGATACTCAGGTTTTGACCGCAACGATTTACTTGCGTATCCACTTTTGGTAAGTATACCGCCGGCGTTTGAAGATAGAGTCGAACACCGTTGTAGCGCACTTGTTGTTTGTTGGTAGGATAGCCGTGAATTACCTTTTCAATTTTCGGAATCCACAGCTCGAGATGATGAGGATTCAGTGATGCAGCAGTTGGAGTAGGGTTCATGGCCATGGCAATCTGTAACGAAAGAATACCACTAAGTACATTCATGATCATCAGAGAAAAGAAAATTGTTAGCTTAGCAGTGACATATGAGGCGGCCCTTAAGAGGACCTTTTGGAGCGTTCACAGGATTTAAAGCTTATCACCAAAGTCTAAGTCTTGGTCATCGTCCAGTAAATTAAATGTCTTGGGCTTAGGACCCGAATTGAGTTTCAATTCCCTAAAAGACTTAAAGGTAAAGCGTCTAGGTGGTGGAGGCGGTGGCGGCAATGGTTCAACAAAATAAGCTTGTACAATCATCGGCCACACACTCTCCTGCGTCTCTCTTCTAAAATGCTGGTAAGGTTTAGGCCAGACAGTCATGACACTCACTTGTAAATTTGCAAACAGGATTGATCAGACAAAGTTGAAAGGGGAGAATGGCTTCAGCAAGTCACACACGCTTTCCAAGTCAAGAGAATGAAATGAAGAGAAAATGGGGAGACGTCTGCTTTTATAATCTCCTGCGAATCCACATTTGACACTATGTGAGCCAATCAGAGACCTCCGTTTCTCCCCTGACTTGCGGCAGGGAAAAGGAGGCACGCGGACGTCTGACTCATGAATGCCTTTCCCAAATCTTGTAGTCGAATCTAGTTTAACACATTGAGTTGAATATGAATGTGTTTTATGCGACATGAGAGCAAGTTGGATCCATGCTCATGAAATGAATCTAGTCGAGATGCAATTTTTGCCATGTGTCGCTGAGAGAAATCTTTGGGATCATGTATCGTCTCTGCAGAATAGGATGCAAAATGAAACACTACACGTTCACCTGCATGTTCATCAGTCACTTTCTCAAATTCAATCTCTGCAACTAATCGTCCTTTCACATCTTTATTAATCCAACTGTCCATGAGCTGTTGGGAAACGAAGTAACCTTTAGCGATAGCAAATTCGAAGTCTGCCTTTTGATGATGAAAGGAGATGATGTAGTCCCTAATCACACCACGAAGACTTTGTCGATGAAAACGTAGTGAACAAAATTCATTCGTAAACTTTACTGCTTTTGTCATCTTTCTTCCTTTCACTTCGGAGACATAGCATGAATGACATTCAGGTGCAACATGACACGCTGATGCCAAATCTGGTTTCTGTTTACTCGTCCGAGGCTTGCTTCACCCGCTAGAGCGATTTTCATAAACATTCTAACTCTGTCGTTTTTTCGCCAAGGTCCCAAATTTTCAATAACGTCTCACCTCTAAACGAAGGCAGATACGAACAAGCCATGTTTTCCACTGAATTTGTCTCACTCCCAGCTTTCAAACGAGCTATGGCACGACAGAATCCGTCCACTGGAAGCCAAGATCGAAGCTAGCTCTCCCGAGGGGAGGGGGGAGGTCTTCAAAACTTTTTCTCTCCGATTGCTTTCAAATTCACCATACAGATGCAGAATTTCTTGCTGATTCCAAATCTGAAATCCGTTTTCCCATCCGATGCTTCGTTTTGACGCTAGAGACCAAAACGTCCAAAATTCTAACTCTGTCGTATTTTGCCAATCTCCAAAAGTCTTAAATGGCGTCTCACATCTAAGCGAAGGTAGATACGAACAAGCCGTTTCTTTCAGTGAATTTGTCTCACTCCCAGCTTTCAAACGAGCTATGGCACGACAAAATCCATCCACTAGAAGCAAAGTTGGAAGATCGGTGCCGAGGGGGGGGAGGTCTGAACTTTTTCTCTCCGATTGAGTTGGGAAGAAGTTCCTAGACCCAACTTTGACCAAAACGACCGAATTTGCACTCCGTTTTCCCATCCGAGGCCTCCTTCCTGTCGAAAAATGGACTTTTCTCATCCCAAAACCACCAAAACCTGACTTTCACAACTCTGACGGTTTCCTGCCATTTTTCTCCCTAAATCCTAGAAAATGAGTCCAAACTGAGCTTTCCACTGCGTTTTTCTCACTCTTAGCTTTCAAATGAGCTATTGCACGACTTTCTACGATGTCTACAACCAAAGTTGGAAGTTTGGCAGGAGGGTGGGGGGAGGTCAGAACTTTTTCTCTCCGATTGAGTTGGAAATCACACCACAGATGTAGAATTTCACGTAGAGTCCAAATCTGGCCTCCGTTTTCCATCCGAGACCTCCTTCCTGTCGAAAAATGGACTTTTCTCATCCCAAAACCTCCAACACCTGACTTTTCCAAATCTGACGGTTTCTTGCCATTTTCCTCCCTAAACCCTAGAAAATGAGTCCAAACTGAGCTTTCCACTGCCTTTTTCTCACTCTTAGCTTTCAAATGAGCTATTGCACGACTTTCTACGATGTCTACAACCAAAGTTGGAAGTTTGGCAGGAGGGTGGGGGGAGGTCAGAACTTTTTCTCTCCGATTGAGTTGGAAATCACAGCACCGATGTAGAATTTCACGTAGAGTCCGAATCTGGCCTCCGTTTTCCCATCCGAGACCTCCTTCCTGTCGAAAAATGGACTTTTCTCATCCCAAAACCTCCAACACCTGACTTTTCGAACTCTGACGGTTTCCTGCCATTTTTCTCCCTAAACCCTAGAAAATGAGTCCAAACTGAGCTTTTCACTGCCTTTTTCTCACTCTTAACTTTCAAATGAGCTATTGCACGACTTTCTACGATGTCTACAACCAAAGTTGGAAGTTTGGCAGGAGGGTGGGGGGAGGTCAGAACTTTTTCTCTCCGATTGAGTTGGAAATCACACCACCGATGTAGAATTTCACGTAGAGTCCGAATCTGGCCTCCGTTTTCCCATCCGAGACCTCCTTCCTGTCGAAAAATGGACTTTTCTCATCCCAAAACCTCCAACACCTGACTTTTCCAACTCTGACGGTTTCTTGCCATTTTTCTCCCTAAACCCTAGAAAATGAGTCCAAACTGAGCTTTTCACTGCCTTTTTCTCACTCTTAGCTTTCAAATGAGCTATTGCACGACTTTCTACGATGTCTACAACCAAAGTTGGAAGTTTGGCAGGAGGGTGGGGGGAGGTCAGAACTTTTTCCCTCCGATTGAGTTGGAAATCACACCACAGATGTAGAATTTGAGGTAGAGTCCGAATCTGGCCTCCGTTTTCCCATCCGAGACCTCCTTCCTGTCGAAAAATGGACTTTTCTCATCCCAAAACCTCCAACACCTGACTTTCCCAACTCTGACGGTTTCCTGCCATTTTTCTCCCTAAATCCTAGAAAATGAGTCCAAACTGAGCTTTCCACTGCCTTTTTCTCACTCTTAGCTTTCAAATGAGCTATTGCACGACTTTCTACGATGTCTACAACCAAAGTTGGAAGTTTGGCAGGAGGGTGGGGGGAGGTCAGAACTTTTTCTCTCCGATTGAGTTGGAAATCACACCACAGATGTAGAATTTCACGTAGAGTCCAAATCTGGCCTCCGTTTTCCCATCCGAGACCTCCTTCCTGTCGAAAAATGGACTTTTTTCATCCCAAAACCTCCAACACCTGACTTTTCGAACTCTGACGGTTTCCTGCCATTTTTCTCCCTAAACCCTAGAAAATGAGTCCAAACTGAGCTTTTCACTGCCTTTTTCTCACTCTTAGCTTTCAAATGAGCTATTGCACGACTTTCTACGATGTCTACAACCAAAGTTGGAAGTTTGGCAGGAGGGTGGGGGGAGGTCAGAACTTTTTCTCTCCGATTGAGTTGGAAATCACACCACAGATGTAGAATTTCACGTAGAGTCCGAATCTGGCCTCCGTTTTCCCATCCGAGACCTCCTTCCTGTCGAAAAATGGACTTTTCTCATCCCAAAACCACCAAAACCTGACTTTCCCAACTCTGACGGTTTCCTGTCATTTTTCTACCTAAACCCTAGAAAATGAGTCCAAACTGAGCTTTTCACTGCCTTTTTCTCACTCTTAACTTTCAAATGAGCTATTGCACGACTTTCTACGATGTCTACAACCAAAGTTGGAAGTTTGGCAGGAGGGGGGGGGAGAGGTCAGAACTTTTTCTCTCCGATTGAGTTCGAAATCACACCACCGATGTAGAATTTCACGTAGAGTCCGAATCTGGCCTCCGTTTTCCCATCCGAGACCTCCTTCCTGTCGAAAAATGGACTTTTATCATCCCAAAACCTCCAACACCTGACTTTCCCAACTCTGACGGTTTCCTGCCATTTTTCTCCCTAAACCCTAGAAAATGAGTCCAAACTGAGCTTTTCACTGCCTTTTTCTCACTCTTAGCTTTCAAATGAGCTATTGCACGACTTTCTACGATGTCTACAACCAAAGTTGGAAGTTTGGCAGGAGGGGGGGGAGAGGTCAGAACTTTTTCTCTCCGATTGAGTTGGAAATCACACCACCGATGTAGAATTTCACGTAGAGTCCTAATCTGGCCTCCGTTTTCCCATCCGAGACCTCCTTCCCGTCGAAAAATGGACTTTTCTCATCCCAAAACCTCCAACACCTGACTTTTCCAACTCTGATGGTTTCTTGTCATTTTCCTCCCTAAACCCTAGAAAATGAGTCCAAACTGAGCTTTCCACTGCCTTTTTCTCACTCTTAGCCTTCAAATGAGCTATTGCACGACTTTCTACGATGTCTACAACCAAAGTTGGAAGTTTTGCTGGAGGGGGGGGGGACGTCTTCAAAACTTTTTCTCTTCGATGTCGCTGGAAACATCCTTCCTAACCCAAAATTGGTCAAAAATTCCGAATCTGGCCTCCGTTTTCTCATCCGAGGCCTCCTTGATGTCGAATTCCAGCCTTTCTCATCCCAAAACAACCAACATCCACCCTTTCCACACTCTATTCCTCACACATCACCTTCCTTCCCACCCCTTGCCTCATCACTCCTCCTTCCTTCCTTCCAGAGGGGGGGGAGGGAACAGTTTCCTCCTCACGGACCCATTCCTCCCAGCATATCCTTGACCACCTCCCTCACACTTCCTTCCAGGGGGGGCTGAGTCAGCATGATGACTCATCGATGACTCATCACTGCACCGCACTGCACTTGATTTTGCCATGGGGTTACTACTGTCAGTAATTTTGTAGGATAAATGTCGGGCTACGGTTTACAGTGCAGAATCGAACAACCCTAGTGATCCGTTTATTCAACGGCATAATCTGCTCCTATTTTTCCGTAGTACAAGGCAAATTGCCAATTTACGTCAGTTTTGAGGAAAAGTGGATCAAACCTGCCATTAAGCTAATTGTCAAGCAGTTATAAGCACTTCACTAGGGAGCGCATCTCATCCTATCCCATTGCAGTATCAATAACAATTTCTTAATGTTAAATGATGATTTGTTGAAATAATAGTTCAACATTGCCTAATGACCAACACATTATGTTGCACATGTCAGAAACTGTACCTTCGAGCCAGCAGCGAATTCATAGTGGCAAATTTCATTTACAGGCTGTGAGTTTCCTGTCCTCCTCAATACAGATAGTGACTTCTTATGAGGCTCACGTAAGGTGATTCATTCACCAGATCACTTTTTTAACCCTTAGAGACCCTGGAGCCATATTTTCCATTATACTTTTTCTGCTGAGGATTCAATTGCTCGCGCCCATGTAAAATCATCACTTTTGACAATGAATCTACATGTATCATTTCATTTCAATTGAACAAGTAGAAGTGTGGTAGATTGGCCAAGGGATACACTGGACCTCCCATCATTTGTCAGAGTGTGTGAAAAAGCTCAGGTCTCTGACGGTTAAATGGTCTGTGAAATAGAATTACGGTGACGCTGCGGAGTGACATTTCTTCCATCATACTCGAAATTCTTCGACATATCAGTCGAAAACATGCTTGATGACGATGCACGGGAGGTGATCAATTATCTTCATATTTCGAGCATAAAGCGAAAGCACTCCCTCTTTTTTATTATCGTCTATTAGTTTCGTCAAACCTGTGAACAAGTCCTTGCAGGACGAGACGTCAGGGGTACTGCAACGATATTTTATTTTAACTACTACCAATAGACGATTATAAAAAAGAGGGAGTGCTTTCGCTTTATGCTCGAAATATGAAGATAAATGTAAAACATGCAACGTAATTGTAACAGGGAAATCAATTGAATTTCCTCGAGTTGAAAATTCTATGAAATTAGAAAAAACTTGAATTTCAAATCTTCCAACGTTATTTACAAGCTGATATGTCAGTGTGGTGAATATTACATCGGACAGACAGGGGACTCTTTTAGTCACAGAATGACACTTCACCGCCAGCACATCAATATGGCTAATTCAGCCATTCTGAAAGTTATCAGACATATAGCAGCCTGTAGTAAAGTATATTCAGCGGCTCCCTTTTATCAATTGTCCCCGAGTGCATCTAAATTAGAACGGGAAAGGAAAGAATCTATGTTCATTGAGTTATTTAGGCCATCTTTGAATTCCCAATGATGATAGCCTTCAGTTATTGTGTAAAGATATCTTATTTCACCTTAATTAGAATGAGTTTCATATTATTTGTCCATGTCATGTATCATTTTGATATTTTGTAATTCACTTAATAGCCTTGATAAGCCAGAAACTGGTGAAATCGAATGGCTGCTTTATTATATCATTTGAGACCAAGTCTAGTGTTTCTTACTTTATCTTATTTCCAACAGTTAAAAGGGGAGGATCCTAAAATTCCTAGAAAATATTGGAGGAAACCAATAGCTTATCTTCCTGAAGAGGAACAAATGTTAAGAGAATCATTGTCAGTGTCTGAATGCAAAAATGAATTCGCGCGAAAATTAAAGCTGAATATGTTGCTAAACTAGATAAAGATGTAGAAAATTGTTTCAGAATTATGTTTAGTAATGAAGTAGCAGCAGAGAAGCTACGAGAATGGAAAACTGAAACGGTGATGGAAGAACTTTTGAGTCACTCGGTAAGCGAAGAAAAGAGCAAATTCTTTTCTTCTGATAAACGTATGATTTCAAAATTTTGATCGTAACCGATATTATAATAGACCATTCTACAATCGCTTCCATAATAGTTGTGGTCCCCGTAATTTTGCCAACACACGCTTTAATAACAGGAATTTGGAATTTAGTAATGCAAGCAATTCTAATTATTACAGACCAACACGTCTAAATTTTCGAAATCGTCGAAAGAATTACAATTTCGGTAAAAACAATTATTACCATTTTTCCACCCGATAGCGGTTCAAAATTTCAGTCGACGAATCCGGACATACCGATATTACACTTGAATGATCACTCAACAACTAGAATTGATATGATAGAGCCAGAAAATGTGTATCAAAATTTCGAAACCTACATGAACTGTTTTTTATCGAAACACAATATGACCGATGCACAAAATACCTTGTTATCTAGAGGCTGCAAAGTCACTCCTTTCCCGAAAAGCAATATAAATGATGTCCGTCAGGAGTCAGCTTCTTTTTTGTAGAAAATTGCGTCTAATTGATTTTTTTGATAATATTGCTTCCAATGAAACTTCATATCAATCTCTTGCGCGAAATCCGTCTACTTTTGATCCTCCAAAGGGTTTTAATAACACTTTGGACTGTTGCATTGAATTGACATCTAATAATGTTAAAACCCTTATCCGTATGAGTAAAACCGACTGCTTCAACCGTATACGTAGCTACAATTTGTACCCATAGATAATGAAGTTGTTCTAACCTATATTACTGCGTAATAAATCTATCTAAATATCAGATATAGATTTTATGTCTTCACTGACTACCTATTGTAATAGATATTGTATACTAGAATTTAACATAGATATCACAAACCAAAGCTTAACATAGATACAACGTGTTTTTGAAATATCAAATTATAAATCAGTAATTTTTCAACCAATAACTATTGAATGCTTATTAATACTTTACTTTTTTTTCTATAATCAATAACCATTTCAACCAAGAAAATGGCACTGATTGGATTAATTTATCAAAACCATTCAATTTATGCATCAAACATAACAATTTCATTATGAAAATAGCATGGATTCTGTAACAATATAACAATAACTAAGTGTCTACTGCTGCATCGTGCACATAAACAAAAGTGAAAAAACGAACTCACGAGCAAGACAAGCACTTGCATACTTTCTGTGTCATGCGGTGTTTAGGACAAAAAGCTTTGAAACAAATGTCACACTGTGTTCTGCTGCTCTTGTAGCAAATATTGCAGTGCCGAACCGTGTTTTCTCCGCGACGACTAAATTCAGTGTTTAGTTCGCGAAAACCGAGCAACAACCCAGCGTCGATTATCGATTTCGGATTCAAATTTCTTACATGACGTTGTCGACAGTTATCTTCCATTAATTGGGAAGATAAGGTTTTCAGAAATTGTCTTCTGGTCAATGTTGGATGATCTGTCTTCATCAGTACGAAGTCGCTGTACGCCGCAGCATCGAGCATGTTATAAAATATAATCATAGGCCATCTGACACTCTTACGTCTACAAGTGAATTCCTCAATATTTTGATCAAGTTGATCAACGCCAGCTTTTCCTCGATTGTAATCGAGGATCATGGCAGGTTTGTTGCTCTTTTCACCAGCAATGGCCAAATTTCCGCAATGGCTAGAATTCAATGGCATAACATTTTTGTTTTTCTTCGGACTGTGGGACACCAAAACGATTTTGTTTACATGATCGTGAACGAATATGTTTGAACCCACCTCTTGTCTTTTGGATTTAAGCTGCTCAGGAATTTCACGTCGATGAGACCGGATATAGTTCCCACCAAGGTAATATTTTGCTGAAGGAGAGTCAGTGCGAGGCTGTGAGATGTGAAAAAATTGTCTGTCACAATTTCTCTTCCTGTAGAATAATATGGTTTGGCATCATGACCAAGATTGCGGTGAGGTGCGGCATTTCGCTCCCGACCAGTGTAGATGATAGCGTTAAGAGCAAATCCTGTGCAGGCTTCAGCAAGCCAAAGCACCTTGAGACCGTATTTTGACGGCTTGGATGGGATGTAGGTGCGTCCCATCCAAACTGTTTCCAAACATCATTGACAGGCGCAAGTTTATCACTTTCTAGGCGTTGTGGTGGTGAGCGATAGTTGTCGAAACGTACGGTGCCTGACAGCAAGTTTGCTAGTTTATAAATTTAGATCTTAGTGTTACAGTATCCCCATAATGCGATATAAATGAAAACTGCAAACCGGTGCCAATACTCATATGTATTACACACTAACACTGGTGAGTAACTGGAGCATGGATATTGCCATAAAAACAATTACACAGATATCTTACAATTAGTATTTTGTATGATGTCCTTTCGACTGAACAAGAGCCTTCACACGCCTCGGCATGGAGGTTATCAAAGATTGACATACCGCCACTAGTTCTCCATCACGATGCCAGATTCTGAGAAAATGTGATATGATCTCACTTTTGTTGCGAGGTTTATCCTTGCTTATTCTCTTCTTAACCACGGCCCGGATGTTTTCAATAGGATTGATATCGGGGCTGCATGGGGCCAATCCATGACATTGATGCCCAAACGTAGGAACTCCTCCTTGGATTTCCGACTGACATGACAGGGGGCATTATCCTGCTGAAATACCCCTGTACCATCAGGATACCAGTCCTTCATTTGCTGTACAAGTCGTCCTTTGATTATCTTATTGATGTAAATGTCCGAATCCATCGAACCTTTGACCACGTGACTTCGCCCCGGACCTTTCACCGAGAAGCAGGCCCAAATCATAACCTTTGTAGAGTGTTTCTCAGTTAGTTGGAAGTGTTCGTTGTTCAAAGGGTAACCTTCCACACACCTCACGATTTGGGGACAACTGTCTCTGAGTTCTATCACGGTCTCGTCGCTGAAGATGACATTATTCCACTGGTTCTCATCCCAGTGACTGTGGTCAAGGGCCCATTGGTACCGTCGGGACACGTGCGAATTGCTTAGATATGGCTTCTTCTTTGACTTAACAGCTGCACATCCTGCTTCACTCAAGTCCCTCTGAATAGTCCGCAAGCACATTTGGTCGCCTCTGCTTCCCATTTCCTTCTGTACTTCAGCTGCAGTCATTCTTGGGTTGTTGGCACTGATCCTTCGAAGCTTCCGCAGATCGCGTTCGTCGAGCTTCTTGTTTGATCCACCGCAATTTCCGTACCTCAAATCAACATCTCCGGTTTCCTGGTATTGTTTTATTATTCTTCCAACATTTGATTCATGAAGGCCAACAATTTCAGCAATTTCGCGCTTTGTCTTGTTGGTATTCCTGACCAAAGTAATAATCTCAATTCTCTTCTTCTCTTTGTCACTTATCGTCGCCATTCTCAGTTCAGACACCCAAGTGAATGATATCACGCTGAAGTTATTAGTAAGATATCTATACGTTTCTTTCAGAAAATGAAAATATGAATTCTTTCAGAAAATTGCAATCATTAGCAATGTTAAATTTGTACACTCAGATATCTTTTGACACACGTGTTCAACATTTTTGCTCTAAAAGACATAAAAAACATGATATTTTGAATTTATAAACTCAGACACTGAGGGTCATGAATGGTATGTTTATGTCATAGATATTTATCACGTGAATGCTTCTGTGCCTTTCAAATCAATTTCGATGAATCATTTTTAAGCATGCAATGATATCTGAGTGTCAGTTTAATCAAAATAAATTACTATCATTTTTGAAATATTTTGCTTTATTACTCCTTTGTTCATACTACTTATAAATTGTGACAAACTACTTACAAAGAGAAGATAATGAACATTAATTGAAATGAAAAACCATACTGATAACACATTGACATAATGTATAGCTTCTAGAATGTTTATCTAAAGAATAGACGATAAAGGTATCACAAAACTTGGAAATGGACAAAACTTGCAAACTTGCTGTCAGGCACTGTACGCATCGTAGAAAAAATTCAAAGCGATTTAACGACATTGTTGCTGGGAAAATAGGCCTTCTTTCTGTTGCATTCCACAGTTCATTCAAGTCAGTCATGTTGTCACGATCAAGTTCGGCTCTATGCAATAGTCCGATGCATGCTCGTACTTCATCGTAATGAAAATTCGTCATGAAGTTTCGAACATTTGGCAGTATACATTGAAGATCTGTGGCTTTTCTATTGGCCGTATTCATATCTTTTGTTTGATTTCTTCAATCACGTCTCCGTTCATACACTGGTAAAGGAATTCAGAAGCCTGAGAAAATTTACTTTCAGTCTAAGTGTTAGTCATTCGCACAAAATGCAGATGGTGAATGAATATTTGCATTTGATCTGTCATCTTCAATCTAGCAATTACATGCACATATTTCCAAATTTGGTTGATGTACGTGTATGCGGGAAAATTCCAATATCCTCTTTTTAACTTGAAAGAATGATATGACAAGTTCAGCTCATGATTATGAAGTTAAATCAGAAATGAATAGACATGAATATTGCAAATTACCCTATAGGTACAAAATGTATCTACGTATACGGCAGAGGGGTTATGCACTTGGCCCACTAACTTAAGCAGCAGATGAGTTGGCAATATTTTTACACATTATTCCAAACCCATAATTAGACATTATGCTATGATGCCTTAGACCTGCGATCAAAACTAAGATATCAGCACTTCCTTGAAATATCAATAGTTACAAAATGTACCTACATATACTGATAAGGGTTAATACACTATCGAATCTTAGAAAAACTTTGTAGAATTGAAAACTATGTAGCAACTACTTTGAACATCATCCAAAAGTTATGCAATAAACTCAACGGATGTCTTACTAAGAAAACAAGTGATAATTTATACAAATTTGATGCTACCATGCCGCATTTTATGGTTTGCCAAAGGTACATAAATTAGGAACAGATTTAGCTGCTTCACACATAGATCAATATGGTTATGTGCAAGTTGATTTGCCCACTAAGTTAAAGTTTCGCCCCATCATTTCCAGTGATAATGTATGATCTGGTTCTTAATGTTATGTATGATCTGTTTCTTTCTTCTTGACTGCGGTACTTAGACGATTGCTTTATCATTTGGTATGAATCGTTTGGTGATGCCAATGAGTTTCTTTCTTTCCTGAACACTTTAGATTCAAAAATTAAATTCACTTCAGAGGGACTCAACTTTTTAGATGTATTAGTTTACAAGAATGTAAATAAGATCGAGAAAGATATACAAGGTGTTTCAAAAGTAGGCTAACAGTAGAAATTGGCCTTGAAAAGCTATGTCTTAATGCTATAGATTAATAAGCTATGTCATAATAATCTTTTTCACGATGCCACAAATAGCTAATATGCCTTGTATTCGTAAGGGGCAAAAATTCAATACTCTTTGACATCGCGTAAATCATATTAAAATATCTCATGATCTCCAGTGTTTTCATGCCTACATATTTCACTACAACCCAATTTGAATCTATACCGATCATGAGAAGTCGAATAACTATCCAACATCTATCAAAAAAAAATTATTAGGAAACCATGTAAACAAGATAGTAGTTGTTTCAGTGTTACTGCGGAGAAGGAAGAACAGCTGACATTCGAATGTCCTCCGCGCCCCTCAGCCTGGTGCACGAAGACGCTGTAGTCAACACAAGACAGGGAGGCGAAGAAGGAAGAACAGCTGACATCCAAATGTCCTTCACCTTTGTTAATTCCAGCCTCCTCTTAGACCATCGTCAGAAGCTTCTGACGATGGCCTAGAGGAGGCTGAAATTAATAAAGGTATTAACATTAAAACAACTACCATTTTGTTTGCTTGGTTTCCTAACAAAAAAATTAACAAATGAATAACCAAGGCCTATTCAACATATCAAAAAATTAATCAACTTAAAGTTGCAAAAATTCACGAACGCAAATGCTCAAAATGTCCACCATGGACATCGGCACATTCTTGTAGTCTTTCGGCCACACTGTGGCACACAGTTCTGCATAAGTTCCTGTCATCACTGATCTCTTGACAGGCATCTGTGATGTAGGAGCGGAGTTGAGAAAGTGTGTGAGGTTTTCGTCCGTACACTTTCTCCTTTACAACGCCCCAAAAGAAAAAGTCCATCGGAGTTAGATCGGGAGAGCGAGGAGGCCAAAGGATGCTACCACATCTCCCGATCCACTTTCCTGGAAAAGTGTCATTCAGATAGCTTCTGACACTCACTGCAAAATGCGCTGGTGCACCATCCTGCTGAAAGTACAGCTCATTGAAGTTGTTCAATGACTGCATCTCAGGAATCGCAAAGGATTGGAGCATTTGAAGGTACACCTCAGCCGTCACAGTTCTTTCAAAAAATACTGGCCCAATCACACCGTTGCTTGACATACCGGCCCAGACGGTTAAGCCAGGCTGGTTCAGCTCATTTGTTGATACCATGTGCGGATTTTCAGGGAACCAGAAGACACAGTTATGTCTATTTACGTGACCTGATAGTTTGAAACTGGCTTCGTCAGACCAAACTATCTTGTCAAGCAAATCTGGGTTCTCCCGAATTTCCGACAACATGAGCACAGCAAACTGCAAGCGTCGTTCAGCATCATCCGGTAGAAGGTGCTGCAACAGTCTGGGTCGGTATGGTTTCAACTCAACTTTCCTCATCAGTCTCCAAGTAGAGCTTAGAGAAATGTCCAACTCCAATGAGGCTCTTCTTGTTGACTTCTTCGGACTTTGAACAAATGTTTGGGCCACTAGCTCCTCGTTTGATGTTATTGAAACTGATCGAGGGCGTCCTGACTTCGGTGCATTCTCTACCGAACCGGTCTTTTCAAATTTATCTCGAATGCGATAAATAGCAAATCTTGATGGAGGATTGCTGTGAAAGGCATCTCTCCATTCCATTCGCACCTTTTCAGCATTCTTGTTTTTCCAAAAGGATTTCAAAATCCATTTTCTCTGATCATCTTTTAGATGACCTGACATGACAGAAGCAGCAAATTCAAAAAAGCTTCAAGCTTGTTTAATTCACTTCAAGTCAAACTAACAGTGTTTGATTCAAATCAAATTAATTGAACATATCCATGTACGTAATGTCAGATTGGTGCTATATCTTGTCCATGATAGATTTCAAAATTCCTTTGCCAATGGAATGCTACTGCATAGACTTCTAAATGATAGTAGCAATTACTTCGAAGTCTATGGCTCATGTTGGACTGATCATGGATATCCATCGACTGATTCAGGTGTAAATCGCCAATAGAACGGTCAACATAGATTTCCTAGGGCAAAATCAACTGTTAGCCTACTTTTGAAACACCTTGTATACTCAAAGCCAACTAACAGTCATACCTACGTGCCGTTCAATTCTGGTCATCCAAGACATGTCTTGCGGAACATCCCGTCTCTGATGACGAATCGGATAATCACAATAGCATCAAACAAAAATGTTAAACTAAAAAGATTTGAAGAAATGCGCATAAGACTCAAAACCCTAGGTTATCCAAATAAGTTATTAAATGATGCTATCTCTAAATCTAGGATAACACGTCCAAACGAGCACCGAACTATTGATGATAAAGTGATTTCGTATGTGAAAACTTTCAATCCGAATAATCTTGACGCATTTAAAGAAATTATTACTTCATCCTTTTCAAGCTTGAAACTAACCTCAAAATATCAAAAAGTGCAGATTGAGACCTTGCCATCAACAACCGAGATCTTTATTGAATTTAATAGCAAGACGTAATCGTATGGAGATAAATGGTGTGCAGGATTGGCATGATAAACGATGCGAGTGCTGTAAATCTCTGTTAATCGGAAAGATATCCAATGATAAGAAAAATGGAGAACGGAGACAATTTCAAATCAAGTCCAATATGAACTGTAATTCCAGAAACACAATTTATGCTCTGCAATGTGCAGGATGTAGAGCAACTTTCATCGGCCAAACAGGAGATTCTTTGCGCGCAAGAGTTCGAGAGCACCGTCAACAAATAAGGGATGAGAACTATCCCTTCCGCTATGCTGGTAATCATATATTCAACTGTGTACGAAACTCCAACCCATTGCTCAATGTCATTCCGTTTTTATAATTATCACCTACCTGCACAAAATTGTATAGGGAAGAGAAAGAAAAGTTCTTTGTCAGAAGGATTGATGCCTCCTTAAATAGGGATACTTAGTTTGTTACAATTTTTCCTTTTTCAGTTTAAAGGTGACAGAGATATCATTATTTTTCTTTGGTGTTTCGGTATCATACTCACATATATTTTAAATGCTATGACTTTAATTCAGTTTGATGATATACGAATTGTATAACAGATCAATTCTATGCCCTTGAGAAGTTTGCAACAGACAAAAACCGGACGGGCTGTCTTATTTATTTGCTCAGTTTTTTTACAACATCCGGGTGTGATTTCATGCTGGTATTTTGAAGGACAAACTAAGTTTTTTCTCAACCGAACATGTTTCGGAATATAAAATCATTCCATCTTCAGAAGCAAACACCAGTAAAGGTAAAATCAAGGGTTTATGGAATTCATGGCGTGATGCAAATACAGTTCAAAGCAAAAGCTTTCAGGACAAAACTGCGGAGAAAGAGAGTCAGGGTGACAAGTTCAAGTACACGGACACTGATCTGTTCTTTCATTAGATAGCCAATCCGATTTTTCTTTCAGTATAATAGATTCCAATATCAATGGATATCTTGATATTCCAATGATAGAGAAGTTTGCAGCTTTAGGACTATGATGATGCATAGAAATTTCAGTTTGACATGGGTATTCTTTTAAATGTTCCGAAATGCAAGAAGCAAAATGACGTCTAGTGGCGCCAACGTATCGCATAGGACAGCGATCACAAGTCTAGAGATACACAACATTTGATTTGACTGCGTTCGCAAACGGATCTTTGTAATTGAAATGATTTTGGATTTTGTTGGTTCTAAAAACTGGGACTATTTTGGATTTTTCAGACAACTTTTCGTTAATATCATGAATACGACGCGTCAACATTTTATTAGTGGGCTCAATGTAAGGAACAGACCAATACACAACCTTTTAATTTTGAGCATTTTCTTCTTTTTGCTCTGCTTGCTCTCTTTTCCATATTGTTCTTCACTCGTAAAATTGTGCGCTCATCGTAGCCATTTTTTTAAAAAATATAATAATAATTAATTATAAATAAAAATACTTTGTATATTATATAATTACATATGATTATAATTGATTATAATTAAAAATACTTTGTACATCGGCTATGTGATCTCCCATCGTTTGGTTAACCACGCTCCTGTCTCTGCTTCTGTCTTGACACCAGATTTCAGCATTGAATCAAAACATTGACGATGATATCACCTTGTTGAATAAATCATCTGTAGACTGAAATATCTGGCATGAAAACTTACATTGGATGATGCAAATTCTGGATAAATCGTTATCTTCTCATTGGGATTGTCATGGTCGATATAGGCGATTTGTTTGAAGCTGCTCCCGAGATCTGATCCAAGATTTGGAGTAAAAGGGATATGTCCAACCCATGCACTCATTTGGCTAGTTTGTGACTCTGAAATGCAATCATAAATATATTACCAGTCCTTCAAACATCTTGATCCTTAAGAGGCCACACAAACGATCAAAGTCCAGAACTTTTGTTTGGTATTTCTTTAATATTGCCTTGTCTCAGCTCAGCACTTGAGATATTTCTTTCAGATAGTTATTCCTGTCTATTTAATCGCAAAGAATATCTAAAGCTATTCGGTTCTTAACATCTATTTCGGGCATCCATTTCAGGCAATGATTGCAGCGTTCCAATGATGACTCACCGACACATGACCTTTTATCATCACTGTATAGAACTTATTTTTCAGTACACTGTTCACGACAAAATAGTAATTAACGGTTAGCATAATAAAAAGAACAACAGTTTGAAGCTTTCGTTCAAGAAATCAAAAGCCGCAATTGGTGTTGCACATCTGAACTATCCCTGTCTCTGTTAAGTTGGAAATTTATTAATATGAAAAAGAATCCGAATAAGGAATTTTGTTCTCTCATCATAACAAAGAACTACACTGTGAATTATCGTACTTAAATTGACGGAGGTACCAAAATGCTTGTTGAGTGCTATTATGATGAAAGATGATCAATAAATTCAGTGAGTAAGCATGCAGCTGGTAATAACGGCGTGTGCTTCGATGTAATATAGACTATTTGTCTGTTCCCAGGTGAGACACGAGTGTGCATTGTTGACGAGCAGTGACTGTTGGAAAAAGTGACACCTATCAAACGTTCAACGTATGTATTCATAGTTCCGGCAGCAAAATTATCTCTCGGATCGCTTCTGTGTCAGATAACATTGAGGTAAAGACGGCTTGATGTGTTCCTAGTAGGTACAATGAAATAAGAAGCGATCCTGAAAAAAGCAATCTGTGACATTTAGTCGATGTCCTCTTAATGAACAAAAGACATCAAAAGCATACTCACCGACAGTGCTTTAAGCCCTGCAAACGTCTATCATCTTCTCCGACTGCGCTTTGACTCCTGTCAACGTTTTCCATCCTCTGCGACAGTGCTTTTAGTCTCTTCAACGTTTACCCACGTCACCGACTGAGCTTTGATTCTTGTGCATATTCTATTGATTCAACGGCATTTTTGTTCTTCGATGGATGTGCGTCTGTGATATGGCGGGTTAGATATGTTTATACTAGATATATTCTACTGCACTTCTGTTTAGCACTCAGATTCATGCTTAAATAGGACTTGATGATTTACAGAGCAGTGTACAAGGTTTCGAGTATTGTGAGGGTCATTGCTGCGTTTCCAAAACACGAAAGAAAATTTGAATCTCACTCATCCTGACTGGTCATAGAAAGTTTCTAAATACTGTCAGTGTGATGACTTATTATCCTTGTCAAAGAAGTAGCCTATTCAAATCGTGTCAGTTTAATTGGACTTCAGTGACGTTTGATTCGACAAATCAAGGAAATCATGTGTCATCAGGATCAAAAATCTAACTCCGAGGATCAATGTGAGACACGATCACGATGTTTGCGCTGCTAGATTTGGCCTAATGAAGGAAGAAGAAGCGGCATCTGCTTGAAATGTAAGTTTCTGTGTTGCAAAGGTACATAGATGATGCTGTGTTAACAGGATGATCTTTTTGGTCATTACTTGACACACTCTTCATGCATAATGATGAATGTATCTCTCAGAAGTATGAAAAAGAGCTTCGCTTGTAAGAATCATTTTTTATCAAAGGTCATCTTGACCATAAATTGGCCTAGGTTGGTGTCTCTGACGAATGCCTGTTAAGGGTTAAGTGCGTCTTATAGTTCACAAATGCCAACTGATGCCAAATGCTGACAACGACACGTTTTGACAGTTATAAACCTGCAGTATCGTACGTCAAGCAAATGTATGATAACTCACCGGTCTGTTCAAATGATCACAGACATGTAATTCGAGTCAGCGGAAATAGCAATTGTTGTTTGAGAGAAATTTGACATGAAATATGCAGCAATTGACTATTTTTTATCTAACTTTGTAGTTTTAATCATATAAGTTGTAAATTTCAGAGACAGTAAACAGCGTCTGCGATTTTGTTTTGTGAAGTCCTATAAACCACTTTAAAAAATGAAGCATTAAAATGTGTACCAAAAATTTTCTATATTCAATTTCTATTATTCAGAAGACTAATACAAGGTCAATCATAAATTATATTTAATGTCAAAGACATAGTCGAAAGCTCTTCAACATTGACCTTGTATTCGTTTTTTAATGATCAACCGAATTAATCTACTTCTATGAATATAGACTTATACTGTGTCAATGATCTTCAAGTGCGAGTATCATGTAAAAAGTCTTTTACATCCATTGGTAGCTAGTTATTATAAATTATGACTGCATCAGTGCTGCATCAAAGTACATTTTTCAACCCTGCTTTCCCTGGGATGATGTTCCCGGATCCCTACATATTCATGATTCTGCCAAACATCCATAATAGTTACTTCTCCAACATTTTGATAAATTCCGTTCTGTGTATGTCTACCAGTCAATTCAAATTATAACGAACTCAACCCAAATATGAACTTGAAAAATTTGTCATATATTTAGAAATGCCTTTGAAAATCGAGAATTTCTGTCACTTTTTTTAAGGTATCTTGATCAATTTAAATTACTTATATACGTTAGATCAACGGTAAAGTACATATGAAGCTGTAGTCATTCATTTTCAAATGCATGTATGTACTTGTAATGTGAATTTTGGCATTAACAATTAAGCACCACTCATCAAAGTTTTATAGGCAACAGTGTCAATTTTTTCTACAGTGAATATCAAGTCAGAAAGTAGATAGAATATCATGCCACAAAAATTCATTCATTTGTTCATTTGGATCAGCAGTGACTGCATTTTTTTGCTTGATATAAAACTAAGACACTGAAAAATTCTGTTTCATCGTTTTCTTCCCAACATTGTCGAGAGATGTTTTCATGTGATATCTGATCAAACCTTATCGCTTATGAAAGCCATCTGATATCACTTTACCAGCAGATACCTCAAAAATCACCTTTTGAATAAAGTCAAATTTAAAATCTAATCTGCACTTTTTAAAAGAAGACGACAAAGTTGCTAAAAACTGATGCCAACACTCAAGGAACCCTTCCCCGCTTAAGTATTTCAAAGCTCAAAAACGCCTGGATAAGATGCTGAAGTACAGAGTACTTCATCACCGAGAGAAAATTGCAATGATTTCATCCTTACTTCTGTGAAGTACAATGTAAACTTAACACACTATTTCAAAAATATTCTCAATCTGCTTACCAGCCTTCTTCCGAATGTGTATAAACTTGATTCTATATGTCTGCTGAAGATCTATGGCAATTGCTAGCACATATCTTTGGGTACCAGAGGACGCTTGCAGTGACACACAACTCTCACTGCCAACAAATCCATCGTTGATGTTGCCTGGTAAGCCAGCAATGAGGTCGGAAACATTCACTGGCTTGTTCCGAGATAGTGTGTTCGTGCTTAATGGAATTGGTGTGCCTTTTTTCGGGACTGTTGTAGTACGTGCAATTGTTGTTGCTGTTGTTGTTGCTGTTGTTGTTGTAGTTATGGTGGTGGTAGTCGCAGCCTCTGAAATAGGAAACCATGTGAAAATATTAACATTGTTCAAAATAGCAGTTATATTGAATTTGACGAAATTCTGGCTGTACTAAAACCTTTCTTGAATATTCCTAATTTATTTTGCAAATAATAAATATAATGGAGACTTAGGAAGGAGGTTTTTACTGCTGAAGAGTCCAATTTCGTGATACCTTTTATAAGACAGGACTGAGAGGAAAATCGTGACCAGAATAGCAAGAAAATCGGCCTGAATTCTAAAGACAATGTGACCTAAGTCGCATAACTAAAGTTCCCCTGGGCGGGCATTCCTATTTGAAAGTATTCAATTGCAGGACATGTTCGCTCACACTGTTTAGAGATGCCGGATTTGTCTCATGCGCTCAAGTTGATTTTCACTACAATCCGTTTGGATTTTCGTCAGATTTTAGCAACAATGTAAAAAGAATAATTTCGATTGTACATGCAAATGTACAATTGATGTTGATGTCCAATTCAGATAACTAATTCATTGATATCAATTCAAATTTAGTGAATGCACATAACAGTTGAAAGCACAGTCACGCAATACTATTGATGGGCCCAGTGGCGTCGCGTGCTCCCAGACCATAGACCTTCATTCGCATAGGAAGACTATTTCGATACCAGACATTCTTTATCTTACAGTATTAATTTTCATAAAAGATGAATTTTTCATAATCTCCTGAACATTTTTTAAGGCCAAGTGAATGTGCACATGAGAGGTTGATTGCCTATGTCGCTTAACCGCCTTACTCAAAGAGCTGAGTTTACTATATCCCCTCTCTGTCCAGACCACATTTTTTGAGAAAAAAAGAGGCAAGACTAACATTTTCTTGCGTTTCCCACGGCCGGTCAGCCACTCACATATATATCGTTCTAACTTTGGCTACCAGTCGAACTTATTGATTTTCTTGAAACTGAATTTTCTCTTTCTGTGCATTCTAATAGCTAGCACAAAAGTTGAGATGCATACATGAATACGGACACTATGCGACTGTTGTGTACGTCAATTAATTCGCTCTGTGATAAAAGCGGGTTCAAAATAGTAGTGCGCACAGTCTCTTTGCAGCAGTTTTTAAATGAAGTGAAGATCCCAAGTTAGCAAATGCTGCCAGTGGATACCTAAAATGCTTGCTTCTCTAACTATCACCGTATTACTGCTAGCAGCAACAGCAGCATAATAATGCGGAATTATCATCTGTTTTTTTCAATATTCAATTTCAACCATTCATCATACAAATGTCTTTGAATACAGTCCTCTCTGGAGGTCAGGGGATGTACATGTATGTATTGCAGCGCGGCAATGGCTCAACTTAATGCACTAAGTACTATAGTGTACGAGGGAAGAACTTCCAAGGAACCCAAGTATCAAGCAGACAGACATGGTCACAGAACTGCCCCTTGCGGGACATCTGATGGAAGCATGAATATGCAATAGATTCATGCGCATGTGCGAGTATAGATGAGTGAATAGATAATAATTAGAGTCAAACATAACTCCATATAAGTCATTATTAAACTTGCTTATTAATTAATTAGTTGCTGGTGCATTATCATGCTGCTCATTAACTGATCATTGTGATAACTATATATTGATATATTATGAATTTATATACACCTTTAATATATTTACTTAATCTACGCAAAAAATTTAAAAAATAATTCACACAATTTTGCTGACAATCAGTTCTACAATTGCATGTATCTTCAAATACGTACATTACTAACATTAGTTGCTTCCCAAAGAAATCACATGGCAGGGTGAATATAGTAACACGACTGCTTAAATGAGCTAATACTGGTAACAATATTGATATTCATTTTCAATGACAGATCCGATGTCTATGGTATAGTAGATAGCGAGGATATGATCCATATAATTATTGTAAAATTGATGAATTATATATTGAAGCGTTGCATTGAACGTTCGGGTGGGTGCTGCAATACCCTTTCGGCGTCCTCCCTGGTTGTAGTGCCTATGACCTAGCAAAATTAGCGAAATTGCAGCAAAACAAAGAAATCTATCTATCGTCCACACCCTCCTTGATTGACTCTCTCGTCATGCAAAATAGCGCTGCGAATAGATTTTTTACTGCAACTGCGACCAGCTGCACTCGTAGCTATCAGCACGGGAATCCCCTTTTCAAGGCGAGGCCTTCATAGGCCTGGCAAAGCGTCACTATGCATCCTACAAATCAACACTGAAAGCTGGACGGCAGCAAGATGCGAGATTCTGCAACATCTCGCTGACAAACACTATCAAAATGTGATGTTAGTCCATGAGACGATCAAAGACGATCAAAGATGATCTTTAGCTCTGTGGCTTCCTTCTCCCTGACTACACCGTCACTGCACATCACGAAATTAACACAATTATGAACCTGCTCACGCTTTTTGACCTCAAACAACCTGGGTAACACCACAGTACCGGTGTATTACCGACATTAAGAACCTGCTCACGCTCTTCGACCTCAAACAACCTGTCGTGACCGCACAGTAACAGTGTGTTGCCATCATTAAGAACCTGCTCACGCTCTTCGACCTCAAACAACCTGGCGTGACCGCACAGTGGCAGTGTATCGCCATCATTAAGAACCTGCTCACGCTCTTCGACCTCAAACAACCTGGGGTGCACAGTAACAGTGTTAGATAATCAGTTGTTGGTGACAATGTAATTTCAATGGGTGAATCTTGCTGTTAGAGATTTGTTAGCCTAACTGTGTTTCTCTGCGGTCGCACCTGCATCCTTCCACTCAGGCCGCTGGAATCGAGATACCAATCCAAGAGTCTCCTTCTGTACCCAAACCTGCAGCATCACGATCTGCACTAAGCAAGTCACAACATAGGCCATCTCTTATCACGACTCCTCTTTTGGTCTTATTTACCAGCTCGGCTCCTGTCCCTCGATGGAACTTTCGAATGACTGATTGGGACCGTTTCACAGAAAGGCTAGAAGTGAGCTTCCTATAAGAACTGCCAATGCTTTAACCGCCTCCTGAGATTAGTTGCTAAAGAGTGCATCGCACGCAGCCTTCGATAATCTCGATCCCAACATGAGATCAGAAACTCAACAGTAAGTTTTTTGTAGAAACTAGATGGATAGCGATAAGCCAGATGGAAAAATCGGTTGATGAATGCGATTTCACCCACTTCTTGCGCAAAGCACGAAATACAAATGATAGAATTACCGGTCGCAACCAAACATCATCGCTGGGCGTCGAAAAGAAACTACCAGTCAAAACCTTCCAACAAGCGCACCCTGAGATCACGCAGTACTGTTGAGAACGAGGATTTTATATTGATGTCTACCATCAGTGAATTGAGAAGCGCACCAACTCTTGAAAATGAGAAAAGCCCCCACCCCCGACAAGATGGAATTCGCACTGAATTCTTGACCCACTCAAGCCTTAAATGTCTTGCTTGGGTGTCTCTTTTTTTCAGCACGTGCTTTACCAGTGGACACATCCCGAGGATGCGGTGTCGAGATCCAATCGTCACATCTTTAAAACTATGGAAGGATGAAAACTTTCGAACAGGGTATCGACCCATCTCTCTTTTGAGCTCCTCCTACAAGCTGCATGAACGAGTTATCCCGTCTTGAATCAGCCCTGCCGTCGAGAGAACCTCCCAAAACAAACTGACTTTCGATTTGGTCGTTCTATACTCGATCAAGCTGCCCAACTCAACGACAACCTCAAAAATCTTTCGAAAGTCACTGGCGGCCGTTTCCTGGAATTGACAGCGACGTGCTATACCGTGTGGCTACAGTGTCTTCACATGAAACTGCAGAAGAGCAGCTGCTGCAGGCAAATCACCGAGTTGATAATGAACCTATGATCCATCATTTGTTTTGTTTACAGGTGGCCACACCAGAAAACCTTTCTTCCTCAAGAACGCCGACACCCTACAATATCTACACCGCGGATTTTCCCCGAGATACTTCCCCAAAACACATATATGCCGATGACGTGGCCTAGACCTGTTCCAACAAATAAATCTCGGCTATTGATGACACACTTTCATTTGATATGGAGCTTGTGAATAAATACCATCGCAAATTGTAGCTGAAGTTATCCACCATCAAATCGGCATTATCCATCTTCCAGCTCAAAAAAGGTCTCTCAAGCTATACACGAAGCACCAACTCCCACTGGCAACTCTCTGCCGTTCGATTCAAAAACGAAAAGTCCTTTTGTCAATATCGATCGTTCACTGACCTACCATGAACATCTACATAAGCTGAAGAAGAGAATGACGACTCACAGGCACAAAATAGCGCGCCTCCTTCAATGTCTTTAGTAGCAACCCCGTTGCAAATTCAAGGACAAAATGTGAAATGCTGAGTCATCATGCTGACCCAGCCCCGTGACCTTGCGTGGCCTTAGGGGATAATCTCGCGTGACCTTAGGGGATGACCTCGCGTGACCTGAGGTGATGACCTTTGGAAGAGAGTTTGCCAAGGATGTGATGGAAGGATGGGTCCGAGAGGAGGAAACGGGTCCCTTTGGTTCTAGAGATCGTAGAAAGTCGTGTGATAGCTCATTTGAAAGCTAAGAGTGAGACAAATGCAGTGGAAAACTCAGTTTGGCCCTATTTTCCTAGGTTTAGGGAGGAAATTGCAGGAAAACGTCAGAGTTGGAAAAAGGCAGGTGTTGGATGTTTTGGGATGAGAAAGGCTGGAATTCGACATGAAGGAGGCCTCGGATGAGAAAATGGAGGCCAGATTCGGAATTTTTGGCCAATTTTGGGTTAGGAAGGATGCTTCCAGCGACATCGGAGAGAAAAAGTTTTGAAGACGTCCCCCCCCCTCCAGCAAAACTTCCAACTTTGGTGTGAGAAATCGTAGAAAGTCGTGCAATAGCTCATTTGAAAGCTGAGAATGAGAAAAATGCAGTGGAAAGCTCAGTTTGGACTAATTTTCTTGGGTTTAGGGAGGAAAATGGCAGGAAAACGTCAGAGTTGAAAAAGTCAGGTTTTGGAGGTTTTGGGATGAGAAAAGTCGTTTTTCAGGCAGAAGGAGGTCTCGGATGGGAAAACGGAGTGCAAATTCGGACGTTTTGGTCAATGTTGGGTCTTGGAACTTCTGACCCCCCCCTCGGCAACGATCTTCCAACTTTGGTTGTAGACATCGTAGAAAGTCGTGCAATAAATCGTTTGAAAGCTGGGAGTGAGACAAATTCAGTGGAAAACATGGCTTGTTCCTACCTGCATTCGTTTAGAGGTGAGACGTTATTGAAAATTTGGGACATTGACGAAAAATCGACAGAGTTAGAATGTTCATGAAAATCGCTCTAGCGGGTGAAGCAAGCCTCGGACGGGAAACCAGAGACCAGATTTGGAATCAGCGTCAAATTCTGCTTCGGCATGGTAAATTTGAAAGCCATCGGAGAGAAAACATTTTTCATCATTTTTCCGAAAAACGAGTTAGAATTTTTGCGATGGCTGCGGGCTGTAGAGCCACACCGAAGCATTGGATGGGAAAATGGAAGGCAGATTCGGATTCAGCATCAAATTCTACATCGTAATGGTGAATTTCCAGCTCCATCGGAGCACTAGAACCGGAGATAGACGGGTTTTTAGTGTTTGAATGATGGGTATTACGTCATCAGCTGATCGCCACACACTAAGCCAGGTCAAATTTTCGATTAGATTTGACAAATCGGTTTCAGCAAACTGGTTTTGATAAAACCGTTTTATTAAATCGCAGCAATATTAAAGCGGATTACTGTAAACGCATGTTTGACCTCATGTAAATTTGGATTAATTAAAACCGTTTCAATTAAACGTCCGTTTTGTTAAACAAAACCATTTTTAAACGGTTTCATGTAAATCCGAAGTTTGACCTCCACTGTTCTGGTAGCATAATCGGTTTTGTTAAATCGATCTTCTGACCACTTTGGCTTTATCAAAACCAAGAACTTCGTAAAATCGATACGGATTTGTTAAACGACCGCAAGTGAATGGCATTGACAACTTCGCGGCATGCTAAGCAATGTGAGATTTGTTAAACCACTAGGTGGTTAAATAGCGTAAATCGAAGAGAGAGGTCAGAAACACGATTAAACATGTCTGCAAATCTATTGGCTGCAGCACGAGTTGTAAGGACTCATGGCCCGAAGCATCAACGTATGAAAGCCATATCTTCATCAGATGCGGATTATTCCTCAACATACCGTCTATCGAAAGGAGACCTAGCCAAAATTTCTAAAGAATTCCATGAATATCGCATGGTGGATCATCCCAAATGTCATTACAGGGTTAGCTGTAAAATGGTGGAGGCCTTCGTCTCATACATTTCCGGCGGTGGATACTATAGACAATCTGCTCGCAACGAAGGGATCAACATTTTAATAGGCAAGCTTCGAGAATACGGTCAAAAGTGGAAAATGTAATCGGTGCATAGGAGTGCATATGGAGAATTCTAATGACAAAAGAGAACAGAGTTCCTGTGAAGTCAGGCTTGACTTTCCCGTGTGATGTTTGTTTATCTGTTGCAACTTTGCATAATCGCTTTACCAATTATGTTACTTGAAAACTTTTAAAAAATTCATTTTGCCATTCCTGAGCAAACCTATCCAACTTTCCAATTTTTATATACCGCGACTTTGAAAAATCAAAAAGGATATGAGAATTATTTAATAAACTTAATTTTTGTTTGTTATATATATATATAATTGATGACTGTATGCCTATATGCTCATTCTTCTTTAAACTACGGCGCTAAGTAAGATGTGTCACATCACCCCAATTCCAAAGTCTAATGAAGCGAAAACATCATATCCATGTTTCATTCATTCATACACATGTATATATTGTCATGTACCAACAACTATATACAAATTACTGCTAGGCCTATGTTGTAGTATCAGAGGAATAAAGGAAGGAACCTGGAATCAATGGATTGTGTTGGTGATTTTGAATCAGCTGCTGTGTCAGATTCTCTACAGCATTTGTCAGATTCACAAATCCATCTCTGATATCGATCAAGTACTCGTTCGTTTTCATTTGCTCGTAAAGCAAATTCTCTAGACAGTCACTTTGATTGTCACACATCCGACGGAAATTAAGAGCCTCGCTAAGTTTTGGAGTTGGAGCTGGCTTCTTAGCAGGTGGTTGTCCCCTGTGCGTGGTCGTTCCACTTTCTCCCACTTCTGCTGGGCGCTTATAGACGATTCCACTTTCGTCTCTAACTGTCTTAGGACCTAGTGAAGATCCATGTCCATGTACACGAGAATCCAAATCGGACAGCAAATCAAACATTTGAGTGCTACCCTGAACTTTCAGGTCTAATGGCTCCTCGATTGTGTCACCGTTGCCACTAGTCGCCTTGTCCTTCAACACCTGAAAATAAAGGAGAGCGTAACATGATCCATATTGCATTAGATGCACAATGTAATAAACTATGATGAATAATCTCATAATGCTTCACTTACCTTTCTGTACTCATTAAACAAATTCTCCAATCGGACATTCATTTGTTCACTGGTTCTTCCTCCTTCTTCCTTGATCTTCTTGAAAGATTCCTTTTCAAGAAATTTAATCCGGCTGTCGACATGACCTTTCGCAGAGGCATAATCGAGGGCGTTGTCAATTACGCCTTCCAGCAGCGAAATAGTTTCCGGATGACCCCATCGCCTATCACGTGTTCCTTTCTTCATGTTCATCAATGTCATATAACGATTTGATAAAACGCGTTTTATATTTTCATGATTGATCACATTTCCACTGTAATTTCTGTTCACAATATTCGATGAATCCGATCTTGACATCGAATGTTGTTCAATCGAAATCTTTGGACACCATAAAATCCTATCTTTGACCTCAGCAAGTTTTAGCTTTGACAAAGCCGATCACATGTACCAGACAGTTTCATCAAATCGCAATATCATGATCGAGTGTCGAAATTGCGGTTATATCGCGATTAAATGCTTGCGATGGCTTAACACACAAAACCGATTTATTTAGATAAAACGGATTTGTTAAATCTAATCGTAGTTTGACCTGGCCTACTATATAAGCGGAACCGACAGAGACTTTTTATTTAGAGGAGAGCGATTGTCAAAGGTAGGTCGTCTCTCTGAGCTCCGATGATAGCTTCGGACATTACAAATTCCGGGTTTCTGTAAGAAACCGACTTAGAAAATTTCATTGCTGAAGTCAGCTAAGGCGTCAGACTTAGAGGTTCGCCAGGAGATGGCCTTCGTCTCCAGGCCATAAAAGACTCAAAAAACTTTAAAGGCTTGTAACTTTGCTTCTACAAGTCTGTTTGACTTGATTCAAAAAAGGTTCGGTTGCTATTGAGCTGTCCTAAGTGATAGACTACTTATAAAATTTCATAAGTAGTGCTAAAAAGTTGAAAAATTTAAATTCACTAGTTTTGGAGGTTTTCTGGGGTATTCGACCCTGCTGAAGTCAATGAAAGGATTTTTAATGATGTCTGAGCCAGTCTTCTCATGTTACAAGCAGCTTTTCACTGAAAGCGAGCAAGTCACGGAGAGTTTTGCTGTAATATTCCACTGACAGGGTGTTCCTTCGGGACGGCGGACGATGCCGTAGTGATAAGTGTGGCAAGGGAGTGTGTCATAGTTTAGACCAAAACCGCTGGGGCAACTCATGTCTCATGTTGGGCATTTGACACAGTTCTCAACGTAGCACTTTGAACGCCAATCGGTTGAGTCCTAGCTATCTTGTCATGGGTGGCCTCTAAACATCTCCATTGCAAAACGCTGGTGAATCAAGCTCTCTACGGCTTGCTATCAAGCTGATCAAAGCAACGACTTGGGATGTTTCCTCTTGTAAATAACTCCACCGATTTTTATGTCAAAATCGGGGCCCGGATACCAACACAGTGACATGACGCACGCTCTGTCCGTCCGAGGTTGGATTTGTGGGTCGCGGCCTTGGAGGTGGGATAAGATCACCTCTGAGTAATGCCTGTAACGGATTCAAGAGCTTAACACCCGAACGGTTGCTGACTTGCTATCAGTCCTTTTTCGTCTAGCCTCAGTAACTCAGGGTTGGCAACGTCTATCGTTTGTCATTGTAACTTGGTAAAAAATGAGATGGTTACTGCAGGCATTGACGTCAAACCTTTTCGCGTTATAGGGGAATCCGTCTTTGTGTTGGGAGTTGGTAACGGAAAGCACGGAGACTGCCGATGCCCATACATGGTAAAACTGCTGTTGTCAAGTCAAAAGCCTGGCCAAATAAGGAAGGCCTGAATCATGGCTTTGTGCTCGCTGGGTATATAAACCGCTGACTCTCATTTAATTTCATTTCAGTCATTCAGACGCCGAACACTCTGGTCAGCTCTCCTGACAAGCCTCGGTTGAAGCCGAGAAATCTATTTGAAGAGTTTCAGCGGGCTGAAGAGCGAGAAAGGATTTATAACAATCTTGCTCGAATTGGTTCATCGGCTGTTGATGATGATACCGATTCAACAGAGTGGGGCTATATACCGCCCTCTGACAGTCGGGTGGTAGTAGAGGAGGTTGATACCGCTGACATAGAGAGACTAATAGTCTCTCACAGCAGGATCGGCCATTCCCGCCCAAGTTAGACGGTAGTCTTTTTAAAAACATGAGATCAACTTTCATACATGCAACACATTCTTTCATCACCCTTCGTCCGGAACGCCTCATGAGCCCTCTTAAGGGCTACCTTCTAATGCAGCTAAAGCGGTCCCAAGCCCGCCACATATCTACGGATATGGAATGCAGAGGGGAAGAAAATCGAGGGAGGCCACCCTTGCACCACATGCAACACATCACAAACTTCTCTCTTTGCTAGTGAACAAGCTCTTGTCAGTGTCGTCAGAAAGTGTATCATGGTTTGTAAAAGTTTTACTGCAGCACATGTGATGTATAGTTAGAAAAGTTTGATCATGATGTTTTATGAAACACAAGTGTCATGAAATGTAAGCGTTAGTGTAGTCAAATAGTTTTTACTACAACTCATGTCTGTGAAAGTAAAGTATTAGATTACACAGAGTCATCAATACTGTCAAAGGTGTACAAGACATATCAAGCATATTCAACTGAGTGTCCATTCCTGACACTCATGATCATTTGAAATTATTTGAAGACGAAAAGTTGCATTCGTTTCCCAACTTCATGGTCTGTAGCAAGAGAGCTTGGCTATTCGTTGAAGGCTATAGAAAGTGTTACAAATGTAAGTGAAAATATTAAAGCTGGTGCTTTAGTTGAAAGACTAATGGATCTAGATGAGCATGCTATGAATCATCATTTGGATCGAAGATGGATAGAGGATTCTTCCATGCTGCAATGTAATGATAATGAAAATGGGATGAAATTGGTGCGATCTTGAGTGAAAAAGAAAAAAGGGACATTTGCAACTGAGTTGTCAAGTAACTCTACCAATAAAAGTGACTTTAGAAAGAAATTGGAAGAAGAGACGTTTAAATTATTATGTGAACGGAACTGCGTTGAGTGTTTTAAAAGGGAGCGATCCCTTCTCTTTTTACCATGTTGTCATTCTGTTATGTGTTCTACGTGCTATGTACCTTTGGAAACTACATGTATGTTGTGTCCCATCTGTGATCAAGAAATAATTTCAGCAGTCAATGTATATAAATGATGTTGATGCAATCCTAGTCGAATTTAAAACAGTCATCTATGACCATGACACCATTGTATCATCGTCTCATCGAAAAGCGAAAGCATGATTATACAAGGCATTGGATTCTTGTGTTGGAGAAACTATTATCATCCAGTGATTGTAGAGAGATGATACATCGTTTGAGTAATGCAATCATCATTCACGCAAACTGTGAAGATGTTGACTATATGCTATCTTATAATTTTAAACCAAATCAGTTTACGAATACACTTTCATCACTGTTACATCATGGTATTCTTTCATTACCTTGCTTGGAGTTATGTATTCTACACGTTGCTTATGGGAAGCCTTTTCCGCTTAAGCACAATTGTTGCAAAGGCATTAAACTTTACAAACATCGTCATACAAAAAGATTGTTCATGTCTGGCTCATAACATATCAGCAAACGACACAGCTGAACTGTTTCCATTGAACTATAGTACCTCACTGAATGACACATTGCAGCTACCCACACATGTATCTGCTTCTGACTATCCTACTGGTACTGTGGCTGTTCTCAGTGTATTGCTTTTTACTAGTGCTGTACTCAATGTCTTCCTCTATTTCATTGCGTTAACAACGGTGATGTTTCGACGCTGCTGTCGTGTTTAAGCAAAGAACACTCTAACATCCACCTTTAAAAAATGGCTAGACGTCGTTCATCTCACCGTTCACGCAGACAAAAGTGTCAATCAAATGCAAACAAAAAATTCTGTCTGACGCTTCGTCGCTTATTAAAATTAAAGCCATTTCATCGACGCGAGGCAATGAAGCTGGCAAACAATGCCTTCATTCGTAAAATGTGAACGGAAATACGAAAAGTGCGTTATGTGACATTAAATAGCAAAAAGGCCAATGCAATTGCCAGACATGGTAAAGTTCTTCGCACCTTGAGCAATCCAAAAACATCAATTCCTACAAAGCGCAAACTATTATCACAACGTGGTGGCTTCTTACCACTTTTAGCGCCTATCATCATGGCAGCTGCCGGTCCTGCTTTGGGAGGTTTAGCTGGTGCTCTCGCAAATAAAGCCATTAATGGATATATACTAAGTTAAATGGTATTACTTTTCATCAAAATCAACATAGATTTCCGCTTACGTTGTAATCGCACTATGTGTATCGTAGGACCCTCTCATAGTGGGAAGACACATTTAAAACTGCAATTGTTGGAGCGTCGTAATGAGATTTTTGACTGCATACCGAATCGTGTTGTTTGGTGCTATGGAATTGATCAACATAACTTACATCGTGAATTGGTTGGTAAGGGTTACTTGGTTCAACCGGGGATTATCAGCACTGCTGATATTCAACCCTATGATATTATCATTCTTGATGATTTACTTAATGAGAGTAAGAACTCACAAGAAGTAACTGCTATGTTTACCAAGGCTGCTCATCATAAACCATGCTTTATCATTTTTATTATGCAAAATCTTTTTCCAAGTGGAAAGGAAGCACGGACTCGAAGTCTAAACACACATTACTACATCATCTTTAAAAATCCTCGCGATAAAAGTCAAGTTGAATTCCTATCTCGACAAGTTCTTCCTCGCAAGTCAAAAGCATTGATTGAAGTATTTGAGGCTGCTACGGAAAAACCCTATAATTATTTATTTTTGGACTTTGCCCAGGAGTGTCCTGAAGATTATCGCTTACGCAGTCATCTCTTTGAAAAACCCATGATCATATATAAATTGTTATGAGTGGTTTTCAACGCATGATTGCTATTCCACAAGAAGCATATATACATCTGACTACAATGCAGAGTGTTCATCAGCCTTGGGCAAATAAAATGTCACAACTTAATCAGCAATATGAACAAGAAGCTGTACAAAGTAAAAATCCATATGATCGTTTGATAAAGCAGAGTTCTACCTTAGAAGAAATGAAACAATTGAAAGAAAAAATACGCAATGATCTTTCGCTTGGTTCACCCAAACCCTATCGCAATCGCGCACTGAGCTTATATCGAAGTCTCGAACCCAACTTGAAAATCACACAACTAGGTGAAGTGGTAGGTGATGATGGTGCAGTCATTAGGGACTCAAGAGTGGAAGATTTAATTAATCATGCTGTTCGTGATCGTCGTCGTCACTTTACACCTACAGGATAGGAGTTCTTTTTAAAAAGTTTGAAGAAATTCAATGTCCCAAAAGCCATTTTATGGTCATTTTCTGGTTATTTTCTCGCTATGCTTGGGTTCAACCACTCAAGACAAAGCGTGGTGAAGAAGTGGCCGAGGCTTTCCAAAATATTTTCAGTGAAGGACGCATTTCCACACGTATTCAGACTGATCAAGGGAAAGAGTTTGAAAACAGACATGTGCGTGCTTTATTTCGCGAACACAACATTGAGCTGTTTAGTGTGAAAAGTGCATACAAGGCTGCAGTGGTCGAGCGCTTTAACCGTACACTGAAAACTCGCCTATGGCGCTATTTCACTGCAAAAGTAACACAAAAGTGGACAGGTGTATTACAAGATACTGTACACGCTTACAATCATTCTGTCCATCGTATGATTGGTCACAAACCTGCTGACATAACTCCAGACATGGTGGATACAATCCATGAAATCAATGCTAAACGCAAGCAACCATCACAAACTAAACGTGACATTCAGGTTGGTGACAAAGTTCGCATTTCCAAGGTGAAAAGCGTGTTTGCGAAAGGATATCTTCCCAATTGGACGGAAGAAATATTTACTGTCTCTGAAGTTAACAAGAAATTCAAACCCACTACCTACAAGCTTCGCGAATATCATGGTGAAGAGATTGAAGGGAGTTTTTATCGTCATGAGATAACACCCATCACCAAAGAAGATGATGACTACATTGTTAAAAAGATACTTCGTCACCAAATGCGACAAGGGGAAAAGTGGAGCCTGGTGAAATGGGCTGGCTATCCAAATTCAATGAACAGTTGGATTCGTCATTCTGACCTTTATCGTGTTAGTCAACGTTCCTAAGCAAAGTAATGAATTGTGTAAATATAAATAAATACCTATGGATCAAACTGCTACGTTTCATTCTGCCCCCTCCTATGCTAATCATGGAGCTGGCTTTCCCGTTTATGCTGAATGGAGACGTCAAAAAGGGGGTAGTCTATTGGGTGCTGTCAAAGGTATGATGCTCCCCACTATCACAAATGTGGGAAAATCAGCTTTAAAGGAAGCTGTAGGATTAGCTGTAGCTGTAGGAATCGCTAGAGCGTCATGGAATACAGCGTTTGAAGAATGTCGGTAAGGCTGGTATCAGGTCTGTCATCAGTCATATCAATCCACTCTCTACTTCAGGCAAACGTAAGCGAAGAGCATCTCGTATACCTCTTAGCAAACGCAGACGACGTGGACTGTTTTAATTATGGAATATAAAACCACATCCCTTTGCTTATTTGATAGAACACCTATACAGACGGATATCATTAGAAATTATGTATCCATTCGTTATCCACAGACAAGTATTGATTCTGGTAGTGTCATTGAATTTTTAATACCAGGAAATGATGCTGAGTACATCGATGTAAATGACATCAATCTACATGTTAAGTTTAAGATAGTAAATAAGGACGGTACCAACCTTGATGATAAGGACAAAGTAGCCGTGAATAACTTGGCAATAGCAACGCTCTTCAAGGATGTATCATTGACCATTGGTGAAACTCGGGTTGAAGGTGGTCAACACAGTTATCCCTATCTCGGTTATTTTTCAACAGTCATGCAGTTCCAGCCACAAGCACAAAAGAGTCACATGGCTGTCATGGGTTGGTGTAAAGATGAAGCTGGTAAATTTGATAGTGACAAAAACAAGGGATTTGTCACTCGTGAAAAGTGGACTGCAGAAAGTAGGGTATGTGAATTATATGGTCCCCTATACTTGGACTTTTTCCGTCAATCACGTTTCTTAATGTCAGAAGTAGACATGCGAGTTCATCTCTTACCGAACGATCCTAAATTTGTATTGAATTCTTAAGGAGCAAAGACTGAGTTTCAGATTGTGTTTGAAAGTGTTAGACTTTATGTGCGACGAATGACAGTGAATCCTTCGGTGATTAATGGTCATGAGATGGGTTTGAAGAAGTATGATGCTCTTTATGATGTAAATCATACTGAGATCCACAGTTTCACCATTCCTCGTGCGCAAAAGAGCTTTGTTAAAGATAGTTTGTTTCCTATACAATCACCAAAAATGATCATTGTGGGATTGATTGCAAATGATGCATACAATGGTAATATATCGAAGAATCCCCTCAACTTTGAACACTTTGGTTTAAATCAAATCGGATTGTATCGCGATACGGATTGCATTCCTGGTACTCCTTTTTGCCCAGACTTTGCTAATGGACATTATTCTCGCTCATATCAAAATACTATGGAGACCTTTTGTTGTGTGCTAGGCAGTTTGTCTTCTTGCTTTATTATGCATTTATTATGCATTTTATTGTTTTGTGAGAGCAATCTCCATTCCATTGTTAGAGCAATAACTTTTCCGCGGCATGCAATTCAAGTTCCAATGTTATACAAAAGTCCAGCTTGTCAGCTATCTACGCTACATGACTGACAACAGACATGTCATGTCATCAGACAATGGATGACCAAACAATTGGTAGCTGACCGTGAGCGAATCTTCACAGACGTATTTAACGCGGCATGAACAACGCCCGCTCACCCACTCTGGTCTCTCCAAGCGAAGTTGTCGGCGAGAGCCGTTGACGGTGTTTCAGCCTATCTTCTATGTGCGAACTATCATCGAACTGCTGCGGACGTGATCACCACGGCTTGTGGTCCTGGAAAAATCTGGAGACTCTGTTGGTGCTGTGACTGTCTTATATCTGTGAACGTACCATCTGTCCTTGTAAGGACTGTTTGCACCATTTATTTATTTTCACAATATAATTTATCCACATTTTTCATTTACATTTTTCAATCATATGTTTTGGGAATATTAAGAAAATAATAACCCGTAACATATTTGGCGACCACGCCAGGACCCAGCTTTGTTTTCACTGACGCACAGCTCGCCTGAGAGCCGTCGGTTCTTCGAACTACCACTTCTTCCCAGTTAAGGTTCTGAACTTTTTCTTTTTTCGCTTCCTCGGTCCACTCTTTTTAAGTTAAGTCTTAAGGCTTAATAACTGTAGGCCTCAGCATAAGCCTAAAACTAACCGTGGGCAAGTTTTGAGCTATATATTTCTCGATTTTTTCTCACGTTTTTTGATCATCCTAAATAAAATAAAATTTTCTCGGGTTATTTAATAAGGATTGTTAGGAATTAGCTAAGAACGTAAGAAATGGACTTCGATGCTAAAGAATTCCTTAAACAATTCAATGAAGCCCCAAATGTGCAACAGCTGAAGGAATTGAGGAAAGCGGAACTATTCGATGTTGGAATCCAGTTGCAATTGCCAGTTAAGATGACTATGCGAAAGGAGCAAATACTCCAGAGAATCAAAGGGCATTTCATCGAAGAAGGCAAGATAGAAAAGGATGTCCAAGGAGAGTTGCCGGAAAATTCCAATGTGTTGTTAGAATTAAAAAAAATAGAATTGGAAGAAAAGCGATTAGAACGAGAATTGGAAGAAAAGCGATTAGAACGAGAAGAACGAAGAGAACAAAGGGAGGCCGAAAGAGAACAAAGGGATGCCGAAAGAGAACTCAGAGAAAAAGAGATGAATATACAAAGAGAAATTGAACTTGAGAGAATAAGAACAAAAGCAGAAACTGAAAAAAGAAAATCAGAAGCATCATTAAAAGAAAATGCATCTATAGTTCCAAAGTTTTCCGAAAGAGACGTGGAACAATTTTTCCTGTGTTTTGAGAGGGTTGCTGAAACGGCAAACTGGCCAAAAGAAAAATGGACCTTCCTAATGCAGACAGTTTTAACTGGTAAAGCACAAAAGGCGTATGCAGCCTTACCTAATGGCGATGCCAAAGATTATGAAAAGGTAAAACAAATAATCCTTGAAGCATATGAGTTGGTGCCAGAAGCCTACCGACAGAAATTCCGTTCATGGCAAAGAATGAAAGAGCAAAATCATTTACAATTTGCCAAAGACAAAGAAGTCTTATTTGATAAGTGGACGAAAGCCGAAAACGCCGATACGTTTGAGAAACTACGAAATGTCATCCTCATCGAAGAATTTAAGAACTGTTTGAGTCCACAAATCAAAGTATATTTAGATGAGAGAATGCCACAAAACATAACCGAAGCAGCAAGAATCGCCGATCAATACGAATTGACGCATAAAAAGCCACGGTCGTATTACCATTATGAAAAGCCAAGAAACTATTACACAAGAAGTGCAGAAAAATATCATGAAGACAAAAAACCGGAAAAATCTTATGAAGACAACAGACAATATGACAATAAAAACAAAAAGCCAGAAGATATGAGAAAACGAGAAACGCCAAGATGGAAAATAGAATGTGAACACTGTACGAGAAAGGGACATACAAAAATAGAATGTTGGCAATTGCATGGACGACCAGAAAAGTACAATAGAAAGCCCGTAACGCTTGTTCGTGAAACGAACTGCCATCTTGAGACTGAGCAGGAAAAATCCTTTCCTACTAGTTTTTATGGTGTTCAGGTCAATGAGCATGATAGGTATACTTCAGTCGACGAAAGTGAACAACTAACTGAAGAAGGGAAGCAAGCTTTCACGAAAGACGGTCTAGTTGGTAATGATAAAGATGATTTATATCCAGTTACAGTATGGCGAGATACCGGAGCATTTCAATCATTAATAGTGAAAGACATAGTTCCAGTGTCACATGCTACATACACGGGATTATGTGTTCCACTCCGCGGCGTCGGAGGATGTATCTCAGCTCCACTGCATAAGTTGTACGTAAAAACCGAGATAGTGGAAGGTACCTTCATAATTGGTTTAGTCGATCGAGAAGAAATTCCTATTGAAGGGATCGATTTGATTGTTGGGAACGACTTGGCCGGATGCAAAGTTCAGGTACCACGTATGATAACAGACATGAAAGAAATTGAAGCAAACGAAGGAGAAATAAAAGATCATGAAGCGAAAGAGAATGAACTGAAAGAGATTGAACTAGCGAAAGAAAGTGAACAAACAACAGTATGTGCCGTCACAAGATCCGTGCGTAAGAAAGAGAAATCAGAAAAAGAGAATGAAATTGATGAAAATATTGAAGAGAAAGAAATAACATTCGAAGCGAATATAGATCGATGTCAACTAATAAAAGAACAAGAAAGCGATGAGGAATTACAAAACATCTCCGCAGAACTGAACGAGAGTGATAAGAATGAGCGCATTTACTTTTACAAGCAAAATGGCATCCTATTTCGTTGCTGGAAACCAAGAGAAGCCACTCCTGAAGAAACATGGCAAGAAGTACATCAAATTGTAATACCTAAGTCATATCGACAAAAAGTCTTAAGCGTTGCACACGAAAACGTATTAAATGGCCATCTCGGTGTACGCAAAACTCATTATCGAATATTGAAGCATTTTTACTGGCCGAAAATGTACAAAGATGTAGCTAACTTCTGTCGAACTTGTCATACATGTCAGATAGTTGGTAAACATCAGTTAGATCCTCCGAAAGCACCGTTAATTCCAATCCCTGCGTGCGAAGAACCATTCAGAAATATCATTATTGATTGTGTTGGACCTTTACCACGAACCAAAATGTGACATGAATATCTATTTACAATTATGTGTTCGTCAACCAGATTTCCAGAAGCTTTCCCATTGAAAAGCATTAACGCCAAAAATATTTTTTCGGCTTTGATCAATTTCTTTACTATGGGATTACCGAAAGTCATACGCTCAGATCAAGGCACGAACTTTACATCGAAGATATTTAGTCAAGTGTCAGAAGTACTTGGAGTAAAACATATTTGTTCAACTGCTTATCATCCAGAATCTCAAGGTGCGTTAGAACGATTCCATCAAACATTGAAAGTTGTGATGAAAACTTACTGCGAAGAACATCAAAAAGACTGGAATTTAGGTATACCAATGCTATTATTTGCCATCCGCGAAACAGTTCAAGATTCACTCGGATTTAGTCCATTTGAATTAATTTACGGTCATGAAGTTAGAGGACCCCTGAAGTTGATGAAAGAAAATATGCTCAGTGAAGAGAAGAAAAGCACGAATTTGTTAGACTACGTGTCTGAGATCAAAGAAAGACTCACTGAGATACAAAAGTCTGCAAAGGCTAATCTAATAAATTCGCAAAGTAAAATGAAGAAGCAATTTGACAGAAACACAAAAGAAAAAACATTTCAGCAAGGTGAAAAAGTACTCTTATTATTGCCAATCTCGGGAGATCCGATGAAGGCAAGGTATCAAGGTCCTTATATGATACAAAAGAAAATAAGTAAAGTCAACTATGTTATAGAAACTCCGGATAGAAGAAAGAAACAAAGAATGTGTCACATAAATATGCTCAAGAAATATCACGACCGAGACGAAGAGTCAACAACTGAGTCAAACCCTTCTGGTGCTGTGCCGGAGAGTCTGGTGTCAGCATCGCAGACGAATTTGCCCGCACTGGGTGTTATAAAGAAAATTCTACAGACACTTCGATCACTATGATTGCGTCAGGGGAGTCTGCAGCAGCAACATCGCTGACGAACTTGGCATCGCCGGGTGATGCAGAGGAGGAAGTCAATCTCATCATGCCAAGAATGAATAATTCAAAGATATTAGAAAATCTTGATAGCCATTTCCAGCATGTCGATTCCGAACAGAAAGAAAAGATAAAAGAAATAATTAAAGAGCACAAAGGAATATTTTCCGATCATCCGCAAATAACTACGTGGGCAAAACATGATGTCGAATTATCTGAAGAAAGGCCAATAAAACAGAGTCCGTACAGAACGAATCCAGAGAAGAGAGAAATTATGAAAAAGGAAGTAAAATATTTGAAAGATCATAACATAATAGAAAATAGCAACAGCAATTGGAGTTCACCATGCATTTTGGTACCAAAACCAGATAAAACTCATCGTTTTTGCACCGATTATAGAAAAGAAAATGAATTGACAATCGCAGACAATTATCCCTTGCCGAATATCGAGACTTGTATTGAACAAGTAGGAGATTCGAAAATAATCAGCTTATTATTAATTATATAATATAATATTATATTATAAATAAGTTTGACTTATTGAAAGGATATTATCAAGTTCCTTTAACAGAAAGAGCAAAGCGAATTTCAGCCTTCGTCACCGAAGAGGGTTTATTTCAATACAAAGTTATGCCCTTCGGAATGAAAAATGCCGCATCAACATTTCAACGACTAGCTAATAAAGTCATCGAAAATTTAGACAACTGCGCCGTATATATTGACGACATAATCGTTTATAGTAATGACTGGCCAGATCACTTGGAACAAATACGAAAGTTATTCCAAAGAATCGGCGACGCCGATTTAACAATCAACCTCAGCAAAAGCGAGATTGGGAAACAGTCGCTAAACTATTTAGGTTTTGAAATCGGACATGGGAAAATAAAACCTATTATGGCAAAAGTTCAAGCCGTTGTAAAGTTTCCTGTACCTAACTCAAGAAAGGAACTAAGAAGATTCCTTGGTATGGCTGGGTATTATAGAAAATTTTGCAAAAATTACGCAGATGTTGTACACCGTTTGACAAGCCTCACGAGCCCAAAAATAAAATATACTTGGAGTAATGAATGCCAAGTAGCTTTCGAACAAGTCAAAACAATGCTGGCATCACCACCGATTTTATCAGTACCTACATTTGAAAAGCCATTCAAATTATATGTCGATGCTAGCGGCCTTGGTCTTGGTGCATTGTTGGCTCAAGATGACAATCAGAGACTTTTGAGATGGAGTCTGTTGTTGCAGGAATATAATATTATCATTCAACATGTACCCGGGAGAGATAACATCATAGCAGATCGTTTGTCGAGAAGTTCAATAAAAATGTCATTTTTATTTTTTTTTGTTGGGGCGTGTTGTGTGCTAGGCAGTTTGTCTTCTTGCTTTATTATGCATTTATTATGCATTTTATTGTTTTGTGAGAGCAATCTCCATTCCATTGTTAGAGCAATAACTTTTCCGCGGCATGCATTTCAAGTTCCAATGTTATACAAAAGTCCAGCTTGTCAGCTATCTACGCTACATGACTGACAACAGACATGTCATGTCATCAGACAATAGATGACCAAACAATTGGTAGCTGACCGTGAGCGAATCTTCACAGACGTATTTAACGCGGCATGAACAACGCCCGCTCACCCACTCTGGTCTCTCCAAGCGAAGTTGTCGGCGAGAGCCGTTGACGGTGTTTCAGCCTATCTTCTATGTGCGAACTATCATCGAACTGCTGCGGACGTGATCACCACGGCTTGTGGTCCTGGAAAAATCTGGAGACTCTGTTGGTGCTGTGACTGTCTTATAACTGTGAACGTACCATCTGTCCTTGTAAGGACTGTTTGCACCATTTATTTATTTTCACAATATACATGTAATTTATCCACATTTTTCATTTACATTTTTCAATCATATGTTTTGGGAATATTAAGAAAATAATAACCCGTAACACCTTTAAATACTGGAATACTGATGACACCAATGGTTTGACCTATGATGAATTTGCTGAAGGTTATACACTTTATGCATTTGATTTGACAGCAAACAATGAAGCAGGTGCTTCATATCGTCCGGGCACTGCCACGAAGGGTCTTAAACTAGAATACTTCTTTGAAAAAGATTTGACGAAAACAGTCAATGTACTCATCTTTGCTGTGTTCGATTCCACCATTCGAATTAACAGACTACGTGACGTTTCCGCTTCTTATACAAGTTAATGAGTTGGTTATCTGATGCAGAGCTAGAGAGAGTCGTTCAAGAACATGGTGAAGAACGCACTGTTGCAGCATTTCGAGGTGTATTTTCCATTAATAATATGCCCACAGTTTTACCAAAACCACCCTCATTCATTATCATGAATACTGATATAGCACACTTACCCGGCAAACACTGGAAAGTTTTGTTTATTGATAAAAGCTATTGCGGTGAAATCTTTGATTCATTGGCCTTACCAAATTGTGATTATGTCACACGTTTCATGAACCGTCATTCACGAAAATGGATTCGCAATGCCTTGGCCTATCAACATCCCTTGTCTTCAACATGTGGAGCCTATGTCCTCTACTTTGTAATGCAACGACTACATTATGACTCTTTACATGACATTTGTAAACATTTTTCACATGATACCCTTGTCAATGAAAAGCGCATTCGTAACTTTTATAAAAGCCTTCAATAAATATGTACGATTAAAATTTGTTTTCTTTATTATGCTTCAATGGAAAAGTAGATGATGTGATTGAATAGGTTGTATTTAGTCATCAAACATGAATAGGTAGAGATAAGAAGACATTGTTCACTTGTCACATTCATGCTTATGAGTGTTGGTTTGTTTAAGGTAAGTCATGATGCGAGGATGTATACGTTCTCTATACTTGTTCCAACTTGAGGATGTAAAATGTATAACACCATATTGATCATGAAGAGCAATGAAATCTCGTTGAATAATGAATAGACGTCCACCTAGAGGGATATAGTACATTGGATGATGCATGATATGTAAAGCATCGTGCAGGTTATCCATTTGAAAAGGTGATAAACTTAATTTAACGTGTCGATGAGTATCGTAAAAGGTAATGCGTCGAGCCGTCCATGTAACATGACACTGAGAAGAGAGCTTGGCAATCATGGTTAGTTTTAGACACATCAAAACGTTTGCTTAGTCTTCTCGTTTAAGCAAAACATTCATAAGAAATGGACGAAGTCATCTTAAGATTGATCATCCTAGTATCATTTGCAATAGTGACATTAGCGGGACGAGGATTAGATGATGCAGTTCGCCTCATCAAATCACCTATTCATGCAACAAGACCTATTGAAGATGTAATTCTTTCCGGCATAGCCGATCCTTGGCAAAATCATGCTTACAAACTACAGATTTTACGTCAGCGAATGGGTCATGCGTGGGAAATGGTGTTAACAGATTATGGCTTTAAGCGATCACCTGTAGGTGGCATCGATTTGATCAATCCTGTACGTCGCATTGCAATGGAATTAAAAAATAGCTGCCGTGTGAGCTCATCAATAAAACGTGAAATATTTCATACCCTTGCAGATGTTAAACGTAGAAGACCAAGATATCAAGTCATATTTGGTTGTATCAACTATCGCAATATGAAAGAAGGCGATACAAGCATACTTAGGGGAGTGCATTATGTGAAAGGGCAATCACTCTTAACCAAATTCCTAGGACGACAGAAAGTACCTACTGTGAATAGATTGAAAGCAGCAGTTCGTTATGTCATGCGACATAACGCCTAAGCAAACGACGCATTATGTTGATACTTTAACATGGAGTTTACAGCAGTGTTTCCCAGTAATGCTCAACCTGAGCGATATGAAAATACAGCTGCCGAGTTTAAGACTGATCTAACACAGCCGATTGACTTAAATGGTGATTGGGAAGTGGCCCTGCAAGATTTGAGCTATGTGAATAATATAAGAACCATTGCAAATGAAGATATTACATTAGGCACTGCAACGAATCAAGACTTGTACTTTCCAAAACTAGAGCGAAATGATAAAGTACATACCTACAACTTGAATGAACATGCAGCAGAGTGGAATTCCATTCCTACAGTAAACACCCGTCGGGGAAAGCGAGCTGTTGATGAGATTGTAAATGGCCCTACTTTAATTATCACTGCAGATACAGACATACCCATTGCTAAAAATGCTTCACCCCTGAAATGGAAACAACCTACAAACCCATCATTCCGTCATCGTTTAGAGCAATCATACTATTATATGAAAATTCAACGCCTATTGAATGTTATGAATGATTTCGCAAAGGATCTATGGTTCTGGCAAATGGATCCAAATCTTCATTAAGTTACCCTCTACATGAGACCGACTACTATTTCCCATGGATTTTATGTGAGTGGACCTCTGCAAAAGATATTGAATCTTAAATCATGTTTCTTTCTACCTATCACAAAATTTGCAGAAGTAAAAGGAGGTGGTGCCTTCCCTGTGGGAGCTCAAGTGTCTATGAAAGAATCAAAGCAGATTAAGAAATATCCAAATTGAAACAGGAAAAAATTTAATATTACCCTTCTTCCCCTTGATCGCATGAGCGCTTTGTGCTTTTTAAATCTGGTACTGTTGATGACTTGATCAAACAGGTAAATGAAATAAATGGATTATCTATGTCCATCACTCGAGTACACAATAAAGCAAGGATTGATTTCCGAAATGATTATGAGCGTTCACACATTGGATTTGTTAACATCAATTCTAAATTTCGCGATTTGCTCTCTTTAAAAACAGACTATTTATGGTCATACCATGAATGGGGTAATGTGAAAATAACATCTGAACAGCAATCCGATTGTCGAATGGTCCTTTATTTCAAACGCACAGATCTTGTTTTACGTCCCAGTCTTACATGGAAGCCAAATGAAAAGTTAGCGATACCTCCAAAGCATTATAGCAATGGTTATGATGTTTGTACATACTTGAACAAGGGCGTATCAAATCTACACTCATATCATTTTGACTATGATCCTAAAGAAAATACATTCTGTATTCTGTACATGGTAAAACGGTCATTCACATTTGAAAGAGTTGACAAAGATTTTAAGATATATTCCTATTGACTGGCGACTTTGGCGTGACCATGCACAGGGAGTTCCTGAACAAGGTATACATTCCAGTCAATGTATCGCGATTATCCCATTGCAAATTTGGTATCTATGATGATAGTGGTAATCCTATTCAATTCATTGGTGGTCGTACTGTCTTAACACTTCATTTTCGTCAGATAACATCAAATCACTAATGTTGCGTGTGGCGCAGTCAATGTCTTTTCTTTCTTGATTAGGTGGCCGTTAAGGCCGTGGTCTCATAAAGACCGTTTGGGGCATTCTCTGTCTCATCAAAGGGCTTTTCACTCCTGAAAGTCAGCCTCACTTATGAAAGGCTCACTCTCAACCGTTTGTAGAGTGAGCTGCTTGCAGCCTTCAATCATTTGTCTCTCTCCCTCTTCCTCTTTTTGTAGAAACCTTCTCTCAACTTCCTTCTTCGTAGGAGTTGAGGTAGCAAGAGGTGTGAATGTTTCCTCTGTGTCGGACATGGCTATGATGGTAAATGCAAGACACTCTTCTTTATATATGAGAATGATGCAGTGTGATTGATAAATGGCTGTCGTCCATTGAGAGAGCGTGAAGCAGGGAGAGAGAATCTATATAAGTGCGGTGCAATGACCACTTCCTCATAATATCATTAAAATGGATACACCACCGAACGCCTATACCTTACCCATGCCCAATGCCCCACGCAAGAGGCAAGTAAAAAAAATTTACAATGGTGAGGTCGAACCGCTACAGTTGGAGGAGGACGAAACCATCATCATCATCTCCGACGATGAAACCATCACCATCTCCGATGATGAGACGGAGAAGTCAGCGGTGCAGTATGGTGACTGCGAAATTCTGCGAGGTGCATTCCTCAGTGTGTCAGCGAAAGACATAGTAAATGAGAATGATATCAACATTTTACGAGGTTGGCAAGAGCTCTTCTCCCCAAATAGTCAACCTCGCAATGAAGAGGAGTTTGATTATGTTAATGTTATGTTTCGCCTTGTGGTGAAACGTATGGCCGATTTGGAATAAATGTATATCATGACAGTGTTGTTTTTCCTTCATATAAACTGCATGACTTCGAAAGGATCATCGAGAAAGCATAGTATCGATTGGGGGCTATTGTTAGAATAATATATCTTATCATCTAGACACTTGACACAGTTATAGAAATCATTCAACATATGAAACATGATTTTAGGTGAAGCAACGTTATCTGAGAATGAGCCATGAGTTCTGCTTGTCACTCTTACACCACACGTATACAAAATCATTTTCTATCTTCTCTAATAGTGTCATCCTTTTTGATGGAAAAGTAGACCGATAATAAATGTGTTAACTAACCCCATATCTAAATTCCTCCATTTATTTCCCGTAAACTAGTTGTGACACTTTTGTGTTTCACTTCATCTAGCAGGTTGATTTTTATCTCACACATGCTTTGAGTGTTTCCTATCTCATATGCATTCGACTAACAACGTTACAGGTTGTTATGTGTATACTTGTATGCTGTCGATGCAGAGTGCAAACACGCTGTCTGTCTTTATTTACAAAATACATGCATTCAATTTGATAAAGGCAAGCAACACATTTAGTAAAGCTGGTACGCTAACGAGTGTGACTGCAGAAACATTTTATAAAACTTTTTTCAACGATCGTTAAGTTTCACAACAACCTGTCAAAGACTTCTTACAAAACTTATTTCAACATTTGCGTTTAGACTTTTAAGAGAACATGTGCTTCACTTATTCTACACGAACGGTTAACGCATGTGGTATAAAACCCTAAATCCAACCGTAGAGGAGCCTAGCCTTGGATGATGGACTTTACGACCCACGCGATTCAATGTCATGGAACTAGCTCTCGCACACTCAACGTTTGTGACAACATCTGGTTTTATAAAACATTCAACGCTGACTATAAGACCTTGTGTGAAACAATCTACACAGAGTAGTAAAACTTTCTAGCACTGTAGTGAACACTGTTTTCATATAACATTCTAAACTCTCATTGCAGTAGAAAACTGCTTTTAGTAAACCTGATGAAGCGAATCTAACAGTCATGAAGTTTGAATTTTCTAATAAGGGAACATTTGGCAACTGTCTCCAATAAAACTTTCTAACACTGTGAAAGTAAGTTACAAGACAATCTACACTGTGCAGTAAAACCTTTTTGATAAAACTTTCTAGTGCTGTGATGAGTTCAGTCAGTCATACAACTTCGATGATTAAACTTTATTTTTCACAAACGTACGTTGCGGTAATATTATTTGACTACACTATTTTTGCAAACTATGATACACTTTCTGACTAGACTTATGAATGCAACTTCTATGATCAAACTTTACTTTTACAAACGGGTGTCGCAGTAATATTATTTGACTACACTAACTTTGCAAACCATGATACACTTTCTGACGACACTCACGAATAAACGTCATGATCAAACATTTCTAACTATACATCAACCTGTGTTGCAATAAAACTTTTGCAAACCATGATACACTTTCTGACCTTTACTTTTACAAACATGTGTCGTAGTAAAACTAGTTGACTACACTAACGCTATTATTTATGGCATTTGTGTTTCATAAAACACCATGATCAAACTTTTCTAACTATACATCAACCTGTGCTGCAATAAAACTTTTGCAAACCATGATACACTTTCTGACCTTTACTTTTACAAACATGTGTCGTAGTAAAACTAGTTGACTACACTAACGCTAACATGTATGGCATTTGTGTTTCATAAAACACCATGATCAAACTTTTCAAACTATACATCAACCTGTGTTGCAATAAAACTTTTCCAAACCACTTTCTGACTAGACTTGCGAATAAACGTCATGATCAAACTTTCTAACTATACATCATCCTGTGTAGCAGTAAAACTTTTACAAACCATGATACACTTTCTGACGACACTCACGAATAAACGTCATGATCAAACTTTATTTTCTCAAACGGGTGTCGCGGTAATATTATTTGACTACACTAACTTTGCTTTTACAAACCATGATACAGTTTCTGACTAGACTTACGAATAAAACGTTGATGATTTAACTTTCTAACTATACATCAACCTATGTTGCAATAAAACTTTTTGTACAACATGATAAAGTTTCTGACGACACTGACAAGAGCTTGTTCACTAGCGAAGAGAGAAGTCTGTGATGTGTTGCGTGTGGCACATGAATGTCCTCCCGTTTCATCCCTTCATCATTTCGTCTCCGTGATAGAGACAAGAAGAACTGATGGTTCATTCTCGCATGGTTGGCCAACTGTCGGGAGACAAGTGCAATGGAGATTTTATGAGGTAACCTGTGGCAGATATCTAAATGTCGCCCTGGCGGTCAGAGTACAAGGTTGAGACGAAAGGCAACCACTTGCAAACATGACGCAGAGAGGTTTCACAAGGATTACCATTGCCCACGTCCCGTGCAATACTCATCGCCACGGACTTCACCGCTGTCTCGAAAGAACGCCCACCCACAGGAAGTATCACACCGAAAATCTCCATGACTTGCACCGTCCATGACTTGATCGCCAGACATGAAAAGCGGTGGAGTTATTTACAGGAGGTTGGTAAGTCGTTGCTTTGATCAGCTTGATAGCAAGCCGTAGAGAGCTTGATTCACCAGCGTTTTGCAATGGAGATGTTTGGAGGCCACCCATGACAAGATAGCTAAGACTCAACCGATTGGCGTTCAAAGTGCTACGTTGAGAACTGTGTCAAATGCCCAACATGAGACATGAGTTGCCCCAGCGGTTTCGGTCTAAACTATGACACACTCCTTGCCACACTTATCACTACGGCATCGTCCGCCGTCCCGAAGGAACACCCTGTCAGTGGAATATTACAGCAAAACTCTCCGTGACTTGCTCGCTTTCAGTGAAAAGCTGCTTGTAACATGAGAAGACTGGCTCAGACATCATTAAAAATCCTTTCATTGACTTCAGCAGGGTCGAATACCCCAGAAAACCTCCAAAACTAGTGAATTTAAATTTTTCAACTTTTTAGCACTAATAATGAAATTTTATAAGTAGTCTATCACTTAGGACAGCTCAATAGCAACCGAACCTTTTTTGAATCAAGTCAAACAGACTTGTAGAAGCAAAGTTACAAGCCTTTAAAGTTTTTGGAGTCTTTTATGGCCTGGAGACGAAGGCCATCTCCTGGCGAACCTCTAAGTCTGACGCCTTAGCTGACTTCAGCAATGAAATTTTCTAAGTCGGTTTCTTACAGAAACCCGGAATTTGTAGTGTCCGAAGCTATCATCGGAGCTCAGAGAGACGACCTACCTTTGACAATCGCTCTCCTCTAAATGAAAAGTCTCTGTCGGATCCCGCTTATATACACTGTAGTGTGTGGCGATCAGCTGATGACGTAATACCCATCATTCAAACACTAAAAACCCGTCTATCTCCGGTTCTAGTGCTCCGATGGAGCTGGAAATTCACCATTACGATGTAGAATTTGATGCTGAATCCGAATCTGCCTTCCATTTTCCCATCCAATGCTTCGGTTTGGCTCTACAGCCCGCAGCCATCGCAAAAATTCTAACTCGTTTTTCGGAAAAATGATGAAAAATGTTTTCTCTCCGATGGCTTTCAAATTTACCATGCCGAAGCAGAATTTGACGCTGATTCCAAATCTGGTCTCTGGCTTCCCGTCCGAGGCTTGCTTCACCCGCTAAAGCGATTTTCATAAACATTCTAACACTGTCGTTTTTTCGTCAATGTCCCAAACTTTCAATAACGTCTCACCTCTAAACGAATGCAGGTAGGAACAAGCCATGTTTTCCACTGCATTTGTCTCATTCCCAGCTTTCAAACGAGCTATTGCACGACTTTCTACGATGTCTACAACCAAAGTTGGAAGATCGTTGCCGAGGGGGGGGTCAGAACTTTTTCTCTCCGATTGAGTTGGGAAGAAGTTCCAAGACCCAACATTGACCAAAACGTCCGAATTTGCACTCGGTTTTCCCATCCGAGACCTCCTTCTGCCTGAAAAACGACTTTTCTCATCCCAAAACCTCCAAAACCTGACTTTTTCAACTCTGACGTTTTCCTGCCATTTTCCTCCCTAAACCCAAGAAAATTAGTCCAAACTGAGCTTTCCACTGCATTTTTCTCATTCTCAGCTTTCAAATGAGCTATTGCACGACTTTCTACGATTTCTCACACCAAAGTTGGAAGTTTTGCTGGAGGGGGGGGGGACGTCTTCAAAACTTTTTCTCTCCGATGTCGCTGGAAACATCCTTCCTAACCCAAAATTGGCCAAAAATTCCGAATCTGGCCTCCATTTTCTCATCCGAGGCCTCCTTCATGTCGAATTCCAGCCTTTCTCATCCCAAAACATCCAACACCTGCCTTTTTCCAACTCTGACGTTTTCCTGCAATTTCCTCCCTAAACCTAGGAAAATAGGGCCAAACTGAGTTTTCCACTGCATTTGTCTCACTCTTAGCTTTCAAATGAGCTATCACACGACTTTCTACGATCTCTAGAACCAAAGGGACCCGTTTCCTCCTCTCGGACGCATCCTTCCATCACATCCTTGGCAAACTCTCTTCCAAAGGTCATCACCTCAGGTCACGCGAGGTCATCCCCTCAGGTCACGCAAGGTCATCCCCTAAGGTCAGGCTAGGTCCTCCCCTAAGGTCACGTGAGGTCATCCCCTAAGGTCACGCAAGGTCACGGGCTGAGTCAGCATGATGACTCAGCATTTCACATTTTGTCCTTGAATTTGCCACAGGGTTACTACTGTCTTTGCGCATCACTACCCTTGCGCTCGGAGTTTGAGCTTTCAGTGGGGCCAAATTCAACGCTTTTTTGGTAATGAAATTGAAAGCGCCTTGAAGCCAAAAGTCACTAGGCTTTCAACCAATCCGTAAGGTGAGCGACAGCAGTAATCCCATTGCAAAAGGAAGCCCAAATGCGCAGCGATGAGTCATCGCTGCTGGCTCATCCCCCCCCCCTCTGAAGAGGGGAAAGTAGTTCGCCAAGAATGTATTAGTGGTGATAGCACCCAGCGGAGAAAAACCGACCCCTCCCCCCTCCAGTAGGCTGTTAGGTGTTGGTCGTTCTCCTACTGTGTTAGTGTAGGTTTTGGACATTTTGGGATAAGAAAGGCCATATTTCAGGGTGAATGAGTGTTTGGATGGACAAACCGAGGCCAGATTCCGATTCTACGTGAAATTTTGGGTTAGGAAGGTTGTTTCCAGGTCAATCGGAGAGAAAAAGTTCTGAACCCCCCCCCCTCCTGTCAGACTTCCAACTATGGTGGGAGTGATCACAGAAAGTCGTACGATAACTCATTTTAAAGCTGAGACTGAGACAAATGCAGTGGAAAGCATCGTTTGTCCGACCCTTCCTTCGTTTGAGTGGAGAGTGACTTTCAGATTTCAGGAATCTCCAAAAAACGACAGAGTTAGAAATGCACATCTTCGTCCTCCTATAGACTGACTTTTATTGACGAGATACATAATTGTTGAAATATAAAAATGTGCACGGTGTCAACAAAATTTTGACTAACGACCGGGACAAGAATTGACATTCTGTGGACTAAAAACAATAGTGCGCGAATTAAGGAAGAAAACGTCGGTAGCTATCATCAGACTGTGTAGTGTAGACTACACAAAGATGTGACAAGTGAAGACTTATTCAAAACGATTGCACATGCATGAACTTAGTAAGTGGTCAAAAAGGAATTTCTTATACTTTACAGAGATACGAAAAGGTCGTGGGTCGTTTGCGGATTCCTGTAAATTCCATCGAAATGCTTCGATCGCCACGATTCCTTCAGATTCGAAGAATTTAGATCATTACTCACAATTTCTCTCGTTTATGTTGGTCCCTCAGATTCTCAGTATGGAAGTTGGCATGCGCACGGGAACATGGGTTCACTCAGTCTCTTCGGAGGACTCATCAATAAATGGTACTGTCACAGCGATATGTGATATTATAACACGCACTCTACTGGCTGATGTCCAGAACTCTCTCTGCACATTCAATGACGACTATTGTTTGAGAGTATTGGGGTGTGTGCCATTTCATTATAGCATGCAAGATATGACTTTTCTCTTAGACACTGTTATTCATATACATGTAGTCTCAAATGATTAGTGTGAAGAGTTACTGAGCCTGAGTATTGACTACCACTAATAAATGAGTACAAATTCTAGCACTCTTTGAGTGTAAAAATATTAGCACTAATTTTAGAACTCTTTGGGTTGGAAAGCAGAGTACACTGTACTTCATTCGCACTCATTTCAGTGCTCATTAAATGAGTTGCATAGGAGTAGCACCCTCTACTAAAAAAGCGACAATTCTTAAGCAATAGTTCCAGACGTCTTGCATGCTACGGAGCGTCGAATAACGCAATACTGCATTTTTATGCAACTACGAATTATCTCGCGTTTGACTTGCTCCATAACTAAAGATGTACATTTGTACATTTTTGTGATGCACTAATTTTGGAAGACTGACTAGAATGTCTCTGTTGAGATTAAGTTTATTCTTTATAAGAAGAAAGGTTGGCTTCGCATCGATGGCTTGTCATTTGATGGAAGTCATAAAACCATCTCAAATACTTACAAAGTCCCAAATGAGTTCTGGAAAGAGTGCTGAGCCTCAGTACTAACTACGTCTAAGAAATTATTCCAACATTCCAGTAGTCTTAGATTTCGAAAATATTAGCACTCATTTTAGAACTCTTTGTGTTGGAAGGTACCGTACTTAATTCGAACTCATTAAATGAGGTACATAGGAGTAGCATGTCCACTACATGCTGACAGCGGAAGTAAAGCACATCGAGCAGGCCAACACGACCAGTGACAAAGAGACGGCCATGTGAAATGTAATAAGTGATGGCATGGCAATGGAGTGACGCACCCCGGATCAATGCTCTGCACTATTATCCTACACTTGTATGCCCTTCTCTTTTAGTGATTCACTGCTATGTTGGCATTGCATCATATTAGTACTTAGTAAGCATTTTAGTCAGGGTTGGCTTTTTGCCGGCTAAAACTGGTTTTTGCAACTAAGTGGTAAAAAATTGGTAAAAACCGGTAAATACTGGTAAAAACCGGCTAAAACTAAAATTCCGAAAAAGTATTATGGTGCATACGGGATTGCAATTTGCAACTCTTATCTTCCAAAACATGACATTCATTCTGTGATGGATACGCATGATGTGTTTTTTATAACGAATGACAAGCGATGTTGCCTTTCTTTACGATTGCTCTGCCCTTTTTCTGTGATTTAGGAGCAAATGTAGGCTTCAGCACCATTTTGGCTATTTGGTTCATGTAACAGAAGTTGTTAGATACTCGCAGAATTATCATCAGATGAATGAAAAAATGAAAAGAAAAATATGAATATAATTGGTTTATACATAGAACTGAATTAAGCAAACCACTTTCTTCATGTGGACGAGCTTCAATAATCCCTTTGTCGTTCTTCTGTGTTGAGTGTTCAGCAAGAATGTAGAGTGTATTTTAATAGTGGCTTAGGTTTCATGAGGTCTAAATTCGAACCCAGGTCTCATGAACGCATAGAAAACACTCTATTAAAAAGTCTGCACCGGAAAATCTCACCTCCCAAATCAAGCAATGTGCAACAGTCACTTAGAATGCATTTCTAGTTTTCGTAGAAATATACTAAATGTACTAATGTTTGTGACTGTAGCAGAAAATCATGATTTGCAAGAACAAATAATAATTAAATAACATATTTCGCACCAGTAATCTTGATAAAGTGAGGTATAATGTATGTCTGAACAGCTTCAGTTATACTTTCAACGAAAGAACATGTCCAGTAAGCTGTAAAATTGATCTCAAATTGTCATTATTTTGACATTATTCTGATACACTGGTTTTTTAAAGTTCTTGAAATTTCCATATTTTGAGCTCAAATCAAAATTTTACTTTCGGTTTTAAATTCATTTAGCATAACCTGATCTTCTAAATATGTGAGGGTGAATTACCATGACATGAAAAATGTTGAAGGTCAAAATTTTTAAACTAGTCCTTCAGGGAGTGCAGGATAAATTTCATAGTAGTATTCGTGTAATCACAATGGATATGTTTCACAGGCAAGTAAAGAGAGTTTCTGACTCGGATCTAATTTATCGGTCGAAAATGAAAGGATATAAAGTTACACGTCGCACAGCGTGACGGGCCTTCGGCGTCCAGCGCCTTCTTAACGGTCGATGGTCAAATGGCGGTCTGCAAACTCGGTGTGAAGATTTATAAAGAAGTGAATGATATTAAGAATTGTTTTGCTTGTTGAATGTGAGGTGATCAAAGTGAGAAGGCAGACTGTAGCAAGGTAATTCATGTCTTCTATTGATTGTTGGCTTCAAGTGTGTAATAGCTTTTGCTTCAGTGAATGTTGTGTCTCGAGTGTTCGTCAGCTTAGCAATGAAATCGATCTGAAAATCCTCGATGCTACCTAGATCGTTATGTTTATTTTTATTATGCTCATAGAGAGCGCTGGATGCAGACTAATTAATAATTGCACGTCTATGTTCTGCGTGCCGAGTGGAGAATTTCCTTACAGTCTTTGCAATGTAGCATTCTCCACATTTATTACAGGTGAACCTATATACTACGTATTTATCACTACATTTAAACTTAGGTAAACATTTACAGATTTGACAGCTACAAGTATTATAGAAAATTTTATTTTTCCTTATTTGGTTTACCGTCTGTCTACCGTATTCATTAATAACTGTAACAGGTAAGTCAAACTTCTTAACTGCTTTATAAATTTTTCTATTACATTTATCGCTGATAAATGGAACTTTAAAATAACAATTATTTTGGTTCTTAATTTTATTTCTACTCCTATGCTTGTTCCTTTTCTTGGGAAAATTCTTGTTACTGTAATCATTTTTAATTAGAATGTCATTAAATTCGCTAACTTTTTCCTTTTGCATATATTTTATTTTTATATTAATATTTTCCTTTGCATATACATTACTTATATCTTTATATAAGCGGTTACTAATGAAACTACTTTTAACATGATTGGGCACAAAAGAGTCCCTTCTTAAGGTTATGTCGGAATGGCCTGGTTTGTGGTGCCACGCATATTGAACTTTATTATTAATTATTTTTACTTTTATATCTAAGAAGGGTAACAAGTCCATTGGGTTATGAGCTTCTATTGTAGATTTTATGCTTGAGTTTACTGCATTTAAGACATCAGTTATATGGGACAGTAAGTCACTATTATACTCTATTGAACCAAGGATGATATCATCGATGTATCTCATATAGAGCGACGGAGAAAAGCTTAATTTTTCAATAGCCAATTGTTCTACATGACTCATGAAAATCACTGCAAATGCCGGGGCAAAATGTGCGCCCATGGGTACTCCTTTGATTTGTTTACACACTCTAAAAAAATTTGGTTTTTAATTGGTTCTCCAGAAAACCGCATGGATTTCTGGGAAACCAAATGGTTCTCTGGAAAACCAAACTGGTTCTCCAGAAAACCAAAAGGATTTCTGGGAAACCAAATGGTTCTCTGGAAAACCAAACGGTTGTCCAGAAAACCAGTTTGGTTTGCAATTATATTGGGTTGGGTCAACCAGCAGATCAATTTTGATGCAAGAGGCAATCAACAAAAATTGCAGCGCTTGACAGCAACAATCAAATGATTGCGACCAATCAATGAAAATGCAATTGATTTTTGATGAATCCTGGTTAATGAGCCTTGGTGCGGTAAGGGTTAAGTGTCGTGGAAATCAAATTTGATTTTCTACATACTATTGCATGTCGAAGTAGATCTATTGACAGATCTTCGTTTGTGTCGAGTTGTAGACGGACATTCATGTTAGTGATAGCAGAACTACTGATTTCCCAAATAGTATATTAGATTATTAACCACTCGGAATCCTGATCTATCAATAGTGATATGAATGATGGATTATTTGAGGATGATTTGAAGTGTTCAAAGTTGTGCTGCTTGGAACCTATTCCCAGCCTATTTGTATTTCACATTCTCATTTCAGACCAGAAATTTAAATTCCATGGTCTCATTAAACACAAAAACTCTACTTTAGAATTGAATGTTGGGCAGTTAAGGAATTTTATCATTCTCTCTCTCTCTCTATTAACACTCCGGTGTCTTCTTTATCATCTACTGAAGGCTAACTCTCTTTCATTCACTGCTGCACATGTCGTGATTCCCCGCACTCTCTTATCTCGCTGGCCTAAATTTAGCGAGCGGAATCTCTCCAAAGGGAAAATATTACGTGACACCTTGCTTTTAACAGAAAGCATACTTCTTTGATAAGTTTTTACAGATGTATGTACAAAGTAATAAATCATTAATAAAATTGCCAATGATTTACTGATAGCAAAATCTTTCTTTACGAAAAACAATCGGTTTCGAGGATCTACATTTGTGTCGTTGCCATGACGTCAAGAATGAGGTGAGTCTGATTTTCTTCCTTCATTGACGCATTTGTTCAAGTGACCGTGTCATGTGCAGTGACTTAAACGTGCTGTCATCTTATTTCTTGTGGTACTGTGAAATTTGTTTTGCTGTTTTCAACGTTTATCCCTCATTGCATTGAATATGGAATTACATATGATCCACACAAAACGTGAGTATATCAGAAGATTTTAAAAGTTGTTTCCAACAGTCCTTCATGTACTGTATAGCTGACATGCTTAAATACTGTTTGCAATTCAATCTTAAATTACTTTATTTAATTATGAATGAATATGAGTATTCATGTAAGTATTCCCTTATAAATTATTCGGGCATCTAGCAATTTCGTCGTTAAATCTCATGACTACCGTGACTACTCTGTTTGTAGCCTACATGTATGTAGAAATCGCTTACAATACATGTATACGAACGATTTCATATTCATGTTCAACCACTTTTCAAAGCTTTTGCAAATCCCTATGTCTAACTAATATGATGTATTATATCAACCTTATAGCCTTGTAGAATATATATAAAGTCCTATATTATCTGCTGAACATTGTAGGTTTATACAAGTTTAATTTTAGTCTTGATGAATTTCCAATTTGCCTCATACATTGGAAATCATGAATAAATGAATTCTTTGAAACTTAGTTATACCAATGACACCTGTTCAAAACTGAAAGTGCAAATGCAATAAATAGATAAATAAATATATAAAATTTATTTACTTATTTATTGCATTTGCACTTTCAGTTAAGAACAAGTGTCATTTAATGTACACGTATATATCATCGCCAAATTTTAGTAGCTGCAGTTAACAACTTTTGCCGTTTAATTCGTGCTGATTTTGCATGAAAAACTTTGCTTTTGCATGCCTATTTATTGGTTTTGATTTTGCCATGCTTTGTGCAAGCCCAATATGCCACTTACTGTGTAGAGGAGTTTATTTTGCATGGTATAATGCGTAACTCTCTTTTGTTGTTAACAGCCGAATTTACTTTGCATGCCGCTTATTGTACAGAAAAGCTCTTCTTGTGGTGTTTGGTTCACATGGCATCGTTTTATATGTGCATGCCGCTAATGGTGAACAAAATTTTGTCTGAGAAATTTATTGCCTATCATTATTTCTGATTACACTACAGTCAAAGCTTGTTAATTAAGATCATACATTCCAGATTTTCAATCTCTGAGTTATCAAAATTCTTAATTAAACATCAGCTTATATATGCAAAAGATACAAAAAAATGCCACGGCCGTATGATCTTAATTAACCGAAATCTGAATTATCCGTGTTCGAACTAACGAGCTTCGACTGTATGTGATACCATTTATGACAGTGTAGGCCTATATGGCATTATTTTGGCATCAACAAACATTGATTCCATAATTGAGCTTTATTACACACCTTTTCAACAACATCGTACTATTTTGCCGTAATTCTCTAAATGCTTCTTCTACACAGTCCTAATATTGAGGATATCCCTTCTGAGATTATTTTTTCCTTTTTTCAGTAGCAAGTTCCACTCCAGTGGCAACGAGTATTGGCATCGAAAAATTCGACGACGTGGTTTTTTTGCGCTGCACCGGATTAGTTGGGCGTGCATCCTGCGGAAGGCCTATCTGTGATTTTGTTTACTATCTTGGAGAAGACTAGCAAATGTCTCAACTTCATGGAAAATTTTGTGACTAAAGACATCGTCCCTCGTCTTTCTTGCATTATTTTCTGTAAGCTTGACTTGAAAAAAGTGAAAAATAAGAAACAATGACTTCTTGACGTTTCGGGGACTTTTCTGGGAAATCTTGTATGGTTTTAGATAAATTGCAAACTTCAAAATACCTCACTTGAGTATTCACGCATTTTTTTACACATTTTCACAATAATTCTTTTATACACTTTATTGAGCTTATTTTATGCTCAGCCAACAATGTGCATGTTGTTTTAAAATGATATTAGTACGAATGAAGTAAATATACTAGAGCATATAAGAATTATATTATAAAAAATGAATTAATAATATTGTTTTATACTATTATTATATTAGGTCTATTATTTAGTATGTACATTAAATTTTATCGGAAGCAAATATCGGGTCACTCGTGAAACCCATATTGTTTCTCCAGAAAACCAAGATATAAAGCTGAAAAACCAATTTTGGTTTCCCAGAAATCCGATGACTTTTGGTTTTCTAGAGAACCAATTTCACTTGGTTCTCTGGAAAACCATATTTGGTTTCACCCCCGGGACAGGCTGAAAAACCAAAATTGGTTTTCCAGGAAACCAATTTTTTTTAAGAGTGTACACATTGTCCTTGTATTTTGTCTCGTAATTATAGCATAAAAACGTTATTAACTTTTCTATTTGTTTTATGCTAACACCAAAAGTGTCAATTAGATGCCAGTACTGTTCTAAACTTTTTATGTTATATTCTATACCCAATTGTATTGGGATGCTAAGATATAATTGTTCTACATCTAGTGAAATAAAGATTAAATTCTTATTATTAGGAATTCTAACACTATTTAATAATTGGATTAATTGTTCTGTATTACTTAGGTGTGAGGGAATATGCTTAAGGACATTTTTCAAGACGCTAGATATAATACAATCAATTTTTTTAACTGGTGTATTTTTCACAGAGGCAATAGGCCGAACAGGATACTGAGTACTCATGTTGACCTTGTGGTCTTTAACAAAAGAAAAGAAATGTACTGGTTTTGTTGCAGTACTTATTAATTTATCTAATTGCGGATTCAATTTCGTGCTCGGAACAATTGATTTAATTAGATTATTTGCCTGCTTCTCTACAGAGTCACACTAACTTTTATTTATTAACTGATATGTTTTGGTGTCTTTAAGAATCGATTCATTTCTCGAATCGTATTTATCAGACTCACAAATTACTTGTCGGTTAGTCTTATCAGATCTGGCGCATTGAAGATTATTATCATTAAGAAAATCCTTAGTTTCGCGGCATTGATTTAGAATATCTTTATATGGTTGCGACTTTTTCAGGGAGTTCGATTCTTCCTGCAAAATAGTTTGGACCTCTTTACCAAAACAGTTTAGCCTACTAAATAATTAATAATAAAGTTCAATATGCGTGGCACCACAAACCAGGCCATTCCGACATAACCTTAAGAAGGGACTCTTTTGTGCCCAATCATGTTAAAAGTAGTTTCATTAGTAACCGCTTATATAAAGATATAAGTAATGTATATGCAAAGGAAAATATTAATATAAAAATAAAATATATGCAAAAGGAAAAAGTTAGCGAATTTAATGACATTCTAATTAAAAATGATTACAGTAACAAGAATTTTCCCAAGAAAAGGAACAAGCATAGGAGTAGAAATAAAATTAAGAACCAAAATAATTGTTATTTTAAAGTTCCATTTATCAGCGATAAATGTAATAGAAAAATTTATAAAGCAGTTAAGAAGTTTGACTTACCTGTTACAGTTATTAATGAATACGGTAGACAGACGGTAAACCAAATAAGGAAAAATAAAATTTTCTATAATACTTGTAGCTGTCAAATCTGTAAATGTTTACCTAAGTTTAAATGTAGTGATAAATACGTAGTATATAGGTTCACCTGTAATAAATGTGGAGAATGCTACATTGCAAAGACTGTAAGGAAATTCTCCACTCGGCACGCAGAACATAGACGTGCAATTATTAATTAGTCTGCATCCAGCGCTCTCTATGAGCATAATAAAAATAAACATAATGATCTAGGTAGCATCGAGGATTTTCAGATCGATTTCATTGCTAAGCTGACGAACACTCGAGACACAACATTCACTGAAGCAAAAGCTATTACACACTTGAAGCCAACAATCAATAGAAGACATGAGTTACCTTGCTACAGTCTGCCTTCTCACTTTGATCACCTCACATTCAACAAGCAAAACAATTCTTAATATCATTCACTTCTTTATAAATCTTCACACCGAGTTTGCAGACCGCCATTTGACCATCGACCGTTAAGAAGGCGCTGGACGCTGAAGGCCCGTCACGCTGTGCGACGTGTAACTTTATATCCTTTCATTTTCGACCGATAAATTAGATCCGAGTCAGAAACTCAGTAGTAAGTAAAACTCCACTTCTGGATAGCGCAAGATGGCCGCCGTCGAAAAAGTCGTTGACGTCCCCCCCTCCTGTCCGTCGAGTCGGTCGTGGTGTGCCGTCGTGTTGCTTCGAGTCTGACGTCCCCCCCTCCTGTCCGTCGAGTCGGTCGTGGTGTGCCGCCGTGTTGCTTCGAGTATGACGCCCCCCCCCTCTGGTCGGCCGTCGTAGCGCGCGGTGATGTGCTGTCCAGGTTGGCGTGGTGTGCCGGCCAGGTTGGGAGGGTGGACTGTCGTAGCTCACCTGAAAAAATCCTAAGTGTCAGAGTGACTTTGTATGGACAAAATTTTGCCAAAGTGTGGCATTTCGACCTGGGACCTTCACCAAAACTTTTTTCATCAAATTTCACTGACCCCCCCCCCGACAGCAATCTTCTAACTTTGGTTCTAGTGGACGGATTTTGTCTTACAGCTACTCGTTTGAAAGAGGAGAAAAAACTGCCCGACGACATTTTTGTCGCGAGTCAATCGGACCAGCCGTTCAAAAGTTAGAGCTGTTACAAGATTTTAGGTCGGAGCTCACCTGAAAAAATCTTAAGTGTCAGAGTGAGTTTGTATGGGTAAAATTTTGAAAATTCTCCAAAGTGTGTCATTTCGACCTGGGACCTTCACCAAAACATTTTTCATCAAATTTCTCCGAACGAGGGGGGGGTCAGTGAAATTTGATGAAAAATGTTTTGGCAAAGGTCCCAGGTCGAAATTCGGAAGTTTTAAATTTTTCAAAATTTTCACCACACTGGAGCTCTCACACTTAGGAATTTTTTCACTTGTGGTATGTTACATGGACATGTGCTGACGGACCAACTTCCCGTGGTCATATGAGAATGGTTCAGGTGTCATATGATTGAGACAAATCGTTTGCAACAAACCGCATGTCGCTACAATGAATACTTTCGGAGATAGAGCCATTTTAAGTTTTCTTCCGAGCATATATAAACCCCCGACAACGTAAGTCTCATCACTTCATCGAAAGACGAGGTAAGCGACGGTCGTCGCTCTGAGCTCCCGATATCGGGTGTTTCAAAGGACTCTATCTTTTGAAGTAGGCAAGCTATCTTCTTACTTCAAAGTTTGTATGATAGAGTTTGATAGTGTCTTTACTACTGCTAAAATTTTTTAAAAGTTGTATGAGTAGTAAAATGCGGAATTTTTTAAAAATTCTTAATTTTCAGTTTTTTCAGAGTTTTAACATGTAGACTAAAGTTTTCAAGTATGCTGAGTTCAAATCTGCTATCAGATTTGAAATTTAACTAAGTCTAAGGCAGCTTTGAGGGGTTAGATCCCAGCTACTGATCACTACCTTTGACTCGGCGTTGCTGTTACCACTTCGGGGCAGTGACAATGATGTCTTCAGCTGTAAATAGCGGGTATCGGGGAAGATCTCTCACTTCCCTAGTGATCAGTACAAGGCCTTCGGGCTGTCGACGGGATCGAGTGCCACTCAGTACACTCAAATCTATCATTCCTCAGTAAGTGTAATGCTTTAGGAATATGACTGTACTACATGATTCCAAAGTTATACAAATTTCATTATCTTACAGTTAACGATAAAATCTCAGGCATGGCTAACGACAAAAACAGGAAATTCCATATTAAAATGTGTACATGTGGGCGAATCAATCGCAGTGCGGACGCCAAGGCGCATGTCAAGAAGGCGGGCACCGACCACATGATTATCCTGAATAGGGTTGCGTGTGTGAAGTGTAGAGTGTTGAAGGGTGATGAGGATGAGGCGCGTTTTTACAGAGTGCATGCTGACTGTAGTGGAGGTTTGGTGAATGACTTGCGATTCACGCAGTTGATTGTTGAAGAGAGGGAGCGAATGTTGGCGATAGAGCGAGAGGGCAAGGTTGAGAATGTTGTTTGGGAATGATGAGTTGGCGAGAGCAGTTGCGTCGTTGGAGGCTGAGATTGGGCGAAAGAGAGTGCTTGAGAGTGATGATGAGGATGATGTGGATTTAGATAGGGAGCGTGTGAGGAAGTTGAGCTCTTCGTCGTCGGAGGTGTCAAACATTGTCATCACCGACCCCCCGCAGAGCTCATCTTCCCCAAAAGTGAAGAGTGGTGGGATTCGTAAGCAATCGGCGAGGTGGTTGAAGGATGAAGAGAAGAGGCATGTATCGCAGCAGATGGCGCATGATTTGTTGGTGAATAAGTATGAGAGTTTGAAGAAGGTGAAGGATGAAGTCGTGAAGGAGTTGGATGAGTTGAAAAAGAAGGAACTGAAGTCGAAGGAGGTAGCGGATGAGAATATTCGAATGAGGCGTAGTGTGACTGATTTGAAGAATAAGACGCGAGAGTTGGAAGAGAAGAATGATGACTGTGAGAAGAGGGCGAGTGCTGCGGAGAGAAGAATGAGAGATGCAGAAGCGAAGTTTGAGGAGATGATGAAGGAGATGAGTGTGTTAAGAGCGAGGAATGTTGAGTTGGAGAGGACTGTGGCTCGGCGGGGTGATGAGAGGCAGGCGTTTGAGAAGTTGGAGCGCATGAGGGATGAGTGGAATCGTGTGAATGAGGATAGGTTGTTTGAGTTTCACATACCTATTCGGGATAATCATTTGGACGGTCAAGTTCTTGTAAACCAGAATTTAGATTACTCCATCATATGCTACAACGGCCATCCAACCAAAAAATGCCTACATGCCAGCCTGAGAATGCGCGGTCATCTGCACAAATTCTCTGTTAGAAAGCGCGCGAGACTACCTAAGGATGGCTAACTTGGTAAGTGAAAAGTAAATAAGATAGTATATCCTATTCTAATACATATCATTTTCATTGCAGATCTTTGCCCGCCTTCACCACCCCATCAATTCACTCCCGAGAACGAACCATCGGCTCTCTTAAGGGCCACTTAGGGGCAAGACATGATAGAACCTCCACGCGGTTTGCCCTGGGCAGTCTTCGGACTGGCGAATACTATCATTAAGTTGAATCTGCTATCAGTCAACTTGAACGTTGCGTCGCGTTAGAGGGGTATATAAACCACTGCCTCTCATTTCATTTCATTTCAATCATGCAGACGCCGAACAGTCAAGTCAGCTCTCCTCGCGGACCGCAGTTAAGGCCGCGAAATTTATTTGAGGAATTTGTCAGGCTAGAGGAGCAAGACAGAGTCCACAATAATCTTGCTCGGATTGGCAATCCGATGACAGCAACTGTTGTCAATCCAACGGAATGGCGCTACATATCACTTTTCAGCCATGTGCCAATTAGCGTGGAAGTCGACACTGCTACCAAAGAGAGAGTCAAAGACTCTCTCAGCAGAATTGGTAGGGTGTTAGATGACGTTACTCCCGAGAACGAACCACCGGCTCTCTTAAGGGCCACCATGGGGCAAGATTTGATAGAACCTCCTCGCGGTTTGCCCTGGGCAGTCTTCGGACTGGCGAATACTATCATTAAGTTGAATCTGCTATCAGTCAACTTGAACGTTATGCAGTCGATTGCTATCCCTGAAGCATTCTGATTCGCTGTTGAGCAATTCATTGTTGAAAACCCTATATAAGCCAGAAGATTGTAGCGCTTCCCATTCAATTTTAAGTCACGATAGAAGCAACATCTACTAGCACCATTCCCGTCTTCATCGATGAAGACAACGCCATTCCCGAGTTCATCATCCTCGACGAGTGGAATGAAGAGGATGAGAAGAAGGGGACGATCAAGAAGATCGTTTGGACGGATGAGGTATGGACTCCGAATACCACTCGCATCCGAAAGGTGCCAGATGCACCACCACGGCTTAGGCGGCACAGGGTCTATGACAACCCAACGTTCATACCCATTGACTATTCCAGCCAATAGTCAACTTAATTCACACCCGAGAACGAACCATCGGCTCTCTTGAGGGCCACCATGGGGCAAGACATGATAGAACCTCCACGCGGTTTGCCCTGGGCAGTCTTCGGACTGGCGAATACTATCATTAAGTTGAATCTGCTATCAGTCAACTTGAACGTTGCAAATGAAGTTCGGTGTAATACTTCCTTTCGACGGGCGTTCCTGTAAAGGGCGGCGGTGAAACCCGTAGCTATGTATACCGCAAGGGACATTCGGCAATAGTCAATCTTGTTTAACCTCTCTGCGTCATGTTTGCAAGTGATTGCCTCTGTCTCAACGTAGTATGCATTCGCGCCAGGGCGACATTTAGCCAACTGTCGAAGGTTGCCTAAAACTTTCCATTGCATACGTTATGAGAACCATGAGTTCTACCTGTCTCTATCAACGAGACGAATTGATGAATGGAATGAAATGGGAGGACACTTACGCGCCACACGCAATATAACACACTTCTCTCTTCCGTAGTCTAACAAGCTCTTTACACATGGATCGCAGTCGATTGCTATCCCTGTATCAGAAGTGTAAGCTATCTTAATTTTATTTGACACTATTTCACCTATCATCATCGCCCATATGAAATGTTTTAAGATTTACAAGTTAGACTAAGCGTGCTACTATTTCCAAATGAAAAAGTATACATGGTTAAATCATCCACTTAAGCCCATCCGTAGTCTAACAAGCTCTTTACACATGGATCGCAGTCGATTGCTATCCCTGTGTCAGAAGTGTAAGCTATCTTAATTTTATTTGACACTATTTCATCTATCATCATCGCCCATATGAAATGTTTTAAGATTTACAAGTTAGACTAAGCGTGCTACTATTTCCAAATGAAAAAGTGTACATGGTTAAATCATCCACTTAAGCCCATCCGTAGTCTAACAATCTCTTTACACATGGATCGGAACAGATTGAACAGAGATGATAGAATGATTTCTCTTTCAGGTGATGTGAGTTCCAGCTCAGGACTCTCGCGACAAGGCAACGAGTGGGAATGTGCCGACTGCGGACATATGTTTACCAGGAAGCACAGTCTCCTTCGACACATCAAACAACGTGTGTGTCAACGCAAAGCGGCGTCAATCTCCGGAGGTGAAGTTGATTCTGACGATGACATCTCCTTTCCTTGCGATTTGTGCCCTCTTTCTTTTGATAGTCACTTTCAGCGATCTTCGCACAGACTTCAACACACGCATGCAAATGATCACTACACCAACGGTACCTCTACCATCTCCCTCATTAATGTTTCACATAATAATTTAGTACGGGACTACTGCATGGAGTCCAATACTCAAATAGTAGATTTTCCTGAGTGGCTCCTTATCATTATCATTAACATTATCGAAGCGCTCTTCAACAATTTAGACAATTTTAGCATGAAGGCGTTCATCTACCTTAAACTAAAATATATTAAGATAGATTTTCAAACGGGTCAAGTGACGGAGAGAATACAGTTTCATGTTCCTTCTTCTTCCGCAACCGAAGCTGTAGACTGCAAGTCTTGGCTAAATTTTCACATTCAATGTTTAAAATCAAATGTAGATAAATTCAATCAACGCGACAGCGCTCTCATTTTTGATGGTGTGGACTCAGCCATATTCAAAATTTCCCTATTAGAAAGTCATGCAGCTCGAGGCACATTTAAACTACCAAAATCGTTGTATAATGAGAAAGCTGTCATCAATGTCGATTGTAAATCACAGTGTTTCAAATATGCAGTCCTATCCATCCTTCACTATAATGATATCAACGCGAATCGAAATCATACCTATAGCTATAGACAGTGGGAGGATGAACTAGACTTTGAAGGTTGTGATAGTAACAACATGAAAATCAAAGATGTAGAAACGTTCGAAAAACATAATAAGATTAAAATTGTCGTTCACGTGTGGGAGAAGGGGTTGAAGGGTGCCCGCTATAATTCACGTTCAACTTGTTATGAACGTGTAGTCAACCTCTTATTAGTAAAACAAGATGATAGCGAGGAATGGCACTACTGTGGTATTCCCAAAATCTCTCGCTTGTACACTCACTTAGGGCACTCTAAAAGAGGTGAACATTTTGTATGCGACCGCTGCATCCGCTCCTTTTGGAGTAAAGATAAATTTGAAACTCACTATGAATGGTGCAAGCGAGGTAAATTACAAATGGAACGCATGCCCAAAGATAAAATATTTTCACATAGGGATAATGGTGACGAATTAAGTCCCCTGCGTGTCATTTACGCAGACATAGAATGCTACATTGATGATATCATCCACAAGCCAGCAGCCATATCCTGCTATGAAGTATGGCATGACCACTTTAGGAATAGACAAAACAAAATGCATACTTGGCAAGGTGAAGATTGCATTTCAAAATTTCTAGAATTTCTCGATAAAACTGCTAAATTTCAACAATCATATGATTCCCAATTGCAGCGTAAGTCACTACATATGTCAGATGAAGACAAACAAAAATTTGAAAGTTGCACATCGTGCCCTAAATGTCATAAAACGTTTGATGACGATAAAATTAAGAAAGTGCGTGATCATGATCACATCACTGGTAAATTTAGAAACGCACTCTGCTCCAAATGTAACTTTTCACTTAGGTTGAGACGTCGTGTACTACCCGTCATTTTTTATAACTTTAAGGGCTATGACAGTCATATGCTCATAAAAGGAGGGTTGAGCCAGATGAAATCGTGGCAGTTTAATGTAATAGCGCAAACGAGAGAAAAGTTCATGGCAATGACAGCAAAAGTACCAGTTGATAAAACTAAAGAAAATAAGACAGTCTTCTTCGAAATAAAATTTTTAGATTCATTTCAATTCATGTCAGCGTCACTAGCTTCTCTCGTTCGTAATCTCAAGTTTCTTCCCCATAGTCAAACTTTGAAGAAACAGTATCCAAACTTAATGGATGAAATAATCACTCGCAAAGGAGTCTTTCCCTATGCGTATTTTAGCTCAATGTCTAAACTAAATGAAACAACCCTTCCTTCCATTGACAAATTCCAAAACGATTTGACGGGTCAAGATTGTCCAGTAGAAGATTATGAACATGCTCAAGAGGCATGGTTAAAATTTGATTGTAAAACGTTTGGCGATTATATGATCGCTTACTTAGAATTAGATGTCATTTTGCTGGCTGATGTCTTTCAGGAATTTCGACGAGTGGCATTAGAAGAAGACAAATTAGATCCTGTCCACGTTGTCAGTCTACCAGCCATGTCCTTTAAATCAGCCTTTAAAATGACTGGTGAGACCATTCATCTCTTACAAGACCCGGAGATGTATAATATATTTGAGCGCGGAATACGCGGTGGTCTCACATTTGTAAATAAACATCATATAAAATCTGAAACAGTAGGTGATGATCATATCCACCTAAAGTGCTATGACCAAAATAATTTATATGGCAGTTCACTGTCTAAACCACTACCTCATTCCGAGTTTAGTTGGTTAAATCAAGATGAGCTTGAGTATTACTCCAACCCTTCAAACATACTGAATATTCCAGATGAAGGTGATTGGGGATATTATTTTGAAGTGGATTTGATTTATCCAAATAGCATAAAAAATAAAACTGCTGATTTCCCACTCGCACCTGAATCTGGTGAAGTGACTGAAGATATGTTTTCACCATTCATGTCACAATTTCATAATAACTTAACAGAGTGTGGACAGCCAAGGTACAAACCATGCCGCAAACTTTTGCTCACCCAGTATGACAAGAAAAATTATCTCGTGCACTTCTGCATACTAAAATTCTATTTAGAAATGGGCATGCTTCTAAAGTCAGTTCACCGCATTATCAAATTTAGACAGAAAGCCTTCCTCAAACCCTACATAGATAATAACAGTCAAAAACGTGCACTCGCCCAAAATAATTTTGAAAAGGATTTTTATAAATATAAGAATAACAGTCTTTTCGGAAAGACCATGGAGGATGTTAGAAAACGTATGAACTACAAACTAGTCGTTGATGAACAAAAATATCACAAATTGACCTCATCACCTCTTTTCATTGATAGAGACATCATCGATGAGGATCTTGTAGGTGTTAAAATGATAAAATCTGAAGTTGAGTTGTGCAAACCCATCTATATTGAGCAAGCGGTTTTAGATTATTCCAAGCTTAAAATGTATCAACTCGTCTACAAAATATTAAAACCATGCCCTCTCGTAAAAGAGGTTCGCTTGCTGGGTGGTGATACAGATAGTTTCTTTTTAGGAATTACCACTCAAAAAGATTTAAATTTTAATGAAGTAGGTAAGTCATTAGAAAAATATTTCGACTCATCTAACTACAATCCCACTCATCCACTCTATTCCATACAGAATAAAGCCAAACTTGGTTGTTTTAAGGATGAAACAGCAGGAAAGGAAATAGATGAAATGATTCTCCTCCGTCCTAAAATGTATTCCATGCAATTAATTAATGTGCAGATAGTATTAAGCGTGCTAAAGGTATATCAAAATCCATTGTTCACAAAATGAAACATCGGTCCTATAAGAAGGCCTATAAAAATAAAACTATGACGTTTGTCAATATGACAATCTTAAAATCTCAAGTTCATACTGTGAAAACGCACACGTTCAAGAAACGAGCACTTTCAGCATGGGAAGATAAGAGGTGTTGGATAGGTCGTAACACATCTCTTCCACATGGACATCCTGACACAAACATACCTCCACCCAAAAGAATAAAACTCACGCTACCACATTCAGATGTATTGACATAATCAACTTTAACTCAGTATTTTGATGTTGCTTTTTGTAGATATACATGGTTGTTTTATGTATCGCATGAGATCGTTTCTTCCTTGTGAATAAATGCCTACAGTCAGCTCATTCCCCCTATATCTGTGAAAAGACTTTTTCATATACATATTTTTATTTCAATAAACATATCACAATGACTTCACTTTGTTTTCCGAAACACTAAAGTTACGAGGGATTTAGTATCTTTCACGTGGATGCACTCTTGTAAACCATTGGTAATTTTGATAGCAATAGAGGGTATAGTTTGTTTGACGACGGGATGATAGAAAATAGATTCAAACATCTTCTCGACTATTCCATATGAAGCGTCTCTATCATGAATGAAATCGCGTAAAATGTATTCTTTTTTCTCACCAACAGAAATAGGTAGAATCAAATTACTTTTAATGTAAAGGTGCTGTTCATGTTTATCAAGTATCATTGGTGTTTCTATACCAATCGTATGCGCATCAGTAAACACAGTTTGTAGCATTGAAAAACCAAAGAGTTTTTTCAAATTTTTACTCAATTGACATTGAATGTCATCACCCAGTTTCAGAACAACGCGTTGATTTTCAATTGAAAACGAAATGTGGTGTGTCTTTACATCATATTTACTTTTCATCACATGCTTCAACTTCTGTTGTATATAAGGATTTACTACATGAATGAAGCTTTCAACTGTATGATATAGACGCGGCATTATATTGATAGCAACTTTAGATTCTTCATAAGACTGGTAAATTTTCTTGATGCGATCACCATAGATGTCCACCCACCATTCATCATTAACTGAATCAGCTTTAGTGTGATATTCATGAGAAGCATACACCACACCGCTTCCAATAAAAGGTGTATAATGTCTTACAAAATGGCGCAAGGTTGGAGAGAAATAAACTGTCATTATATTTCTGAATAACCAACTTATTTTTGTCCGCCATAATTTTCTCTCCATACTTCTTACCCACAGTCTCATTCCATCGTTTTACTAACTCAATAAGTGATAAAGGTTGAACACCACGCTTTTTCAAAATGATGCGTTCTTCACATTCTATAACATCTTCATCAAATATTTTAAATCTATAATGAAATTTGTTGATTCGATTTGAATAAACTTTTTTAACATTTGCAGTAGCAATTGACGTTAGATGTAGTCCATGACCAAAACCGAGATGTGGATAGAATTCATTATCCAACCTCAGTGTAAGACCTTTAGTAAAAGAATGAAAACGAAGGAACTGTCTCCCACTGCAATGATAGATAGTAAACTCATAAGCTTTCTGATTTTTATTCTTCATGATGGAAGTATTACCACTATTGAACGCCTTAATAATTTTCTCATTCCCAAATGGTTCATAATAATCTGATTTTATCTGAATCCATTCACAGTTCCACTTTCCATCTGATGTTAAATTGTATGGGAACTGGAATGCATTATTCATCGTTATTCCATCATGGGTGCGAGGAGTCAATATCATTTCTTCCAAATCATTCACATTCTGAATATTGCTATCATAGCAAATACTAGAAACGCCAACCTCCCATTCACCTTCTAAATGTAGTGGGCGATTTAATTCTACTCGATAGTCTGATGGTTTATTTTTGGGAAATTTATTCATGGAAGCATTACTGGGCAAGTAGATTAGAAACGAGTCCTTATTTTCACTTTCCATATTATTCACATTGGAAACAATATATTAGCATACTTTTGCATGAACTCTTCATTCGGAAATGGAGTGTGATACTTGTCACAGCATCTTTATGAAAAGGAATCAACGCACCAGCATCGTCATAAATTGCAATATCAATTTATGGGATGTAGTTTGATTTCAGCTTTGTATAATGCACTTTCTTGAAAGTATGCTCAGATAAAATACTGCAGCTTTTTGGCTGGTATGGTATCATTGCTAGCAATGGAGCTTCAACATCTCCCACACGTACATCTTTGCCAATATTGGAATATATCTGAAAATAGTTAATACGACGCGATAGCGACATGTCTGCGCTAGCTTTGGTTACAATACCACTTTTAAAGATATTTTGATCAAAACCCAAAATGTCCATTAGAGTTTTATCCATAATTAGTTCAATACCTTTTCCACTTATAGTGAGAGACAAAGTACCTTCTTTTTCAGAAAATGAAGTATGTTGCTCATTAATCACTTCATCTAAATAATCTACAACCAATTTAACTGAAGTAATAATGCGAGGCATCAACACTCTTGTTTCATGTAAGATACCACCTAAAGGCTCTACACACTTTCTGTATAAAGATACGGTCCATTCTGTGTCCAATTGATTCGACCTTTCACATGGTAAATGTTGCATATCAAATTTTCCATGAACAGCTGCAGAATGATGTCGTTAGAACTGATGAAAATCTTTTGAACAAACTGATACTAGATTATCATCATTTAATTTACTTATTGCAATATGATTAGATGATTTGATATAAGTCAATGTTGCCACTTGTGTACCATCAACTCGAAGGAGATAATTAAATTTCTTCAGTAATGTTTCAGGAGTCATGTTTGTCTTTCTTGGTTTAATCACAATCTTCTTCACCAACGTCTTCTCATTTCTTGGAATAAGATCTACATAATAAGCTTCCTCTCGATATACTAACTGTTTATGACCGCTTATGTGGTAATTAACGTTAAAATTATCAGAGCTTGTTAAGGCGCTAGCGAGGTAACCTAAATCATTTCTTAAACTTGGACTTAAACCAACAATCCAATCTTTCTCAACTACATGATGTACATAATTATGATCATCATTGTGCGGAGTAAATTGGACAATATGTTTACACGCTTTATTCAAGAAATCATATATAAACTTTTTACATGATAAGAGATCTTTCTTTAACCACTGTGGAATTTATACTCGGCAGCCCTTTTCACATTGGTAAGCAGCTGTGCGTCTCATATTAATAGTCATCACCTCATGACCAAAAGTATAGACACAGTTGCTATAAACAAGTTGAGTGACACCCACTTCCCAATTTCCATTTAGCTGTTGTGTATGATCAATGGGAGTAGAAAAGAGTGCGGCTCGATTACTAGCAAATCTATTTGCGGCCACATTGCTAAGCAAAATATGATAAAACGACATTTTTATATTGGTGATCTGCAGCTTTGCATAACATCATGAAGACTTGGATTTTGGACTCTCTACAATATATCAGAGTTGATCGTAATGGAAACGTGCATTTCAAAAATTCTCATGGTCCTACTGCAAGAGGTATTACATTAACATGGCAACAATTTGTTAACCTCAATGATATCATGAGGGATTTGGAATATTTTGAAACATTAAGATTCATCTCCTTGGGTGATCAAGTTTGGCTTCAACATTACAGAAATTAAATTCAAATCTACCATTCTCATTCCGCAAACTGTTTCTCATTTCGCAAATACAATTGGGAGAAGTATAGAAGATACATACATCGCTCCATCATGACATTTATTCGTCGTGAGTTCATCGCCCTACTATGCAAATCTTAATCAGACATGACTACCACACATCATGAGTTGGAAATTAGATTCCCTACAACGTATTGAAACGGATCATGATCGAAACGTCTATTTCAAAGATTCAACTGGAAATGTGAGAAGAGAGTTTGCTTTATCTTATCGTCATTTTCAATCTCTACATCATATCATGAAGGACTTGAAATACTTCTATATGAAAAGACATTCACGTATTGGAATCGCATCTGGCTGCGCGTCAACAATCGGCGAATTCAACTCTATCATTCCCAACTTCATACTAACTTCACATTTCATCAAGGTAGTTGGGAAAAGTATAAAAGGAAGGTACATCGCTCAATTTACTCATTCTTTCATCATGAAGCGCCATCGCTACACCATCGTCAACATTCTCCGTCGCTTCAGACTCTACACCAAAATCGATCTCACAACATTACACCAACACCTTCCAAACAGCAAGTATTACCCGGGCCGTCCTCGAATGTTAGTGGTGAAGATAAACAATTCACGGAATCTTCAACTCTTCCCAAGTGGGACTGTACAGATTCTCGGCGCCAATTCTCATTCATCGGCGCAGTCAATGCGCTTAGAGCTACAGAGACTACTACGTCGGATATGGAAGAGGGAGAGGTGTGTGATGTCGAATCTGACTGTGGACAATATGGTGATCTCTACTCAATTGAGTGAAAGTGTATCATTTTTGAAGATTCATATCAGCAGTTACAATTTGTGTTATGAACCCGAACTTTTTCCTGCAGCTCTCATTAGTTGTTGGTTACCTGTGCATGTTGCAATCTTTCATAATAGTAAAGTGATCATTACTGGACTAAAATCTCATGTACAAGCAAATGTGATCCTAGACTATCTCATCGAGTATGTACGTACCCAGCGGATTGTTAAATAAAAAACAATTTTTCCAACATGATGTTTTTATTTCAAATCATGATAGAACTTACAAATCATTTTTTCATTAGAGGATGGATTACATGAAAAGTTTTGAATAACAGATACAAATCGAGATACATGTAAACGTTTTAAGATGAAGTACAGTACAAAAGCACCACACGTTGATGAAAGTGGATGTTGTAGTATGCGTTCATTTCGCTGATATTGACGCGTATGTTTTCTCAACCACTGCTGTGTTGGTATATTTAGAGAGCAAGAGCAAGAGGTATATTGAGCAAGAGAGTCAAATAGTTCACCACGTCGGTCTTCTCCAATAAAGATTGCTTTCCAATGCTCACCGCCTAAATTCTGCGAATGAGTGTTTAGCACAATAAAGATGGGATAGTGATTTACTACTGCAGGTGGTAAGGTATCGAGCGAATAGACATTATCGAAAGCTTTCAACGTCGCTTCGTCTGCATTACGCTGTACTTTAGTTTTAAAATCGTCAGCAGTCAACCAACTCATTAACGATTATACTGAAGAATCACGTCACGATACTTTGTAATTTCAATATTTGAATCGAAGACTGCATAAATTAATACATTGATTGTCTCAGGTAGTGTTCTTTTGAACGTCAAATCCAAACGAATATTATGAGGCACGTTTGCTTGACGATAGGGTACACTAATATCGCTGTCAGCAGTCAAATCAAATGCATAAATAGTATATCCACTCTTAAACTCTTTCATAGTCAGTCCGTTGGTGTCATCCGTATTGTAAAAGCCAAAGACATCCATAAAATCAACATAACTGCGCATGAATTGATCCGAAGCAAAATCTGGTTTGTAGGGTGGACCAGGATGACTCACACCATTTACACGTAAAGCAATTTCACTTAACTGATTGTGTTTAAAATTGAAGGGATTCTTCTTTATATTACCATTAAATGCATCATTTTCAACCATTGCCACCATTAGGAGCTTTGGTGCTTCCGATGGAAAGAGGTCAACTTTCATGAAACTCTTTTTATCTTTCGGAATTGCAAATGTGAGAAGCTTTGTATGCTGAATGGGGTAAATGGCATTTTGGCGGTTAAGACCTTCAGCATGCCCTCTAATGACACTTGGATTCGGTACTACTCGACGAATGTAAAGTGCAATATCTTCCACATGAATTCTAAAATTGTCAACTTTAGCAAATGCATTCAGCGCAAAATCAGGCTTATTCAATGTCAGCTTGAGTCGCATGCTGGTATTACAGAGTAAAAACTTTGACTGTCTAAAGAAGTCTAAATTCAGCGGACCATATAGCTGACATACTTTACTATCTTTAATCATAGCAGATCGCTTTACAAAGCCACTGTTTGTTTCAACATCAAATTTTCCTGCTTCATCTCTGTACCATCCCATGGCTTTCATATGACTTTTTTGTGCTGCTGGATGAAACTGTGATACATGATTGAAATATGATTTATAGGGATAATCGCTTTGACCACCTTCCACCTGCTGCTCTCCATTCGTTAGAGAAACATCGCAAAGTAATGTAGTCAATGGTAAATTGTTCAGTCCAACTTTATGTGCATCGTCAATAGCAGTTCCATCTGCTTGCTGAATTCTAAACCTCAAATCAACCATCGCATAACTCAAATCTATGTAGTCATCACTACCACCAGGAATAACAAATTCAATGGGGCCAGCATTCTCAGCTGTTCGAGGATGATATTCTACAATACTTGAACTAAGAATATCTGTCTGTATGGCTTGTTGATCAAACAAACAAAACCCAGAAGTTTTACACTCCATGATTAGAAGTTATGGCAGCGTCGTCGTTTAGCGCCTGATGAATGATCAGAGCCTCTGCGACGTTTGTGTGAATGCCTTTTGACGGAAGATCGCACCTTACCAGCTCCGCAATGTTCCTCCTTCCTTTATTCATTCGTTTAGGTGATTTCTTTCCTTGAGTAACACCAGCGAAGGTCTGCTTCAATGTTTTTAAACCGCGTTCCTTCCCACGATTCAACAAACTGCTCTTAAAACTTCTACCTCTGGAAAGATCACTAGCAACATCACCAGCAAAGCCAACGGCATTACTTAAAACATTTCGTTTTAAAGATCTACCGACATTGGATATGAGAGGTGCTACAACAGATTTCAGTGCACCAAGTATGCTACCTCCCCGTTGGCGGCGAGCGCCGATGTAAATTTGTCCTCCACCACTTACATAGGAGGGTCGTGAATAAAATGAGGCAGTTGGATTCATAGCTCAAACCTTAAACATTGTTAGTTACAACTTTGCATGAATCACTGTCGATCACTTAGATGAAAGATGTCGGCACGACGCATCCAAGAGTTCATACTTGAAGGATAACCAGTCCATTTAACAAGACACCATTCTTCACCTTGCCGTTTTTTACATCGAATGATTTTCTCTACCAAATATGTTTCACTTTCAGTGACTACCTCAATCTCATCGCGGTAAAAGCTACCCTCAATTTCTTCATTATCGTAATCTTTCAACTTGTAGGTGGTCGGAGAGTCTTTTTGATTAATCCTTGATACTGTAAATACATCCTCTGTCCAATTCGGAAGGTACCCTTTAGCAAAAACACTTTTCACTTTTGAGATACGAACTTTATCGCCAATTTTCACATCACTTTTCACATGAGTGCGTTTACGTTGGAATGATTCGCGCACTTTATCTACATTGTCAGCATTTACATCTACTGGTCTGAAACCAATAGAACGATGGATAGAGTGATTGTAGGCATGGAGTGTATCTTGTAGAACCTTTGTCCAATTTTGTGTCAAGTTGGCAGTAAAATGTCGCCACAAGCGATTTTTTAATGTGCGATTAAAACGTTCAACGAGTGCAGCTTTATAAGCACTCTTTACACTAAACAACTCAATGTCATGCCTCTCAAATAATCTTCTCACATGCTGATTTTCAAACTCTTTTCCTTGATCACTCTGAATTCTTTTTGGAATGCGACCTTCTCGAAAAATTGTTTGGAATGCTTTTGCTACTCCTTTCCCTTCTTTAGTTTTCAAAGGTTGATCCCACGCATAATGCGAGAAAATATCAATGACGGTTAAAATAAAATTATTGCCCGAGTTATGTTTTGAAATGGAGGCAACATCACACAAATCTGCTTGCCACTGTTCATCGATGTCATGAACAATATAATGGCGGGTGCGATACTTCTTTTTCGCTTGTTTGTGGAGTGTATAGGTAGGCTGACCCTTTAACCATCGTTTCACTTGTGATTGTGGAAGACCACTCGCTTTTGATAATTTCTTGATAGATGCAAATCCTGCTGGATGTTTTACATCATGATAGATTGACTTCAAACGTTCAGCCGATGACGACTGACTCTTTTTCCTCCTTCTCATCTTCTTGTTTTCTTGCCTTTCTACATTTACAACAACTGCAGCATTTAGCTTTAGCGGTTTTGCGATCGTGTTCACATTGCTTAGGGGTTTCATTGTGAGAGCTGGCGCAGCAAGTGCAAGTGACAACGACATTCACCTCTGGCGGCTCATTACATGGCAAGCAACACATCTGCTTCATATTAATAGTCTGAGAACATGTATTTCCTGGGAGGAGCTGTTTTACGTTTTCCTTTTACTAGTTTTAGTGGTGATGTAGATCTACGTCGAGTTCTTCCTCTTGTTTGCTTAGTGAGTGTGGGAGGGGATGTAGCAGGTGACGTCTTAAACCAATTTGTTGGCATTTTCATCGTCTGAAAAATTGGAGCAGTAGCCACTGTTGAATCAAGTTCTTTCAATGTCTCATTATTCAAAGCAAATTTTGGCACATTATGCTTTTTCAATAGTTTAAGAAAGTATGACCAACCATGTGGAACATAGCCCTGACGGCGCTTTCTACGTTTCGCATACTGAATCAAGTCTTCATAACGTGAAGCATCAATCACTTTATTTTCATCTGCAATGATTTCTCCTCTATCATTTACATTGAGATGGGGTTCAATACTGTTGAAAAGAGATATGGCATGTGCGCGAGATGCTAAAGGTGTAGCAGTCGATACAGAGTCACGCATCTTATTCTTCAAGTTTTTCAATTGCTCAACAGCTTCCGATTGTAATAATACAGCACGATGTGGATCTTTGATGTGAACATTTTGCTGATAATCTATTTCTTTCCTATACATTTGATTTGCAAGAGGTTGCTTTACTTGCTGCATGGCAGTCAATTGTACATATTCATCCTGAGGAATAACAATCATGCGAGAATAAGAACTCATAGTTTGTAGATAATCATGGGAGTTTTCAAAATATCACTTCGAAATCTAAATTCTTCCGGACACTCTTGCGTAAAGTCAATGAATAAGTAACCGTATGGTTTTTCAGTAGCTGCTTGAAAAATTCAATTAAGGCTTTTGATCCTCTGGGTGCAACTTGTCGCGCTAAAATTTCAAATTGACTTTTATCTCGCGGATTCTTGAAAATAGCATATTAGTGTGTATTCAGGTTTCGTGTACGAGCTTCTTTTCCATCAGGAAACAAATTTTGCGTGATATAGATGATAAAACACCTTTTATGATGTGCTGCGCGAGTGAACATATCTGTAACATCTTTTGAATTCTTACTTTCTTTTAATAAATCATCCAATACAACAACATCATTAGACTGAAGTTTATCCACTGCAATAATTCCTTCATGTCGAATAAAGTTGCGACTTTGCAATTCCTGAAACAGCGACGGTTGATAAATACCATGACACCAAATCACTCGATTGATAGGTTCCTTAAACAACTCCCTTCTTTTATCCAATAAATTCAGCGTGAAAACAGTTTTACCTGCATGCAATGGACCTGATACAGTCAGAACTTTATCACATTGAAGTCCGAAATCCATTTTAATACTTTGAGATTCAACATTTGCATAATTAACGCTTAGAGCCAAAGATATTACCCAATAGGTTGCCCACGACAGGAGCTAACATTGGAAGTATTGCTGAAAGGAAACCGCCCTTTTGTGTTAGAGTTTTCCTCTTTCTTTGAAGGGTGACTTTAGGATTGGAGATGAAACGCAATTTCGTAGCATATCGCTTAAGTAACTTTCGTTGTTTTGGTGCTCATTTCTTCGTGTTCAACTTTCTGACATGAGAAATAATTTCACGAATGAATTTATCGTTAGCATGTCGTATAGCATTGTATCGCTGATTTGCTTTCATTCGTCGGAGAGCTTGAATGGCTGAAGAAAACTTTGAAGACTTTTGACTTTTACGTTTCGCCATTTTCCGTGTTAGTCTTTGCTAAAACCTATCTTTACCACATTCGCATAGGTACTAACTATTGCGACATAAGTGACACTCGAAATGAGCAATATCACAGTGGTTACATTTGCAAAGTTGAATGCAATTACGTATGAAACAGCGTTGACAAAAAGCATGCTTACATCTCTTGAAGATGCGCTTTTCATTTCCATCCTTTCGCTTACATACATCACAACACATAGTTTCACCGTTACTGATGTCTATAGCAAGTCTTTTTGAAAATATGAATTTGCTAGCCTTTTCTAAATAATAGACGCATGTACAGAAGGAATATACTTCGAGAGTAAGCAGACATAGCTCGAAAACCAGTTGTGCTACAATCAAGTACCACTGCATTTTCAATTCTTCTTTATGGAAAGTTGAATGTGAATATCTGAAATCGCTTCAATCACTAGACTGCTACCATGATGGTTAAATGCGTTAAGACGTTCAGCAATTTTTATCATATGTCTTTTAAAAAATTCTTCGGGGTGATCTACCACTTCCATTGAATAAGAAGCAAAATGGAAAGAGCGACTTTCCACCTCTTCCTTTCCAAAATGACTAAACTTAATTTTCGCAACTAATCGCGCCATGACAATGCTATCAGAGAATTTATTCATTAACTCTAGAAATAGAGTGCTAGCATCATCGACCACTGCTTCGATGTCGGTCTCATCTTTATGAAAATTTATCACATAATCTTGAACAGCTCCTTTTGAACTTTCCCAAGATAAATGTAATGTTCCGCAGTCGTTTGAGAAAGACATGATCGCCCTTTATCTAACCCATCCATTGCATGAAAACAACAACTCTTCTCATAGTAACATTTATTGAATAATGGTAACAAGCATGCATTATAAATCAATGGTTTGAAACAGATAAAATAGATACAGCTGGTAACTATCATACAGCGAGCAATGATAACCATACAGGACTTTGGCAGTGTTGAGGTAAGGAGGAAAGAAGCATTGGTTATGAACGTAGCTACTACAACGAACAGACAAATCCTTAAAACGTTTCGTGACTTCATGGTAGTGTTGATTCACTCTACTATCCCAAGGTGGGAGCAAAATATCATCAATGATTAGATTGGGAAATACTTTCCTCTCCTTACCAGGATTATTACAAAAGATGCGTATAACATTGAAAGCAGCTAACCATCGTTTAAAGTCAATAAGAAGAGCACTCTCACAAGAAAAGCCATAATCTTGCAAATATTTCAGATTAAGTCCATGAATGTGTTTTCTCGCCCATTGATCAACATTGGGATTGCAGTTGGCATGTTGATGATAGACACTAACAATCTGATATGTCCAATTGTTCATAGCAATAGCACTGAGCTCCTGTACAGGTTCAGCCTCACAATCCATAAAAATGATGATAGAAGCCTAAAACGGAAATTTACACATCTAAGGAAACGTTCTATAACATATTACAAAATGAAGAATTACATCGATGCTTTTCACGACAAAATACACAAATGATATGATGGCAACGAAGAAGTAAAATGTATCTAATGAGGCCACGTCTACGACACTCAAAGCACATAAGCGAATTGTCATAGGGTAGAGTTAGGAAAGGACTAGTAATTCTCCTTCTTTGATTTGCGTTTTGATGCAGCATTCTTCTCCGACTTACGCTTCGTACCACTGCTGTTAAGGATTTGATCAATTATGTCGTCCGCGTTGGGTGGTTTTGGAATATATAGGATGGATTCCATATGCATGGAGAGCGAGGCTATTTTATTATCCTTGTGCCGACCATAATATAGCCCATTCACTTTGAAAAGGATATCCCAAGTACCTTCTCCGAGCTCGTCGCATGTGTTGGATGTTGAATGATCTCCCTCCTTCTTATAGTAAGTGCACCAATGTAATACCGGTAGGCAAATGTGATTACCATCCCAAATCTTTCTATAGGGAGTATCCTTGTCATCTCTCGCTTTCCACTCTTGAGCAAGAGGAGTAGGAATGTCCATATTTAATGTCACGTGCTCGTCAATAATATCAAGTTGGTGGCGAATGTACGGACTCACGGGGATCAGTATGTAGTCCCCATACTGATTGTGCATTATCTTGACATCCGTGGAAGGGAGCATTCCCGTTTGGAGTACTACGCTATGATCGTCATAACGCAAGACTTGTTTAAATTTACGCTGTAGCGGTGTAGGATTATGTACCTTGGTTGTTTCTTCCACTGGCCTCAGTTGCAGATGATCTGATCGTAGCGGACCTTGTAACGTTTGACCGCCATTTTGTCCTACTAATGCAACAGATAGAGTAGATGCCTGAAAATAAAAAGATTGTATTAAGTTAACGTTCATGGGAGGAGAGGGAGGAAAGTAGCGACTTACCATTTTAGTTGGATAATAGAATAGGGAACTAGAGAGAGAAAATGTGCGTCCGTCACTCGTGTGATTCAACGATAGAATGATTCTCACTGTGGAAGGCTCGCCATTTATATAGAAATGCTTGATTCTCATTGGATGATGATCCTCATTGGACAATAACATCAAGCTGATTCCAAATCTGGCCTCCGTTTACCAATCTGCCGTTAAAAGGCAAAACGACGTATTTCGAAATACGTTGTTTTACATGTACCTTTTAAGGGTCTTTTAGAGCCAGTGAGATCTGAACTTTCAGGGTATATGCTTGAAATGTGATCATATAATTGTCGTAATTCATACATTTTGATATATTGTACAGGTAACGTAAGATATTAGAAAATAATTGGAATAGAAACTGGATGGATAGTTTAAAAGGTAAAACAGCGTATTTCAAAATACGCGTGTTTTTCAAGGGACTTTTAAAAGGCAAAACAACGTATTTCGAAATACGCGTTATTTTCAAGGGATTTTTAAAAGGCAAAACAACGTATTTCGAAATACATAACTTTTTCTTATGATTTTTATAAGATAATGCGTACAAGGCAATACGCGTACGGCGAATATTATATAAAATAATATCATTGTTTGAATAGCTTCAATTCAAATATAATCATATGATATCATTTTCGAGCATATGACATTGACAGCGGGGCGTTTTTGCAGCACAAGTGAATTATTTTCCTTTAAAGTGAGTTCCGAAAATTATTTCATAAACGAGATGAAACTTAAGATGATACTTGAAATCTTGTATTCAGTACGCGGTATGTCCAAGAGAAAAATTCGAGAGATACTTCTTAAGCAGGAGAAAGAAAAACTTTAGCGCGATTACGTGGCTTATCTAAAGCGCGTGTGGTTCAGTTTAGAAAAGGTTCATACGATGTATTTCTAAAGCTAAATTTCGATGGACCTTTCCAAGAGCATCCTATTTTCAAAAAATCCGTGCTTAAAGATATCATGAATGAGCAAGATCGACCAATTGAAGGGATACCAAAAGAAATCAAGAAACGGGGTATTTCTCAACAGAGAAAAGAGACCTGGTGAATCTTTCAAAACATATGCCTATTAATCGTCAACAATTTTACAAAGATATGGAAGTTGGTGATGCTGACGATCTCATGAATGTTAGGGAATGTGATTTTTAGATTTTATTATGCCTAAAGAAAGACTACCGAGATTTTTCTATTGATTAAAGACATAACTGTACAATTTTGTGTTTGTAATGGCATAATTACACATACTTAAATCATAAAACATATTTTGATTTTTATATTTTGTCTTGAAATATTCTAAGGTGCCAAACACAGACTTGGGGCCTACCAGTATCATTAGTCTACATGCAAATATGTAACAGGACATCAATAAGTAGATAGTGTGAGAGACCGACGTATAATGAATATAGACCGAAATAATAATTCGATTACGTGTATACATGGAAGTTGTATGGCATCGTTTCTATGAACAGGGTAAAAGTACAAATATGTGTACAAAGTACATAAAACTTCAGTAGTTGTAGCTATATATAATTGGGTGTAATTGCAGTACAACTTCATGTAGATAGTGGCAAAAATATCGAAATACCCTTTTGCAAAACTATCACACTATCACTATTTTATAGTATCACTCCAATTGCATTTTGGAGACGGCACTAAAATTGCGGAGTAGAGGACAAATTTGACAACGTGGCAGCTTATGTAAATGTTTTTGGTATTTCTTGAGTTCAATTTACGCTGTGATCGAACGTTATCGGTTCTGTCTTTTGAAATCTAAGCTACAGTAGGCGCAACATATTTCGAAATACGTTGTTTTACCTTTTAAAATCCTCGCAAATGGGAAACGTATTTCGAAATACGTTGTTTTGCCTTTTAAAACCCACGCACATGGGAAACGTATTTCGAAATACGTTGTTTTGCCTTTTAAAATCCAGGCACATGGGAAACGTATTTCGAAATAATAATAATAATAATAATAATAATAATATATCTTTATTTGAGGTCAACAAAACACAAGGTTAATCGGTTGACGCACTCACAAATCACAGTTAGCACATTTGATTCGCAACATTGAAAAAAGCGACACTGCGAAACTTTTCAAACAATCTCAATTACAGTCTGCACATTCGCACTCATAGTCATAACATACGCGAGAAAAAGGAAAGTTCACTACTTGGAGGAGGGAGAACTTGAGCCAGAGATAACATGTTTCTGCGTGTGTCGCAATGGGAGTCCGGACAGGGAAGAGAAGTAGGTCGGTCGGCAGCAGATGACATTGAAAGCGGCGGACAAAGAGATCCGACGTAATACCCAAGCGATAAGTCAAATAGTCAAGCCAACGTAGCGCCATACTGTTTTCGGATACACATGCATGTCAATAATGCAATTCAAATAAAGCGTAGAGATCAGTGATCGCGTGGAGACTGTTGCGTGATACCAGTGATGAAATGTAGAAAGCAGGAGATATAAGTCCGCGAAAAAGAAAAAGAAAAATAGACGAAGTAAGCTCAAAGCAAGCGAAACATAATGAGTTAACGCCAAAACAGGACGAGAGGGAAAACCGACCGCTCTCGCTGCCTGCAGTCGCGGCGAATGACGGTTGTCGCGGCAAATACGTTGTTTTGCCTTTTAAAATCCATGCAAATGGGAAACGTATTTCGAAATACGTTGTTTTACCTTTTAAAATATCGGATCAGATACAGGAAGTATAAAAAGGAGAATTCACACCTAGAATGATATCATTTACAAAGCAGATTTTCTCAAAACCATGACATTCCGAAATACGTCGTTTTGCCTTTTAACGGCAGCAATCCGAGCCTTCATTCGCCCGCTGGAGCTGTTTCTTGGGAAATTCTAACTCTGTCGTTTTTCGTCAATCTCCCAAAATCTTAAATGGCGTCTCACATCTAAACGAAGACAGATATGAACAAGCCGTTTCTTTCACTGAATTTGTCTCACTCTTAGCTTTCAAACGAGCTATTGCACGACTTTCTACGATCTCTAGAACCAAAGTTCGAAGATCGGTGCCGGGGGGGGGGTCGTCAGCGAAACTTTTTCTCTCCGATTGACTTGAAACTCACCATACCGATGCAGAATTTCACGCTGAATCCGAATCTGGCGTCCGTTTTCCCATCCGATGGTTCGTTTTGGCGCTACAGCCCAAAACGACCAAAATTCTAACTCTGTCGTTTTTTCGCCAATCTCCCAAATCTTAAATGGTGTCTCACATCTAAACGAAGACAGATATGAACAAGCCGATTCTTTCAGTGAATTTGTCTCACTCTTAGCTTTCAAACGAGCCATTGCACGACAAAATCCGTCCACTGGAAACCAAGATCGAAGCTAGCTCTCCCGAGGGGGGGGGGTCGGTGAAATTTGATGAAAAATGTTTTGGTGAGGGTCCCAGGTCGAAATGCCACACTTTGGAAAATTTTCAAAATTTTACCCATACAAAGCCACTCTGACACTTAGGATTTTTTCAGGTGAGCTCCGACCTAAAATCTTGTACCAGGTCTAACTTTTGAACGGCTTGTCCGATTGACTCGCGACAAAAATGGCGTCGAGCAGTTTTTTCTCCTCTTTCAAACGAGTAGCTGTAAGACAAAATCCGTCCACTAGAACCAAAGTTAGAAGATTGCTGTCGGGGGGGTCAGTGAAATTTGATGAAAAATGTTTTGGTGAAGGTCCCAGGTCGAAATGCCACACTTTGGCAAAATTTTGTCCATACAAAGTCACTCTGACACTTAGGATTTTTTCAGGTGAGCTACGACAGTCCACCCTCCCAACCTGGCCGGCACACCACGCCAACCTGGACAGCACATCACCGCGCGCTACGACGGCCGGCCAGAGGGGGGGCGTCAGACTCGAAGCAACACGGCGGCACACCACGACCGACTCGACGGACAGGAGGGGGGGACGTCAGACTCGAAGCAACACGACGGCACACCACGATCGACTCGACGGACAGGAGGGGGGGGACGTCAGCGACTTTTTCGACGGCGGCCATCTTGCGCTATCCAGAAGTTGAGTTTTACTTACTACTAAACTCTCTTTACTTGCCTGTGAAATGCATCGCCTGACTCGCAAACTGGTCAACTATGTCAACAATAGATATTGGATATTTGCCACAGATTTAGAAGACAATCTATTCTACATGTATGAGATCAGCAGGGAGGTTAATCGTAGAAATCCGAGGTCAGATTTCTACATTTCCCTACCCTTCTAGCTTCATGAAATGCCTGTTTTCGATCTTTCATATAGATCCAAGTGATTTCCTTCCAGCATGGACGTCTGTTGCATCTTGCAATGAATGAAATTCGTAAAGCAACAAAATGCGTGCACACTTAGAAGAATAATGTACAACAGCTTTATAAAAATATTTTTTATAATAATTCATATTCTTACACTTATACTTGGAGCATATTCTTGATTGAAATACGATATTGATAGTTTTGAATTGTGAAAATACAGGCCTAAATGTTTGTCGAATGATGAAAAGGTAAAGTGAACTTATTGCGACTAACGTTCATCAATAAAGTAAAGAGTGACGATGATCCATTATATTGTATGTACCCAAAAAACCTAAGTAGTAATGCTGGAAAAATAGTTTTAGTCAGTTTTTGCCAGTTTTAGCCGAAAATTGGTGACAAAAGCTGATGGTTTCTACCAGGTTTTTACCGGCCAACCCTGATATTAGGACTTCTGTGAATCTAAGTTCGGTACTCTTTCATTCAGCACTCAAATTGGTACTTAAATAGCACTTTATGAGTGACAGTGTAGAATAACCTAGGAGCAACGAGCTAGGTCTAATTCAGTATGTGAAACTGTAGGCGCAATTATCAAGGACAGAGAGAATGATTTGCGCGTTTTAGGGTACTTTGTTTGTCTATAGCATTTGTAGCCAAAGCTAGCATCGGAACTTCTAACTTCCTATTTTAACCCTGATGAGGAGCCATAATTCTCTGTCATCTGAAATCTGATTAATTCAATTTTTGATGTTGACGGCGTTTTCTCTTTATAGAAAAATCTGTGTATCGTATATCTGCTGTGTCGCCTGGAATCATTGGAGATCACATTTTTATGAAGCAGCTGATCGTAGTCATTCTCGACATTTTCTCTTCGAATTCTGAATTTCATTTATCCACCATAGCACTTACTTCTTCTAAGCACTTGCACATTTGCCAACTTCTATGAATTCTTGCTAGATTCTTGCTTCATGTACGCATGATAATATCAGGAAATAAACATGTTCTTTTATGATTCTGATTGTTGAGATAAATCGACTAACACTTACGTAGCAACGGATCAAATCCCAAAACTTGAATTTCGCAAACTTCCATATATTTCTTGGTTTCAGGCCATGCAAGAACTACGTATATTCCCAAAACTGGTTCTCCTCGATGCAGCTGGAATAAACAAACAGAATTAGTGGAGTTTATTGGTGGACAGACGATTAACATCAGATGTCGAAGGCTTTGTCTGCAGTGCGGACCAAAGGCATTATCATTCTGTCTAAATGTTCTAGTTAACCGATGTGAAGAGCTTTCACTCTTTATAAATAGGGATGTTCGTGCAGCATTGCTACTCATGAGATGGAGATGGAAGCGAGCCCGGTCGTGGACCCGGGCCGATTTGTGTCATGTCTGATATAAGAAATATGATCAATTATGTTCTCTGACTCACCTCATATGATTGCTTATCAACATGGTTCGCAAGAAGATGAAATACATACCGGCATATGACCGAATGCTTCCTCGACCAGAAACAACAATCAATAGACGACTAGCAGGCAGCATTTCTCTGGAATTCTGGTTAAAAGATTCGGTTGAATATTGACTTCAGCTCTTGTCTTATTGACCTCACTTTTCAAAATCGGCTATATATCTTCAGTGCCTTCGTTTTATCCGCTTAAAATGAACCAAAATGTAACTTATAACAATAGCAGCTATCGGTACATCAAATAGGATGCACTTTATTTGTGATAGACAGACGTGTTTATACAGTGTACATGTCGAGCAAATCAAGATTTACAGAATGTACCTCATTATTAGTCACCTCTTACTTTTTTCGTTTTTCAGCTCTTAAAACTATAATTTCAATCTGCTTGGCTACAAATACATTCAAATTTCTTATTTGACACTCGCTTCAATGGGGAGTTTGCCGAACACGCCCGTTTGCTGGTCTCCCAAACTATTGCATTGTCAAACCACGCACCAATCGAATTGTCATTGAAAGGAGGTTCAGAAAAACAGAAGCAGTTTTATTTCTAAGGTCATCCCTGGGCTGAAGTGAAAGTCAAAGGTCAAAAACCGCCAATTTTTGACAAATTTCCGCTAGATCACTGTTTGATTTTGGAAAATGGCAACAAAATCTAATAAGCCATACAACAATCGAAAGATTTGGTCAAGGTGGTCAATAAAATGATGATTATTAACCCAATAAACGTGTTGGCATATAAACATGTGAAAACTCGTTTCTCGGGTTGTTTCTTTTTGACAGACGATAACTTAGAGAGCTGTTAAAGATTTGGGAATTGAAATCACTTCTTTATCGTCGTCCATTTGGCGGGAAACTCTATTTGTTCTTCAAAATGGCGCCAAGAAACTCTTCACTTTAGTAAGTTATGAAAAATATTCAAATATAGATATAATCAATTCCCAAAATATTTTTTATGAGCAAAAAACCATCCAAATCGCAACTCAGAGTTTCATGCACCGAATGACACAATCACTTTCATAAATTGTTTTTATTTTTCAATAATTTAATTAATAAATTATAGTGCAATAAGTTTTTGAATCATTTGGAAGTACTTGCAATCTATGAATTGGTCAAATGAATATTTAATCATTTTGTTATTTTGCAATTAAACACTTTTTGACACCATGTTGTCATGTAAATGTCATGCATGATAAGGTCGCTAAAGGACGTATCCCCGATTCTACAGAATCTACGACAATGACTTGATCAAAAAGCAAATAATGAGTTATTAAAACAACACTGATAGGATATTATTCAATCGCTAAAATATTCACAATTCAACGCAATGCAAGCAGTGCGATCATTTGTACTGTAAACAGCACATTTTGAGTCATCGGGATCTTCTTCCTCTTTCATAGATAATGTAGCTAAACTATTTGCTTCGTTTTTCAATAAAAATTGATGAGGTTGTCATATATGGAAATCTCTGAAATCAATAAATATCGATTTATTCAAAAACAGCTCGATGAATGATTTTTTGAATGCCATATTCGGAATCAGCATGCAAGGCTACATCAGAATAAGCTCATCGTTTTTATGGACATTCATTTCTTCGGGCGCACCGTGTAAGAGGCTGTTGCGCCTTGGCTCAATGTCAAGGTCTTTCACGACAGAAATGCTAGAAATACAGTGTGGGATTCTGCGTCAAGTCCTTCAAGGCCCACCCACCACACTTGGTGACTTATTTCATGATGACATAAAACGTTATGCATACACAGAAAGACAAGATAGTCGTTTTACAGAGTAAAATAGGCCTAATAAACAGGAAAACACTGATAGAAGTGCATATGTACAATGCACATGTATTTCCATGAACGTTTAGAAACTGTTATTCACTGTTGCCAGACCTGCGCTTGTACCATTTATCAATACCAAAAATTATGTTTTGAATAAAACCACAAATAATAATTATGAAATATATTGTTCTTATTTGATATTGGTTTGCATGTAGCCTACATGTAATTTAATAATCCAACACAGCAGTTGATATGACTGATGCTGCCAGTAAGATGCTTGTACTAGACAAACTGTTTTATGAACTTCAGTACTTCAATTTGCCATGTATCATCAGAGTCAAAATTTACTGATTTTTAAGAGTGGTAGTCCGCGATGGCATACATATATATATAATAAAAGTTAAAAGTTCTTCAATACGTAACTATAAGTACTATAGTTTCACGGCCATTCGACCGATTTTCAAACGTTACAACTATGGAAAGAAACATTTTAAAGTCAGTATGAGAGATGGCAAGGTATAGAGATAGAATAGCTGTAGATATATAAACGTTCATAGATGTTTCACAAGATTATTTCATTGATGACAATAGGTATCTCTTTCTGTGCCTGCATGTTGAGATGATCTCCGTCTTCTTGTTCAGCATTTCCTTGCACTCCTTCATTAAGATTATGAAGGAGTTATATTATCTCTATTTAATAATATTGAGCACTGTGATAACCATTTCTTCAATCAAATTATATCATATATATATATAAGATATATATATATATATATATATATATATATATAACTTCTGACCGTTGCGCCTCACTCGCTCAAATCATTGTCAAAGATGTAAAATTGCTACTCTTCTATAGAATATATCCAGGGGATATGAGCTATTTCCTGTTCTGTGTAGTTGTTCTTATATTTCTGTTTCATTATATCAGTAAAACCCCGCTCTGTATGTCTTGAAATTAGCAAAAATACTTCTGGACTTGAAGTGCTCTATAGGCAATAGGTCGATTCCAATCAAAATTTCCATACACATGTGACATCATGCAATCGGGGACAGCAAAAACATAGAATAACGCTCCCTGTAGAAGCGTATAAAAAAGTATTTGTAATAAAAATATATAAATATTGTGAAAATTTTGATCAGAAAATGGGGTAAGGGTATACAACAAAATTCTCAGTTTTTTAGCCGTGTGGTGTCACTTATCACACAAAACGGTGTCGTAGCCATATTATTTTCTGAAAATGCACAGTTATGGGTTGTTTTTGGCGTAGATTTCAATGACGCTATGCAATTTGACCGAAAATTTTCATAAGTGGCCTAATTAGGATACATATTTCTTAGATATCTTGTAATTACATGACCGTTGCGCCTCATCTATCTGATATTGCTTGTTCTACCTGTAACAACTTTCAATTGCCAATTTTCTAATTATATCGAGGCATCTATAACTACAGAGGAAGAGTCGGTGAACAGTTTACCTGAAAACAACATTGTTATTGAGGGACAAATAAAACTAAAACTAGAAATTGTAGATTCTTCATTCATCTCTCATATATTGAGACCTACATTGAAAACTGCAGTAGATTCCACATAATCCGGCTTCATCCAAATCGACGTTTCGCTTAATTTGGCAGTTACATCGGAGACGTGCATTAGAATGTAGCGAAAGAATTTTGGCCAGCTCAGAAGTTTGCATAATTCAGCATATTTATGACATTCTGTTGATGTGCAGAATTACGAGAATTCTGCCATATCAAACATTGGTTGTTGGTCAATGTTGTTAATTTTCGTCTCATATGATAACACTTTATTCCAAAAGACTTCACTATTCAAGGCAGAGCGTTAATTGCAGAAATAAGAATAACGGATACAGTTCGAATGTTGTTGTTTGTCTTAATATATTTTAATATGAAATGTTTATGATTTATCTTTAAATTTTCGATCATAAAATCGTCTGTTATAGTAGAAAACGCTTACTGTTAAGAGAACATCTCATTGAATTAGATTTCAACCTGGAGTTCACCGCAATTGATTTGGTTAGTATTAATAGTTTATTCACAGTCCAATTTTAGGTTCTATAGCAGCATATTGGCCACCGATAGTAAAATCAAATGATTTTCCTGGTTCTTCCATCACTGTGAAGATTACTTTCATAGATGAGGTTTCTAAACTTTTGTTCTGCATCTAATGAAACTGGAGACTTTGTTTACTAGACGATAGTACTACGTCACGTGATATAAGAGATGGTAAGAGGGTTAGCAACTGAACGAGTGTTGCGCTGTGTGACAAGCGTCCAACCAACAGGGTCTTCCCTGGTAGTGTGTATTGGGAACTGGATAATAATACGTGCTAGCAAAGTGCGGCGAGGTTATCAATTATTAAAGTTGAACTGACTCAGTGATCATTGTTATCCATAGGTTATATTCATCTTCATGTAAGTATACTTGTTTATTGTAGGCATAGCATCTGATCATTTGTCAGATCTCTCAGGTGAGATCAATTGACTTATATATCAAATTAACCACGAATATAATTTTATTATCGTATTATTGATGGATGCAGCGTTGCCACAGCTGCGCGGATGAAAGTCTCAGAAAAATGTTTATTCATTTTTTTAAAGTAAACATTTGAAATTAAACATTTTTCATTGTGTTCTGGAGTGAAATATCTGTGCCATGATTAATGTGGGACGGAAAAGTGAGATTTTTACTCCCGCCGGGCAGAAATGTAGACTTTCCTCCCTCTTCCAAAATAATCCCTTTATAGTAGCATAGTTGTCATATAGGCTAGTAGTACGAGTATGGTGGAATAGGCCTGCATGAGAATAAGAGTATACATAAAATACATAAAATATGGAAACATAATTTATTATGGATACTCTTTATGATGCAGTATTTTCTTTTGTAGTTTTCCATTTTCTAAAAATTAATAACGACGTTTGGACAGTTCGCGACATACATGTCTTTTCGCTTTTCGTGCATTTTTGTTTAGAGGCGGTGGAAATGGTAGAAGAATTAGAAATCATGGTCGATATTTTCAGTTTTCGTCTGCCGGATTGATTTCCATCTTTGCAATTCATCTCTTGTAAAGCTAATTTTGAACTATGATAGTAATTATGTCATTTTGCATAAAGTGTAATTTATATTTTGCGTATTGCTTATAGACATCAGGGATGTTTATGAATATTATAGATATAATGCAGACATGTACATAATGGTTGATTGGCTGCAATGGTTGATGTCCAGCTATAAGAATAAACGGAGTTCGTATCGAATTGAAGTTGGCATTTACTGATAAACATGAAACACTACAAAATGCAGAAACACCTTTCCAGAGGAAATCAATACATTGTGTCATAGTAAAACAGCAAGTCAAGTTAGTTGCAAAAGTTGATTAAAGCAAATTGTACACATGACAAGAATTACTATCAGTTAAATTCACTATTAATCAAAATCTACGTTTAATTATAAATCATGATGTCTGTATTTACTAAAAAATCATACATTCTGAAAATATAGTTACTCTAGAATCTATGTCACGGCAATAGGGATTTTGGTCAGCGTACATTTTGAAAAAAGAAAATATTGTAGTATTTGATGTTATAACTTGACAGCTATGGTTTTACTTTGCCATGACTTAGCAAATCACAAATGTAAATAATGACAATATGTCAATGTTTATGATATCTTGAAATCCCTTTGCTATTTCTTCAATGTATTTCCGCGTATCTAGGCAGCCTATCCAGGTGTCAATATATCCTGTGGTCTATGACATAAATCAGCTGACATATCAATAAAAGATATCAATTAACATGTACAAAGTAGTTGCAGATCTCATTGGGCAATTTTGAATTAAGTCTGATAATGAGCTAGGAGGGCACGAAAATTTATTAGAAATAGATCGAAGATGAGTGCTCGAAGATCAGGGTGTTAGCGATCTTCCCGCGGATTTTTGAAGTCTTTCATCTAGGTCACAAATATTGTGTTCATCACTCATAATATCATAGATAGCTAGGCTGGCGTTGTTCGCATGGTATACATGTAGATAGATAGCTATGATGAGATAAAATTTAAAAATCATTGATATTTAAAAATCAAACTCTTCCTCCACATAACCTTAATCTGATCACTTTGAGTAAGACTATTGCAAGTGCATGTTGACTGTTGAAATGAATTACAAGGACTTGACGAACGAAGAAATTGCTTCTATAGTGTCTTTTTCCGTTACTTATAACTGCGAAAAGGCTAGGCGATTGTTTGAGGAGAAATTTCACAAGACCCCACCACCAGCAAGGACATTATTGGATTGGAAGAAGAGATTCATGGAGACTCGGACTCGGACTCGGATTTTTCTGCTAGAAACCATCTATAACGATGTGTCGTTACTAATGACAAAAACACTCTTTTACCATAGCAAAAAGGTATTATATTACTTAACAAAGCACATTTTCATACTGATATCATAAAAACTGCTCAAAATGCCCTCCATTCTGCTCAGCGCAGAGCTGACATGGCCGAAGAAAATTGTCATATGCGCGGCTGATGGTCGATAGCTCGATACTTTACAATAGATTGATCAGTTTGGATCGAAGTTCTCTTATTGTTCTTGGTCTTGGATGTTTATAAAGTTTATTGCGTATATCTCCCCACAACCACGAATCATTCACAGACAGGTCAGGGCTTCTTGGTGGCCACGATATTGCACCTGAACGTCCAATCCATCGATTTGGAAGGTTAGCATTCAGGCTATTGCGTACTATTAACGCGAAATGGTAAGGTGCGCCGTCTTGTTGATAGAGTTCAGTCCGATTGCCTCTTTGTGTCAACAACGGGATAACTTTCTACATCACAATGCTAAGATATTTCTCAGAGTCCATTGTTCCATCAATTATTTGATAAGACACACCATGAATAGGCGATAACATCGCCCAGCACGTAATTCCGACAGACTTCATAAAGTGTTCTTCAACAGCATGGGGATTATCATGAGCGTAGATGAACTGGTTATGTCTGTTAACTTGACCGTTGACGTGAAAAGTCGCTTCGTCACTGAAGTTTATTTTACGTATGAAGTTCGAATCGGTTCTTTGTCTTTCGAGGATAAATCGACAAAATTGAAGTCGATTAATCTCGTCACTGTCTTTCAATTCCTGGACAGATGTAAGCTTCCAAGGTTTCATACCATCTTCTTTCAATACCTTGTTCACCGTAAACAGGGATACTCCCACCTCTTGTGCAACTTTTCGTTGAGACGTTCTTGGATCATCACCAAATGCATTCAGGACTGCATTTCTGTTCTCCTCCGATACTCTTCTAGCACTGTGGTCTCCAATAGGCTTGCGTGGAACAACGGATAATGTCTCCATGAATCTCTTCTTCCAATCCAATAATGTCCTTGCTGGTGGTGGGGTCTTGTGAAATTTCTCCTCAAACAATCGCCTAGCCTTTTCGCAGTTATAAGTAACGGAAAAAGACACTATAGAAGCAATTTCTTCGTTCGTCAAGTCCTTGTAATTCATTTCAACAGTCAACATGCACTTGCAATAGTCTTACTCAAAGTGATCAGATTAAGGTTATGTGGAGGAAGAGTTTGATTTTTAAATATCAATGATTTTTAAATTTTATCTCATCATAGCTATCTATCTACATGTATACCATGCGAACATCGCCAGCCTAGCTATCTATGATATTATGAGTGATGAACACAATATTTGTGACCTAGATGAAAGACTTCAAAAATCCGCGGGAAGATCGCTAACACCCTGTATATATATTTTTAAAAATTGTACTTTACTCAGATCAATGTATAAAGAAAGAAGCTACCTAGAAATTTGGTTTTTCTCGACAATGTTATATTGTTTATATCAGCCGATTTGAAATCGAAAGCAGTTAATATTTTTCAGTAATAGATCATTCCAGAGGTTTATACTGTTTTTTAACTTTCAGAATACTTCAAATATATTACAAAAGATGGAGAAAAGAGGAGAAAGACTGAAATTGCTGAGACATTGAGACAGGATATTTGCTGAAGATATGGAGGCTGAAGTTATCGAAATTGATCTCAATGAAGAAGAAGTGACTAAAGACAATCTGTTTGATGAGTGCGATGATGTTGATGAAGATTTTGATGGTGAGGTGATTGATGAGGGAGACGTTTTGATGAAGGATGATTTTGATGAGACTCCGTTACGAAAAAGAGTAATGGCAAAACGGTCAGCGAAACTGACCGAAATGAAAAGATATGTTGTTTAGATGAATACAAACGAATAATGGAAATATTCTTCTCATTTAGTGACTAAAGCGGTGCATGATTGGCCAGAATTCCCAATGATTAAATAAAGATCATTAGATAATAAAAATCGAAAATCAACCGTTTTTTTTTTGGTTTTTTTCAATATTTCCTTTAAATTTATTCAATCACAATTACATTTCGAAACATTTTCAAAATGAATACAGGCCTACACTCGTACTCTAATGTGAATTGAATAGTCATAGCTAACTTTATTGAGTCATTGCTATTGTTGCCTACTATATGATTAAGCAATTAATAAATGTTAGGACATGCATATCAATAACAACGTGCAACATCAAAGCTTAGTATCAAGAAAAAAATCAAATGCAACTCCACTCAGTGGTATCAAATTCAATGTATGTTTTGGAAGTAAGGTCTGTTAATTATAAATATCATTGACTGTGGCGCAGAGGATATTTGAAATATATAGGCCTAATATATATAAGATTGCTCTACTAACAGGTAGATTTCTGAAACTACATTTTTCAAATTATATGCTTTAATTTCAAGTCTGTACAGCTGCCACTTTGTAAGTGCAAGATATCTTAGAATCAGAAAATGCCAAAAAATCTGCTAAATAGGCCTATTTTTTACCAACTAGACTAATTTGATATCACCTTTAACTGGAAGATTGTTCTATTAACAGATATATTTCTAAAGCTAAATTATTCAAAAATACAATTTTTAGCCCAAACTTTTGACTTGCTATACCTCTGTGGAAGACGTCCGTAAATCAGAAAATACCAAGAAATCTGCTACCAAAAGACCGGTACCTGTATATTGCTTTACGCTAACAGGTTGTTGAAACACTCAACAGGGTTACAAATGCTACTGCGTATAAGAAAATATGCGCTATATTAATGATTATTTTTTATTCAAATGGTGGAAATATAGCTGTAACTATTATTGTACTATAATAGGGGTCGAAGATGGAGCATGTTAAACATGCATACAATCCGCATGAGCCCAATGATAAATCATCAAAATATGAAAAAATCATTATAGCATGACAACATCAATTTCAATAGTATCAACTCAACGTACAATTAATGAGGCGCAACGGTCTGCCAATTATAAATATTATTGATTGAAGCGCACGGGTCGCAAGTGAGGCGCACCGGCCGCACATGAGGCGCAACGGTCTCGAAATATGATTCCTCCAAATTATGGTGAGGCGCACCGGTCGCATGTGAGGCGCACCGGCCAATATATATATAACAAGAAAACTATTGATAACTATACTGAGCAACCGGAGAAAAATATAATATAATTGAAATTGAAAACACGACTTTTACTTACGTCGTATAAGCATAAGCACTTTCTTTTCTTCAGATGCTTTATAAGTATAAATCTATAGAAATATATATTATATCACTTAATCACTAATCACTTATCACTAATTTTTTTGAAAATTTCTTTTTATCATTTTTAGCATCTAAGTTTGAAGCTGCTTTTTTATATATATTTAAGTACCAGCAGTAAGCGATCTAGCTGAAATTTTGATTTGTATATAAATATATATATATATGTATAATTCCATGTAGAACGATGGTCTTTTGATTCAGTTATCTACCGGGATTTATTTGGAATTACTATCTAACATCCTGTATTTTATTTATTTTTTATGTATATATATATATATATATATATATATATATATATATATATATATATATATAATGAAATAATAGAAATCAAAGCACATGCAGTTAAATAATTAAAATGAAAACACAAGATTAAGAAGCATGCGCCAACATGTTTCTGCCACTACTGTGGCTTGTCAAGGCGATAAATGAACTATACTGAATAGCTACAAAACAAATGAATTTCAACTAAAACACATGGACACAGTCATTAGCCTGTAGGCTAGAGAAGATCATAGAGTTTTAGAAGACGTTTAGTGGTGGTCGGTATTTTCTAATGAACATAGTTTCTTTGTGTTCACGTTCTAGTCTTGTAGAAGAAATCGGCATTTTATAGAATGGCATGATAGAGAATTTTTTACTCAAATTTACCGCACAATTTCTGATATGGGTGCTCGCTGGACCAGGCTAATGACTGTGTCCATGTATTTTTAGTTGAAATTCATTTGTTTTGTAGCTATTCAATATAGTTCATTTATCGCCTTGACAAGCCACAGTAGTGGCAGAAACATGTTGGCGCATGCTTCTTAATCTTGTGTTTTCATTTTAATTATATATATATATATATATATATATATATATATATATATATATATATATATATATATATATATATATATATATATATAACGTATATTGAAAACACTCAGAAGAGTATTCCCAGGCTCTCACGCCGCACAAGCTGAGATCCAACCTTGTGAGAAAACAAAAAGTCTTTTCTTGTTTGTGGGAAGACCGGTTTCGAGTATATCTCTTCATCAATTCCACATACAATGTGGTTATACAAGACACAATCTGAACTGGAAGTTACAGCACCCCGTAAGCCAAAGAGAGATGTTCACTTCTTGAGCAACATGCTTTGCAGATTTCTCTCAGTGGTGTACAAAGGACATGTTCTTACGTCATAAAATGCTTTCTGACAATAGCGAATCACAAGCTGGCAGTAGTATAAGGTATAACATCCGGCGCGTCGCTTCGCTCGCACCGGATGTCACACCTCTTCGAGTTTCTTTCAAAAATTTACGTGGTCTATAAATTTCAAAAATTTGGGTAGACTCCAAATTTCACGTGGCCGAAAATTTAGGTAGTGACAAATGTTCAAAAAATCAAAATTTCAGGTAGTTTAGGTAGTCTCCAAATTTCGAAAATTTAGGCAGACGAAAAATATCACGTCAACGAAAATTTAAATTGTCTCAAAATATCACGTAATCTAAAAAATATCACGTAGTCGAAAATTTAGGTACTCTATGAATTTCACGTAGTCTCAATATACCAGAAGATTGTATTCAAAATATTTCTTTAAAAATGGAAACCTAAACGGGGGCGAAAATGGAAGAAACCTCGACGAGGGCGGCGATGACGAAAATGGAAGAAACCTCAAAAATATATCCTTCGTTATCACAATTAAAAATAACTGAATTGACTATCGGAAAACATAAAGATAGAGTACGTTATATGAAAGATAAGCAATCTCAATTATTATTAAGATTACAGCATTATGATAAATTAAGAAAGAGATGGTTTAAAGTTAAGAATGTAACACAAGGAATTGGCATATTCTTAACAATAAGTTAAGGCCCTCTTACAATTGTTATATCTTCAGGTGTTTTAGTAATTACAGTAGTTGCTCCTGCTTTAACAGGTACGGGTGTTTTTACAACTTCACTTATTACGATGTTAGACAAATCTTTAAGTATTAAGAAACGAAAATCATTAAAAACTAAACATTTACATATTAAAGAAGTTTATGATAAACTACATTACTATTTTCAAAGAGTCTGTGATGATAATGTTATTACGTTAGATGAGATTGAAAAATTTGATCAAATAGCTAATGAAGCTAATAAAATGTAATTTCATTTAAAGTCCAAAAAAGTTGATGATAAAAATTCTAGTGATGGTAAAATTTCTAATGAAGAAAATGATAAAATTTTTTTAGAAGAACTAAAAACTTTATTAAACAAAACTTAAAACGAAAAGATGTCACGCGAAAAGGAATAAAAAAATAATTTGTTCAGTAAAATGTCTTTGTTGTATTCCAATGTTACCACAAAATTCAAATATTTTATTTTAAAAATGGATAAAATTAAAGCTGATAATCTAAAAAGAATTAGACAATTAGACGAGTTAATAAAACAAAAAAATATTATGAAATCATCTTCAACATAGAATGATAAAAGCTGGTATTCAATCTGATATGTTTGAAAAAATGCAGCAAACCGAGCAAGTAAAACCTGATTTTGAAAAAGCTATGGAACCATTTAAAACTCTTGAAAAAGAACTTAGAAATAATGATAAACAAATTAATATAACAGATCCAGCTCAAAAACTAAATTATATGACTATGGATTACTAGAATCAAACTTTAATAAGAAATTACCAAAATCTATGCAATTTGAACATTCTATTTCATTTATAGATGGAAAAACAGTACCTAGATTTTATCTCGGACAAAAAGAAATATTTCCACAACCTTTTCGAGGTTTAATTTTTTCACCAGATAAATCTCCTTTTAGTTTAGATAGAAATTTTGCTGATCTTTTAAGAGAAGCAGATTTAAGAAATTATGCTGTAGAAGATCTCATAAAATATAAAGCTATGTTAGATAGAGTTGGTGCAGCAAAATCTCTTAGACGTTATAAACAATTAGAAAATTTATTATCAACGGGAGTAAAAGTAGGAAAAGGTTTTAAAACAGAAACAACTGTATTTTTACCAGATGATCCACAAGAATTACTAAATAGATTAAATATTTTAATATCTGCAATAAAAGAAGGACATAATTCTAGTTTCAATGAAATTCATGCTATATTGAAAAGACTGTTAGAAAAGAAGATTCTAAATGAAGAGGATTATAAAAGTATAGCTGAAACATGTTGTTGTTTTTAATTTTCTTATAAAAAAATATTTATTCAAAATTTTAACTAAAAAATGTGTTCAGCAGATTTAGACAAAATTAATAATCATTTAGAAAATTTGATAGAGATTTTGGGTTCATCAAAATTTAGTACGACGTTAAAAATTATAACAAGTACTTCATCACACACTTGTAATTTAGAACCCATTCTACATTTGGAACAAAATGAAAATTATCAAATTGCATTGACTAGTTTCTCCACATTTAACACTATTCAAAACGTTATCAAAGATGTGAATTACCAATTTAGATATTCTACTGATAAAGGTAAAACATGGAAAATACTAACTTTTCTTCCTGGTTCTTACGAAGTTGAATCAATATCAAATGAAATTAAGAGACATTTAGGTATACCATTTAAAGATAAGAAACTATTACATTTTGCAGTTGAACCGGCAGTTAATAAATTTTCTCTTACTTTAGACGAAAATCATCAAGTTGATTTTAATCATGATAGATCATTGTCAAAACTATTAGGATTTAATAAACAAACCTATAGTCAAGGTTATCATTTAGGTGAGAAGATTCCAAAAATAACTGAAATAAATTCAATTGTTGTACATTGTGACATTATTGAAGGAGGATATATAAATGGTAAATTGTCAAATTTAATATTCAGTTTTCCAGCTTTTACTGTACCCATTGGTTAGAGATTAAATGTATTTCCACAAACACTAATATACTTTCCTATTACAAGAAAAACTATTAACAGCAGTGCATTAACATTAGAATCACTGATGAGAAAGGACAAGAAATAAATTTACGAGGTGAAGAGTTTATGATAGATCTTTCGGTTAGAGAAGTTTAATTTTCTTCTTCTTCTTTAAAATGAAAATATAATAAAAATAATTTTTTTAATTAAAAATGAGTAAACTACCCCTATTAAATAAAAAAAAACTAAAATTTAATCATCATCCAAATTTATCTAATAAAGTTTTGTCAGTTATTTGTGGAAGATCAGGATGTGGAAAAACATATTTATTATTTAAAATTCTCACGACTCCAAATTTTTTGGATTATAACAATCTTATAATTTATACAACAACAGCAGAACAACCCGTCTATCAATTTTTAAAATATGGATTTGAAAATAATCTTAAAAAACAGCAATTGCTTCATTATTTAAAGAATATGAAAAATCTGAAGATGAAAAAGAAATAAGTTCGTAGTGTGAAGAAGCGGCAAAAAATAATCAGTTAGTAGAATACAATAAAAATAACCATATAAAGATACAATTAATAGATGATAGTGGTAATATGCAAGATCCTAGTAAACTAGATAAAAGAATGAAACATTGTGTAATTATTGATGATTGTGTTAATGATAGAAATCAGTCAGTACAGAGAAATTATTTTACAAGAGGTAGACATAATAACTGTAGTGTTTTTTATTTAACACAAAGTATGTATTCATTAGATGGAAGTGTTATTAGAAAGAATACAAATATATTTATACTATTTGAAATAAATGCAAGAAACTTAAGCGATTTGTTAAGAGATTTATGTGTAAGAAATAAAGATGAATTTAAACAATCGTGTAACAATCCTTGGGCAAAAGATTGTGGCTTCTTTACAATTAATATTGATAAAAAATTCATGATAGAGTTACTGAAAATATTTTCCCGGAGTGATCGAATAAATTTTTCTTATAAATTTTTTATTAATAAAAATGAAAAAGATATGTTGAATGATTTGAATGTTGAAGATAGAACATGTACCAGTTTTAAAAGATTATCGTCATCCTACAAACCCTGTCAATTCGAAGAAAGAAGTTAGATTTTATTATCATCATAAATACGTAGCGCTCGTTACAGATTATAAAACGAAACATGGTATTAAACCGTGTGTTAAAACAAAACAGTTTGCACTTTGTCTACGAAGTTTCAGAGTATTTTTGGCATACAATAATTTATGGTGGTTGGTTAAGAAAGAAAATTTAACAACTCATGAATTAGAAACATTACATCAACTAAATATTCCTGTGTATATCTAAAATATAATTTTATCATTTAAAAATTAATTTTTTCTTTTAAAAAATAAAAAAATCGTGATGTGTCTCTCGGACTAACGTCTACGATTGATGAATTAATCAAGACACATATTGCTGAGCTTGATGCGCAAATTAAACGTAGTAAACGAAGTTAACGTGGTAAACGTATCGAAAAACAGAAACGTACTAGGCGTAGTATTAAACGTAGTATTAAAAAACAGAAACGTGGAACAAAAGAAATATTAGAAACTCCTATTACTGATATTTTTTTTGATGATAGAATTAAAGATAAACTTGGTGATGATTTATGTAATTTATTTAATCCAAATGAAATTAAATATGAAAATGTATCTTTTATTAATGTAGTAAATGATATGCGGAAACTTTTAGCAAATGGTAAAATTATTAATTTACTTGGAAAAGTTATTATTAAAATCAGGAAAATATAATTCAAAATTTTTACGTAACCTTCTCTAATAAAAATTCATTTGAAACATGGTTTTCTAATCTTGAAGGAAATCAGATAGTCAGGAATGGATTTTTACAGTTAATGTTAAATATGAAGATTTTGGAATGAAGCTAGTACAAAGATCACATAAAGGTGCAGGTATTAATATGAAATATAGAGTCAAAGAATATTTCGGTGAACATTGTTATATTCCTTCTAAAGATTTTTGTTTTATTAAATGTTATAATGTTTTACGAAGTTTTAATGAAGAACAAGGAGAAATGATGAAAGAAATGTTTAATAATTTTTTATATAAAAAGAAAGCCACATCTAGCACAGGAATAATGTCAAACTGCAAATTTTCTCAATTCAATGAATATTTTGGAGAATGTGTTCAATATTATAGTCCTGCCAATCGTCATTTAAATCCTAGAGGAATTGAAACGTTTCATAATTATGTTTATTACAATTATTTTCACGAAGGTTCAACAATTGGACACTATTGTTTGATAGGCAAGAATCATAAATTAAAAGCTATTAGAGAAATTGAAAATAATTTCAAACCAATATATAAAACAGTTACTGATGAAAATCTAACAACGCGTCCATATAGAATCATAACAAAGAAAAAAATTGACTATAGTTTAACATATATTTGGCATCTCAAAACATTTCCTGATCCTAACTGTTCAACAGCTCATCCTATTCCTTATGCTGTAAGAGCTATTAATTTTAATAAATTTATATGTTGCTTACCGAAACAAAGATTGAAGGAATTAGAAACACGTTTGTTAAGTGATATGATTAAAATTAAACGATCAAAAGATGAAGATGAAATGAAAAAACTTAAAAAACAAATTAATGAGTATAATAATTTGACTGAATTAGAATTTGATAAACTTCAAATATGTGTGAAAATATTTACGAGAACTGAGGATGTTAAATGTCCAATCGGGGGAACCCAGATGACGCATGTCCGATCCACCAATTTTTTAAAACTCTTGGAAAATTTAATTATTCGAAAGTAACTATATTAGCGCAGAATTCATCAGGATTCGATGCATATTTCCGATAAAATCTAATTTTAAATTATCTAAACCGCCTCTTAAAACTTCAAGAGGAATATTAACTGCTTCATTACAAAATCCTTATACAACTGAATGTGTTAGTAGATATATTCAAAAATCTTTTAGATTTAGAAACAACAATAATAATAGTAATACGAAAAAAAATTCACCTCCTGGTAAATTAGCACTTCAACTACTATAATGAAATGTAGTTATCAACATGTAAAAACAAGTCTTTCTAATTGGTGTGAGAATTTAAAAAATCCTACCAATGTGTGTAAATTAAATTATGAAATTGGAGACATAACACATGAAAATTATAAAGATAAAGAAAATGAATGGAGACCGTATTTAGTTAACGATATTCTTTCTTTAGCTTTTTGTATCTACAAATATAATAATGTTATGCGAGATTTAGTTGGTGAAGGTATAACTACTAATTTAACATCCTCCGCTTTAACATTTAACGGTTGGATGAAAAGCGTACAAAATGACAATGTAAATATTCATTCTCATATAGATTTATGGGCTAGAAATTATATTAGAAAATCTGTTAAAGGCGGAAGAGTTTCAGCAAATATAGGAAAATACATATCGCCATTTTGTAACATCTTGTTACCAATATCAAAACAGTATTTACCTGGTCGCTACGTTGGGGGGACTTTGTCCCCTGGAAGTAATTTAATAGATTTAATGAAACAGTATCGAGATTTAGGAGATTTAAGTGATGATGATGACACGTGGGAATAATAATTTTTTATTACATCTAAAAATTTATTACATCTAAAAACTTATTCCATATGAAAATTTATTTATAGAATATTTTGATATTTTCTATTAAGTTTTTATTATTAGAATATATCATATAAAGTCTTATTAAAAGATAATTTAAATTTACATGTATGTTCACTAACTATTGATTCTTCATCAACATCATAAATTACATCTCTAATTCCAAATTACATTTATCATTTGATAATGATATAATAGAGAAAAATATTGGTCTTTGATCTCTTTTGGAAAATTTAATAACACCACCATAATCTAAATCATTCTTAGTTTTTATTAAAGATGATAAAATTTTAAATTGATTAGATGTAAATCCTAATTTGAATTTTGTAGACCCAACACAAAGTTGTCTAATAGTATCTTCAACTATTCCATGATTATCATTTTCAATAGTAAGAAAATGAAATTTAGAAAAATTTTGATTATATATAGTATTAATATCATGTTGAGATATAAATTTTTCTTCGCTTAAATTTTTATAATTACTAGTATTTTTATAATCTTTTTTACCATCTACACCTTTTTCAGATGTTTCAGAATCATCATCTATATTATCATCATTATTATTATCAGATTCTTTAAAATTATTACGATTATGGTCATTGTAAACAGTATAAGGGGCAGTCCACATATAAATTTTTTCTTGTTGTGCCAAACCAATTATATAAGATTTTAACAAATTAATATTTAAGTTTGAATATAATCCTATATAAGTATCATTATCATATCTTTGTGGCATTTCTGATGTTTTTTTTTTATAAATTGTATCTCTATAATCAACTTGACATAATAATTCTTCATTATGTTTTTTACTTTCGATATGAATATTGAATTGATTTAATTCATCAACAAATAATCTATTTTTTTCTTTCGGAAAAGATTTTAATTTTTTTACCAATTCAGAAACATTAAAAAAATTAATTATTTTATTTTAAATCCAATCAGTATTACCAATTGGCAACACTGCTCTAATAAATCCATAAACATTATTACGACCAATAATGACCATATTTTTTTATTTAATTCTACATATGCAACGTCAATATATTTACTTACAATACCCATAAATTTTATAAATGGATAACCTGGAAATATACAGTAATTTGTTTCTATAGCAGGTAAACCTTTTGTTTGTTCTTTAAATATTTCAGCTTGTAATTCGAACAAAATATTAACATCTATACATGGATTATTAATATTGTCAAAACAATTATTTTCAAATCCCGATGATCTCGTCGAATAAGAAGAACAGGATGATAAGGGCGAATATAATTTTTCTAAATTTGCTTTTGCCATTTTTTATTTTTATTTGAGAAAAATTTCTTTTTTATTGTTAAAAAATGATGTTACCAAATGTTGGTGGAGGTGCATATATCCCGAATAATCGTGAATCAGAAATAGAAAAAGAAAATTATATCATGAAAACTGGAGACGTTTTATCTGGTCCATTGCATCTTTCTATTCTTCCGCAACAAAATACAGAGTTAACAAATAAACAATATGTTGATACACAAATCAATAATTTAAAAGAAAAATATTTAAACGATGTTTTGGTTCCACTGATGAATGAAGTAAGGTTGCTTAAACTTAATGACAAATCATTAAACGAAAAATTATTAAAACCTGATAAAAAGGATAGAGAGCTAGAAGCAGATATAGCAAAACTTTTTAAAAAGATTTCAGAACAATCAAAAATTTTAATATTACTTTCTATAAAGTTAAATCTGCTGTAATTAAAAATAAACATCAGATAAAAATATTGAAAGAACAATTAGAAGATGAAATAGAAAAACTTCCTGAAAGAATTAAAAAGAATTTAAAGCAGTTACAAACTACATTCCAAAAAAGTGTTGATGACTTGAGTTCTAAAATTACTCAACAAATTAAAAAAATAAATCATTTGATAATTGAAGTAAAAGCACTTAATGAAAAAGTTGATAAAATGAAAACTTTTAAAAATAATTTAGAAAATGATTTAAAGAGAAATTTGCAAGAAAAATCTAAAGAAAATAAAAAATAGTTAGATGCTGTTAAAAACAGTTAGATGTTCTTAAAGTTCAATTGAATGCTTTAAAAACAGAATTAGAGAAAAGTGACAAAAAATTAGAAGTGACTGAAAAAGAAATTAGAATACATCACACGCTGCTTGACGCAATAGATAACGTGCAACGCTTGGGTAAAGCCTTTAAAAAACAAAAGTGGTCTGTCAGGTAAATATGCGTTTGAAGAAATCTTTAAAGATACTAATAGAAAGCCAAAGAAATTGTTTGTTGATAAAGGATCGGAGTTATATAGCAGAAATGTTCAGCCACTATTTTAAACTGTTTATTCAACTGAAAATGCTGGAAAGACTGTAGTAATAGAAAGATTAAATCGGACGATAAAAAATAAATTATTCAAGAAATTTACAGAACAAGGTAATCAGAAATGGATGAAGATACTACCAGGAATTGTAGATCAGTACAATGATAAAGTTCATTCAAGTATTGAAGAAACCCCAAAGAATGCTTCTGACGATCCTGATTTGATACGAATGAAAATATTCGAAAATAATTATTCGAATGAGAGTAATCCGAATTTACAGAAACGTAAGCCGAAATTTAAGATTGGAGATAGAGTTAGAATATTTAAGTATAAGAATAAATTTGAAAAAGGCTTTGTTGGCTATTGGACTAAAGTCATATTTGAAGTTTGTAAAATAAATCAAACTTATCCGATTACTTAATAATCTTGTTTATTGATAATGGAAATCATACATACTATTCAATACGCACATCGAATACAACTGAAATTTTGAAAGAACAAAGATAGTGATAATAAGTAATTCGAGCAAGTTAGTCAGACGTTTGTGAAGCAAAATACATTTTATTGAACAGTCTAGTGCAGTAAGGAAAGAAAGTTGATGATCGACGCATGGAATGAGACAAGGGTATCTCAAAATGACCGCTTACAGGTAACTTTCGCGGAGCCAAGTGATAGATGAAGTTATTCGGTTTCAAGATATCTGAAAACGTTCGAACAGCGATTTTATCTGCACGCTCGATGAATGAAGGTAATAACCGGCAATTCCTGTAGTCACCGCAATCACAAATGATGTAATGGCAGCGTTTCCTTACTCTTTCAATTTTCCGAATTGACTTTTGAGTCACGTTCATGAACACAGGGCAATTGTACTCTAATATACTTGCAATATATGATTTACATACACTCAGTAGAACGTTTTTACTAACTCCGGGTATTCTTTTCAGTTTTTCAGAAGAAATATACGCTGTGATGCTTTCTTTGTCACGTTATCGATATGGGAATCCCATTTCAAATTTTGTTGGGATGTTAAACCAAGAATTTTAAGTTCAGATACAACTGTCAGCCCAGTCGGTAGATTCAGTGGACATCCTGACTTTCCGAACACCATAAGGCGTGTTTCATCCGTGTTGAGCACTAGGCCATGGATGGAGCACCAATCTTCAATGTTTTCGATTTCAACGTGGATGCTGTCATTTATATTTGAGTCTTTACTCGATGGAATCAATAAGCAAAAGTCGTCAGCATACTTGAAGATTTTTATGTCGATAGATTTTGATGACAAAGAACCCATAAAAGAAGCAAAAAGAAATGGCGAGATAATGGAACCTTGAGGTACACCCGAGGAAGTGGCCTTTTCAGTTGATGACACACCGCGTAGTATTACCTTTTGCCGCCTTTCGTAGTAATAATGAGAACACCAACAAATAAAGTCAGGTGGTAATTTGTTTTCTGTCAAAGATTGCAGCAATTTGTAATAAGGTAACCGATCAAAAGCCTTGCTGAGATCAAATGCTAACAGGACAACACTGTTGATATCAGGAGAGTCCAAATGCCGGCTTATTGTGTCGACTATAGCTATATGTGCGTATAACGTTGAGCACCCAGGACGGAAGCCATATTGGTCATCACCGTATGTATTTATCAACTCTTCTTTGACTGACTCAAGGACCAGGCGTTCGAGGCATTTTGCCAAAACCGGTATCATTGAAAGAGGTCGAAGATCGCTGATGGATTTGCTTTGGCGTTTAGGTACTGGTATGATAACAGAGGATTTCCATTGTATAGGGACTCTTACGGATGAGACGGAAAGAGAAAAGAGATGAGTGATTGGCTCTGCAAGTATATCTGCATTATCACGAAGTAGGCGAGGTGATAAAATATCATTACCACCGCATTTTTTAACGTCAATGTTTTTCAGTAACTCGTAAACGTCGGCAACAGTTATAGCAATATTCCATCAATTTGTTTCACAGTACGTTAATTTGTTTTCGATATCATGCCAATCCGGGGGGGCAGAGAAAGACTTCACGAATTCACAATTCATAGCTTCAGTTGCAGAGATTATTGATGGGAAGGTAGAAATTTGTGAACTCAAAATACTATAATCTTTTTTTTAGTTGTTGACACTTTTCGTCATCTTCCATAAGTAATTGGGCTTTTTCTTCAGTCTCTCCAGCCAATCCCTCTTTGCTTGAGGAATCAAAGTCTTCAGTTGTTCCTTGTATTGTTGGTAACGGGAAAAATCTTTAACTCGGAAGGCTTGATGTTTCATGTTAATTAAATGTTTCAATGTAGGTGTCATCTATTCTTTATCTGAGGATTTCATTTCAACGAAGGCATGAGGAATATTATTTTCAAGAGCATTTTGAATAAATTCATAAAAGATGTCACATTTGTCTTGTAGACTACAGTCCAATCTGTAAAATACATGCCACGGGATGGATTGAATTTCATCTCGGAATTTGATCATATGTTTGAAGCGAAAGTCAAGGACCTTGCGAATTTCAACAGTTTCAGAGCATGCAGATTTGGATTTTGGGTCTAGATGAACGGAGTGATGGTCTGAGTTGCCGAAATTACATCCTATCCTGGGAGAATAGTACTGATCTCTTAGACTCTCGTTCATTAGAATCTTATCAAGGATCGAAGACTTTCTTGTTGGCTGGTTCACAATTTGTAGTAGATCTAAAGCATTCTCTAGCTCATCTGTAGGCAAATTGTTGAGGTCACCCAGGATGATCACCTTGTAGTCGATCTTTTGATCAATGGCTGCATCCGCTGAGTTAATGATGAATTCGATTATTTCAGCGTGCTGACCGGCAGCCAAACCCGGAGGGACATAAAGCAACAAAATCAAAAGTCGTTGTCGAGGCATGCTCATCCATAGATGTTCGATGCTAGTAGGAGAGAGTTGTAGTTGAGAAGAAATGTCGATGCAAGGTAGGCCACTTTTAACGTATAAACAAACACCACCACCACGTCTACCTCGTCTATCCATACGTATTAAGTTGTAACCGGTAATTGCTACTTGATTATTCCCAATAGAGTCATTTAACCAAGTTTCAGTCAAACAAACAATTTGAGATTGGATCGACGCTAGGTAGATGCTCAGCTCATCCAATTTCGGTATGAGGGACTGAGTGTTTGCGAGAATTATGGAAGGCAGTTCAATACTCCGAGGTAAAAACTTTACCGAAAATTTTGTAATTTTTGCGCGTTGTTTCGCAGAACAACTTGCCCTCTTGAGATAACAACATCAATACCATCTCTTCTACGCTGTTTGACGATTTCACGCAATTCTTTTTGTTTGTGGAGTTGATTGTGTCAAGTCTGGATTAATATAGACGCGACCAAATCTACCTGATTCTCGCAAATTACAGGCATTTTTCAACATGAGTCTTTTATCTGCAACAGATGCGCATTTTACGCGTAACAGGCGAGGTTGGCTGGAGTTTATTTTTCCGATACGATTTATTTCTTTGATTTCAATGTTTGATATTCCTACCTCGTTTATGACATCACGTATAACAGCCTTATCCAAATCGTTCCTTTCAGTAACATTTCCATGATTATTTTCGGCTATCCCGCTTATTATTATGCATTTCTCTTTATCACGTCGCAACTTTACTTCGTTGATGAGAATTTCAATATCCATAGGATCAGGGGCATTTAAGCGTTCGTTTTGCAGAGATTCGAATTTCTTTTCCAAAATGTTATACCTCTCCAGGAGCTGTTTCATCTGCTCAACGACTGGTTGCAAGTGCTGATTGATAATATCTGCAATCGAGTTCTCATTTTTTGATTGATTTTCCCTTTTTAATTTTATTAATGCAGAAACAAGCTCGTCCTTCTTGATCGACCCTTTCCGCAGCTGAAGGTCTTCTGCTGTCATGGACAAAATATTATTCGATGAAGACATAGTTTCGTGACGTAGAAAAAAAATAAGTTTAGCGCTTCGAGCTGTGGACCTTGAGCGTAGCCGACCAGCCTAAGCCGCACAACCACGCCAACAATGACACTTCTCCACCGTCAACTTGTATATGACCTAAGTACGGAGCAAAATACCACAGAAATCGGGTGATGATTGTAGGAGATGACCTTCAGAAAACAGACAGCTGACAACCACGCCGCCACAAGCAAATGAACACAGATCACAGCGAAGGATCAGGGAAATGAGAATCACAGGAGAACGAAGCGGCGCGATGAATTACGGATGCCAGAAGTCGACGCTTGACAACAGGACGAGCACGACAATGTAAAAATTATCACAGATAATGACAATAACAACTTAGATCCAAGTATGAATCAGATGAATGACGAGAGAGACAGAAGCGAACTGACCGACACAGACGACAGATGATGGTCGTACTTACGAAATCAAAGATTTACATGATCAGGAAATCACTGGCAGATTTTATCAAAACGAATTACAAATAACTGATTTTTAATTTTTGGAACTAACGTTTTTCGGGAATTAAATTCCCTTATTCAATTCTAACATAATATCAAGAAATGGTACTCCTTCCTGTAATTTCAATAAAACATAAATACATAATTACCCACAGTAAGTAGATCCTGGTGTTTGAATTTGAAATGTATTATAAATTCCATTTCCAAATAATTCTTTGACTTCATTTGTAGGGGGAAGTCCAAAGAGTCGAAATAGTAATTATCTCCATTTTTATTTGCTTGTCCTGCTGACCAATGTACTCCTGTTTGATGTGACGTGTGAAGATTTGTTACAAAATTTACAGTTGGCTTATTTTTAATCAATTGTAATTCGTCCCTCATCAATATGTGAAAATTCTTTCTTCCCAATTGATTAGCGATTTTCTTTAGATCAAAATTCGTTGTTGTTTGCGTTCCATATAATTTTAAGAACTCGGTAATGCTAGACATTTTATAATTAAAAAAATTCTAATAGGGACCCCTAGAAGTCAGAAGGGGGTATTGAGTTAAAAAAACTGTCGCATAATGATGACTTTCCTTACTACTTATTCGATTTTGAAATGATTTAATTTAATCTAAATTAAAAAGCTACATTGTAAGGAATCGGTTTATTAGCAGAGTTAGTGCTTTGCACATCTTTAGTCAACTGCAATTCATTTCTCATCAATACGTGAAAATTCTTTATTCCCAATTGATTTGCGATCTTATTTAAATCGAAACTTGACATGGTTTGTCTGCCGTATATTTTTAGGAAGTCTCTAATGTTACTCATTTCTATAGAAGATAAAATGTTTCTATTATATTCCCGTAAATGTAAAATCAAAAACAACACATGCTTATTTCACTTTGGTTACATCCACTTTGCATACATTCACTTTGGATACATTCACAGAATACATGAAGATTTGTCCACGCGTGGACGCGTTTCAATTGGTTGAAGTACGGTATTGTATGTACATGTACAACAGGAAATAGCATTGCATATAAAACAGAGAGATACAAAAATGATAAGTTTTCTTCACAACGCGTCTCATGTCAACGCGTGAACGTGATTTGATTAGCTGAAGCGCGGTATTTTAGCTGAATGGCGCACCATTGTTTAGGAAAATTATAATGAAATGCCATAGGTCTTAACATTGAAAATGCAGTGTCGTGCGGGCCTATCGCAGCAACAATAGCGGAGTTTCACATCCAAAATTCCATTGCATATGTCAGCGCGGTATTGTCGCTAAATGACGCACCATTGTTTGGGAGAAGAATGGAATCATTTGGAATGTCACACAATTGCTTTGCACAATAAATCTCTAGTTGCCGCACCAAAATTCTCCATCCCTTTGTAGACAATCTTCCAATATGGTTAGGTCGCGTTTTAAACGTCTGAGAGGAACAGACACCCTACAAAGCTTAGGAAATTTGTCTGCTAATTTACCTAATCTCATTGCAAATGAAATTTCGGTGCGTGAATATTCGATCTCATTTTGCTTCAAGAGACTATAAAAATATGTCTTGTCATTATCACAAAGAGATAGAAGATAGTTGATGTGCTTACCAATAAAAATTTTGCACGTCACACTGAGCAAGTTGCTTCTTTTTTCATGCAACAAGAATTTACGTAAGTTTACAATTGTTTCATCCTTTTCACCATGTGGCTCTATGAAATCACTCAAAGAATCTGTAAATTCATGCCTCTCAAAAATATTCCTCATCAATTCCTCCCGTAATTTTTCCATCCTCCCTGGCAACGATTGTTTTCTTCTATCTTCATTATGCTTTTTCTTGAAATTTTTTCTTTCTATCCGTGATGCTTCGATGAAGTCTGGATCAAACACATGAGGGCATTTCGCAGTCTCCTTTCTAACAAATTCGAAATAATCACCGTGTTTTTCTGAAGATAAAAACAAATTTGCGATCTCACAGAAGAAATTTGGCAAATTTTCTCTGATAATCTTTGATTGAGTAGCGGAAAAATCTTGGATCATTTTGAGAAATATATGACGAGAGGGTTTTGGCACAACCTCCACTGAAAAGAAACACTGCTAAATTAAATAAGTCTTCAGCACAATTGTTTGAAATAGCCATATCGATTATTGTTGTTGTGTATTGTTTCACGGCACTGCAGCTGGAGTAGGATTTGCTGGATATATATTCCACGTCTTTCAAATGTCTAAGTGGGTGTAGCAGCTGTTTGTTCTGAAATGCTTTTCTTCATAAATGCGAGAAGCAGATGTTCTCTACAATTGAGTGATCATCTGAGTGCAAAGCAGTAGCAACTACTGGAATTACTAAAACAACTGAAGATATAACAATTGTAAGAGCGCCTAAACTTATTGTTAAGAATATGCCAATTCCTTGTTTTACATTCTTAACTTTAGACCATCCCTTTCTTAATTTATCATAATGCTCTAATCTTAATAATAATTGAGATTTCATATAACGTACTCTATCTTTATGTTTTCCGATGTTCAATTCAGTTATTTTTAATTGTGATAACGAAGGATATATTTTTGAGGTTTCTTCCATTTTCGTCGTCGCCGCCCCCGTCGAGGTTTCTTCCATTTTCGCCGCCGTTGAGGTTTCCATTTTTTAAAAAATATTTTGAATACAATCTTCTGGTATATTGAGACTACGTGAAATTCATAGAGTACCTAAATTTTCGACTACGTGATATTTTTTAGATTACGTGATATTTTGAGACAACTTAAATTTTCGTCCACGTGATATTTTTCGTCTACCTAAATTTGTGAAATTTATGGACCACGTAAATTTTTGAAAAAACTCGAAAAGGTGTGACATCCGGTGCGAGCGAAGCGACGCGTTAGTGTCACTGAATAAGAAAAATGCAGCGAAATTCGATGCTATTCAAAGACGCTGTCATCGTATTGTTTGTGGCAAAAGCTGCAATTGTGACTTATTTCCATCTCTCACCGAACGCCGAATATCTCAAAGTTTAAAGCTATTTAATGCATTGAGGCTTGGTGACCACATCTTGCATTATATGTCTCCCGATTTTTCTTCAGTTACTGGTCGTTTAATTGTTCCTTTTTCTCGAACAGAACGCAGAATGTCATTTTTTATTATTGCGTGCATTTTGATTTTGAATAACCTTCGTATGTAGCCAGTAGTAGACATTCATAAATCAATTATGTATTTTGGATTCTCTGCTCAGATCCACTTAACACTAGAAATACCAAGAAAATGATTTGCCTATTATTACCAAGCGGTCAATTTTGACCGCGAAGGTTATTTCATTGAATTTCCCATTAGATTTCTGTAAGTTACTTCGCATTTTGGGCACACCTATCTGATATGTTTGATTTCTTATATTGCACGTCAATCGATGAGACTTAGAAGAATTAATAATTTGAAATTTGAACTGTATTTGATTAATACATGTTGCTAAGCAAGTCTAGGCCTGGTGTTTGCAATCATCGCACCAAACAAACTGCTTTTTTGTGGCGGTATGTCGCCCACAACACACTTTTTTGCACTGCATGCAAATGCAGGATGATTTGTTTTTGCATGCCTGCAGCTGACATTGTCGTCGAATTCGCAGTAGAGAGTCACTTGGGGATTGTAGCTCAGGAGACATGTCACCAGCATCAAGATCGGAGGGATGCGAATCGCATAATTCCTTTATCAGGTCAAGAAGAAATTTTCTTCTTGAAATGTTCTCACCAGTTGTGAGTTTGAAAATGATCAGTGCATTGATGGCAGCGAGGTCAAGAAGATTGAAAAAAACGGCCATCGGCCATCTTCGTGTTCCAGTTTTCGATGTGTGGCACCTCGCCATTTGGTCTAGTACGTCAACACCGGCCTTTGTTTCGTTGTAAAATTTCACCGTCTCTGGTAGGCGCTTCGGATGTTGTTGGTCAACTTTCACAATGTTGTGCATCGAACTGAGAACATAGACAATTCTCGACTTCTTCGCTTTGTATGCCGTGAGGGTTGTTGAATCACTGACGAACACTTCAGTCGAAAAACCGGGTCGGTTTTTCAAAACTGATTCGCAGTCGGGCACTTCTCTCCTCTGCTTTCTAATAGTACCGAGCAAAGTTGTCCGTCGACTCTTCAATTTCGCAGCCAAATTGAAAGAAGTGAAATATGAGTCACACGTCACATTGTAACCATGGTCGAAGACAGGCTCCAGAAGTTTCATGCACACAAAAGCTGGTACATCAGTGCATGAAGGCCGGTCTTCCTTGCCAAGATAAGGAATGGAATTGAAGAGGTAACTGTTTTTCGAATCCGTGAGCATCCAGAACTTGATGCCATATTTGTCGGGCTTTTTGGCCATGAATTGAGTAAACGGGCACCTGCTTTTGCATGGGAAAAGCTGCTCGTCTATTATGAGATTTGAATCCGGGATATAACAACGCTGACAGTTTTCTATAAAAGCGTTCCAAATCTCAGACACATGACAAAACTTGTCCATGCGTAAGCGATCTCTTCTTCTAGACTTTTCGTCAAAGCGCATGTGCTTCATTATAGCAATAAATCGGTTTCTTGCCATTGTTGTCTTGTAAAATGAATGTCCCCACTCTTTGTCCCATAAAAACAGCAGTGGGGTATTTTTAGCAGTCAAAATTCCTCGTGCAAGTTGGAGTCCAATAAACTTTTCGATATCTTCAACAGAAACGTTGAAATCAGGTTCAGATTTCTTCGCTTGGATCTCTGTGTACCGTTGAATTGTACGAAGCATGGGTTGGTCAACAAAAAGCTTGAAACACGAAAGTGGAGTACTGCAATGGCGGTCAGCAAAGGGTATTGGTCCAGCGCGCCGCCGAAATACATTCAAAGCAGGAGCTCGACCTGCAGCCCCAACTTGTCCGGTTATGCTCCTCCATTCGATACCAGCACGAGAGGTCAAAGTATTTCGCTTGATGCCGTGATCTTCAGAGCTCTCTTCGCCACTTGACTGCGTGGTACTTTCTTCACTATCAGAATTTGCAGCACTAACAGCTTCTGGTATTGGCCCATCTTCTTCCTCTTCTCCATCATCTTCTTCATTGGATAGTTCTTCCTCAGATTCATCCGAAGGAATGTCTTGCAGTCTCCGAATCATTTCCTCAACCGTCAACTTTCGCCTTGCCATTTTCAGGTCGAATGAACGAATGTCTGGAAGCCAACTGAGACAGTGCGTGAAATACGCCTTTACTGCTGTGCAGACAAAGAGACAGAACGACAGCCAATCTCTTACAAGCTCACATTTGATGCCGTCATTGTATGACGGTGGCAGCGACCAGATTGGTGTGAGACGATCGAATGAAGCGCGTGACAGGCTGGTATAAATGAAAGTCGATTCCTTTGACGTGACGATGCAGCCAATGCGCAGATAATTGAGAATGATAGAAGCAAGTTTGCCTCGAAAATGTTCAATTTGTCTTTGCGGTCAAATCTGACCGCTTGGTATTTATAGGCAAATCATATTCAAATAGCAATATACAAAGGAATTTTTAAAAAAATTCTCTGGGTATTTGTAGATGTTGAATAATGATTAAAAGTCACCAAACCTCATTTTTGTCAAAAGCTTTTAACTTGTAAAAAAATTTAGTCAAAATATAATAACGGTCATTTTTGACCGCTTGGTATTTCTAGTGTTAATTCGCAAGATCTGTTGATTTGTATCCGCACATGTAAATTTTTCCTTGTCAAAAATTGTGCTAAAACTTACTTCTCACTGTACGTACTTCACTGCATGTCTGTACCTTCTAATGACTGTATGATTTCCATTCAATGAAATAAAACACATTACTCCTACTACTACTACTACTACTGCTGGCTACAAGAACTATATGGCAATACAAGATGAGCATTATCAAGCGCATTTAATTCATGGTTTAGGCCATTCGGATACAAATTGCTCAGGCGTTTTATCCACAAGTTTTACTTTTTAAGTTGCCCTTTACATTGCCCTTTACTTTCAGAAGGAAAATGTTCAAAGGCCACAAAAGAAAAATCGCTAATACTACAACTCTCATTAAAATGTTTAGATAAAGATGTATTATAAAAAAAAGCATACTTCGGATATGCTCGGAAATTCGTTCACACAATATTCTTGATGTCTGGCTCACATACATGATACCACACTTTTACAGATAATTACATGTAGATAAATCTCTTTACAAGATTTACAAGAGAGTATATGTACAATTTTAAAAGGGTTTTTATTTACAGTATTTTCAACATATTTTGAGGGCATACCAAAGTCACAAACGGAGCAGTTTACAGCACATGGTGAAAATCCTGCTTCCCACTGATCTGGAGACTAATGAATCAAAGAAAACAATTTCAGGTGGCGCGAGTTACAATGAAATCTATCCAACTAAAATAAGAACAATTCTTCTGATGTGCTGTGGTTGTTCAGTAGGCTTTTATTCTGTGTGATGTATTGTTTGATGAAAAGTGTTTCCGTTATTTTTGTGTCGTTTGTGCGCATGAGTATCCTGAAGCTGTTGTGTGTTGGTGGGTGAATGTGTGTCGAGATTTCTGACAGTGGGCGACCTTTGATGTGTTCGTTAATGCGGGTTTGCAGGTGACGGCGCGTCTCTCTGATGTAACACATCTCACAGTGTTCGCATTTGAATTCATATACTAAGGAGGAGCACACGTTAGAGGGGATAGTATCTTTATTTTTGAAAATTTGTTGGTTCTGAAATACGGCATAATTTTGGTTTTATGAATTTCTTTAGCCATGACTTTTTCACATTCCTTACTGAAAGAAAGGCCATAAAAGATTTTTGTTTTGTCTTCGCTAGACTCATCAGAATTCTGCCGTGTATTTTGGGACCTTTTTTCGCTCATGCAATTTTGAATATATTTTGGGTGGTAGCCGTTCCTTTGGAAGATTTCTTTTATGATTTTATCATTTTCGATTTTATCGCAACTATAAGTAGTAAGCCTTTCCGATCTATTTTTCAAGGCCACAATGGTGTTCTTTTTGTATTGCGAAGGACAATATGAGCTACTCGGGATATACAGGCCACTGTTAGTAGGCTTAATGAACCATTTACAGCTAAGACTGTTGTCATTGAGAGTAACGGTCATGTCAAGGAAGTTGATAGAGCCATTTATCGAATGCTCGACCGTGAATTGAATGTTTTCTTCCTTAGAATTAAGTTGTCTTAGAAAAGTATCAACTTCATCCTTGTTTTTGAAAACCGCTAGACAGTCATCAACGTAACGTAAGTACAATTTAGGCATAGTAGACAACTGTGACTCGATTGAATTCATAGCAAACTCTGCCATTAGCGGCGCTAAAGAAGACCCCATACTCAAGCCCTCATGCTGCACATAGATATTATCATCGAACATAAATGGCACCCCTGTACAACAGCTAAGAAGAAGAGAGACGCGCCGTCACCTGCAAACCCGCATTAACGAACACATCAAAGGTCGCCCACTGTCAGAAATCTCGACACACATTCACCCACCAACACACAACAGCTTCAGGATACTCATGCGCACAAACGACACAAAAATAACGGAAACACTTTTCATCAAACAATACATCACACAGAATAAAAGCCTACTGAACAACCACAGCACATCAGAAGAATTGTTCTTATTTTAGTTGGATAGATTTCATTGTAACTCGCGCCACCTGAAATTGTATTTATGCTTGCTTTTACCGTTGAATGATGCCTGTAGATGAGTGGAAATACTCGAAAGCGCTCGCCCAATAAAGTGCTATCTTTGCGACTTTTGTGTTCTCAACGAAAACACTTTACGAACACAGTGACGTACTGAACTTCTTGTATAGCCTTGGCGCCTCAACTGAAACTGAACAAAGTTGACGGCTGCACACGGGAGGTAATTTACTATAGCCATTTGATTGTTCAAAAATATTCGAACACTCCCTTTGTTAGGCCGAAATGTAAATATATTGAAGTAAAATAGAAAATGAGCAGGCACCCAACGTTTCGGTCGTCTTGACCTTTGTAATATTGGATGAATATAAGTAATTATGGTTTCACACTAAAAGATGTAGAGGATTTTCTGAAGTTCGTAATATATAACTACGAGATCAATTACAACAACAAAACTTATTTACAGATAAATGGGTGTCCTATGGGATCCCACTTCGCGCCAGCCTTTGCCATATTATATATGAATTTTATTGAAAAAACTGCCCTGGATATTCTTAGGAATAAGCACAAAATATCTCCGCATTTTGTGCTCCTGGGATTTTATCGGTACATTGATGATATAATTATTGGGCCGTTTAATAAATCCACTACTAACTTTGAAGTTCTTCTGGATGTGTTTAACTCAGTCAACAGTGCGATTCAATTTACTGCAGAAATACCTGATAACGGTATTCTGAATTTTTTAGACTTATCTATTGCTGTTTGTAGTAGAAAAGTCCAGTACAGATGGTATTGCAAAGAGCAACATTCTAACATTACTCTCAGCCATGGTAGTTGGGTTCCTTCTCATGTAAAATCCAATTTTATTCGTAGCAGTTTTAAAAATATTAAAGTCAGATGTTCTGATAACGATATGTATCACGAATGCTCAAAAACTTTAATCAACAGACTTCAAAATAATGGTTATACTTCTGTTGAGAAGTACGCTTCGTATGACTCTCGCAATAGAAAAGACCAGCGCAATGACATGTTGGCTAGTCTAAATATCGACTTTATTAGTGACTCATGTACCAGGAAATTACGCAGTATTGCTAGAAAATATGATGTCCCTGTCAGAATTATTTGTAAACCGGGAAAATCTATTGGCAATTTTATGAATACCGACACTTTCCGTAACAATAGTGATTGTAATTGCAGTATTTGCGATGTTCTGTCTGATAAATACTCCTGTAAGAGTAGATATGTCGTCTATAGCTTCAAATGCAAAATCTGTAAAAGATAGCTATGTTGGTTCTACTAATAGAACTTTCTCTGCGCGCTATGCGGAACATGAACGCAGTATACGTTATGGAGATATGAAAAGTGCATTATCTCAACATATTCGATCTAAGCACAATAACGTTGCTATGACGATTAAAGATTTCTATGTGGAGATAATAGACCATCAAAATAATCCTGTTAGAACTAGAATTTCTGAAGCTAATTTCATTGATTTTCTGAAACCAATTCTAAACCGTAAACACGAACAACATTGAGCCAGTGAGCGGTCATTCAACTTAATACCGTATTCTGTTCTGATATTTAAAAGCGTGTAAAATAGTTTGCATTTTCGCATATGGTGTAACCCTTGACAAAGGTCAAGACGACCGAAACGTTGGGTGCCTGCTCATTTTCTATTTTACTTCAATATATTTACATTTCGGCCTAACAAAGGGAGTGTTCGAATATTTTTGAACAATCAAATGGCTATGAAACTGAACAACAGCCTTAGTATTTTTAAAGTCTTGGTAAGAGGCACTATGAGTTGCAATACATAAAATTTGACAAAAACTGTGGAACGGAAAACGTTTGGAGGATGATATGACACATGTGGTAATAGGCAAAGTAAGTATATAAGGGAAGTATGGAATCAATGATTGATTTGTGGCGACAGCTATGATATTACTTTTTCGCCAGCTCTTATAAGCAGTTTTATTTGATATCGCAATTGTCAACAGAAGTATTGAAATATTGAATGGAAGGGACAGAATAGCTATGTCAAAACTATGAAGTAGTGAAAAATTACATAGTTATCCGTAGACATCTAGAAGACAAAAACATGAGATGAAGATCCATTTCTATGGTTAAAATGCTAGATTTGATTTGGCATATAAATTAATTGATTATTAAGGGACTTAATAGACGACTGCAGACCACTCTATACGATTTCGGGAGGTGATTTATGATTTGCATTAATGCACTGTATATGAACGTCTTTACAAACTTTTGCCCACTGAACATCTGAAAATCTTTGTATCGAATCTAGAAATACTCCATTTTCTTATTGATAACCAGTTGTACATACATTCATTGATCAATTTTTGATTTCCATTCATGAATGTATGTTGGAAGCATGATGGACCTTACCTACATTATATACATTTTTAGTCCTAATTTTTTCATCTGATTATGAAAGCATCCTATGTGAAATTTTATTGACATCCTAACATCTCATTTTCTTCTTACATCAGAGTATTCCTTTGTATTTCCTTCTATGATCAATAGCAGCATTTGATGATCCGTGTTGAGAAATAGACAATATATAAAGAAATAGACAAATTCTGAAATGTTGCAATAAAGTATTGATGTATCACGTAAATGACTGTCTTTGTTAGTGATGAAAATAATGAAAAATGATGAATGACGCTCCAGCCTTAAGCTGCAGATACTTTGTATTAATTGCATTCGAGTATATTGAGCAATTAATACAATAGTTCCTCGGCTTTCGGCAAATCACTGAAAAGTAAAATTATATTCACAAGAGAAAAAGGAAAGCAACACGAAACATTCAGATGCAGATGAAAACATTTGTGACGCAGACTTGATTTCATCGGTTGGAACATCATAGGATGCATCAATTGACAAAAGGCCTTCAACCGAAATTTGTATTATAAAGCTATATAGAATAAACCACAAAACGTTTCACTTTTGGTTTGATCACTTGTGCCAATTAAATTTCGAGTGCTGTTCATTCAAGTTTTTGTCTAGACGTTGCGAATAATTATCAATTAATTCCACCGTACATGTTCATCTGACATCGGTATTACGCATTTCAAAGTGCAGTATAGACTACTGAATACTGATTGCATCACACTGCTTCACGATGTTGACAAAAATGCACACATATAAGGCTGATCAAAAGTAACTTCCTAATAAAATATTTCAATTACTCCAAGAAAGAAATAGACATGAATAGCATTTTTTCATGACGGAAATTTACTGGGCATTCAAGTTCATGACAAATTATTTTTGGCCGCAAAATCTCTCAGAAGTTTTAATATTTTGCTGTGAATACCCCGCTGTTGCTCCTCTTGCGAATGTAGGCTATCTTTATTTTAACAAATTATATTTTACCTATAGGCCTACTAATAATTGCTTCAGCATGAATTCGAAAATTTTCGGTGCGAGCAGATGAGTCCAGCGCACACACATAAAAAATCATTGTTTTTATGTAGATAATATCATAAAATAAACGTAGCGTAGTTATTTTGGACATTTTCAATTCATGATAAATATAAATTTCGGTTGAAGAAACAGCTTTTCTAAACTGATCAAAGTTTGATTATTAAGCTTCTGTCAGCACTGTCAGCTTCTGTCAGCAGTTTGAGGCTTAAATAAAAAATATTGCAACAAAGGTGTCAGACTCATCATAATAGGTTGGCTATTCGATTCATCTAACGGCCGATACAGTACAAACAATTGTGATGTAATCAACTAGATCTGTAAGTCATCACTACCACAAATTGGTTGCCTGCCACTGACATGTCATCATGTCATAGTGGCTATCATTGAGCAAATAAACAGATTTCTCACCAACAGTGTTTGATTCGCCATAGTTTACCGTATGTCAAAAAAGCTTCATCCGAATAACTAAGCAAAGGAATCAATGCCCGCTTTAACATTTTGAATATGCCTACTCCTAGAGATTAAACAAGTGCATCAATTTGTACCTTCTGATATGCCTACCACTGTACTCAAACACGTTGATTTCACATCAAATTAAAAACTGTACAATTATTGAAGAATAATGATCATCATGTGGAAATCGCGGACGAGCAGCGACTACGAATTGCCAAGAAGACAGATTCAGTATATCATTACATGTATATGCTAAAAATCTGCAAAATTTCCAATAAATTTGATACTATGAAACTTTGGTAACGTGTTCAATAGATAACCACTTCTACGAAGCAATTGCTTAATTCTAACGATTAATGCCTAAATAAATTATGCGGAAAGTTTGAAGTGATCATGCAAAAATGTAACCGCTCAGCAAAGACAGTTACCATTTCGACGAATTGTTGCGTCTGAAACCTCAGTGTATAGTTATGGCTGCTGGTACCCAATTTTACGTGGGAATAACTTGGCCTCAGTTATCTGGTTATTTACACGCAACATTGCGTGCTAATAACTTCACATCTTTTGATATCGGATCAAATCAAGCCTTGTTGGCAACTAAAATGTAATTTCATTTTTGCTAATTGAATTATAGAACCGCTAATTTTCTTTTTTTAAATGGACTCTCACAAAAAGACTTTTCAGCTGCCACTACTTTTTCTCTAATCGGCCTACTAAAATTGTTATTAAAGGGTGTTCGTTGTTAAACATAGTAACTTGGAAAAAGCTTTTCGTTTAACATTCATGATGCGGTAGACTGGGTTGAATCGGATCAATAGTGTGAAATTGATTTTGTTGCCTAATGGGCATGGAGGATATTATTGCACCTTATACACTTAATCGTCTTAACACAGTTTTATTGTATACCAAAAATTTGACCGACTTACTGATCCAGTTGGTTGTGTCAAACTATTTTTTTACAAGATCGACCATTAGACAGAGTGTTTGTCAACCTTGAGCATCATCATGAGCGATGTCGTGTGGACTATGTAGTTAACCATCACTGAGTTGCCACTTGAAAATTATATTTACTTGTACTAAATGAAATGTATAACCGTGGATAGGTGATATCAACTGCATCAGATGTAGTGACTATACTCGTGTTGCAAAACTTTGAGTTGATCCAATTAACTATCATTAACATCAACTTACCAGACGCCATTTCATGCACAGATCATAATGATTCACTGAACAGAAAAATTTAGAACATCGTGCGCCTTGTGAACAGTCTCACCGAAGTGACTGTCTGTCTGCTTCCTTAGTTAATAAAGCAATCAGACAGCGACTAAGCATGACGTCACAACAATGAAAACGTAGAGTGATTTGTGTGGGAACATCTCGCTCAATTATCATGAAGATGGTGGAATTTCCTGCAACTGGTGCACTCAATGTATGAACACAGATGCATAGAAATCTCAGTGGCCACAGGGTAGGCTTTTAGATGCTCATTGATACGAGTGGCTAAATGACGATTGGTTGCGCCAATGTATGACATTGTGCAGCGATCACACGTATATAAATATGTAACAGTAGTGAAAACTGTGCCCTACTTGGACTGGATAGGTACATGGATAGGTACATGTAAAATTTAGTGTTATGGATAGGAACATGGATAGGTACACGTATAATTCAGTGTTATGAATAGGAACTTGTATGAGATCTGTTTTACTGGATAGGTACATGTGTTTTGTACAATGGGTTGAGTATACTGTGTTTCGGAACGTGTGTATGAGCGAACTTGTGTGACTTGGTTCTGAGCAGTTGGGTACGTACCGATAGACGTCCGTTGTTTGATTTTGAATGGGTTTGCTCAATTGCGACTATTGTGACCATTGTAATAATTATTAAAAATATGAAACCTTAATGTGCATTTATGATTTTATTACTTCCCAATATGAAAATCAATTCCGGAATTATGTTTAAAGTGAAAAGACAAGAGATTTACGATGTAAATATTATTTATGATTGAAAAACAAGTGAAGTGTACAAGTCTTTTCCCGTAGGGGACTCTATTATTTTTAAGAAATCGTCGCTCCATTCTAAAAAGGTGACATTGTTTGTGAACTCGTGTTCTATTCGATGAAGCGGACACTTGACGGATATTTGGTTGCGCCTTTGAAGTGCTGTTACAATTAATAGCCTCCAAAGGGCCAATTTGCAGCCACATGAGAGATGAATGTCCATGTCCAATCGTCCACCCATGATTGTTTCACTTCCATTTTCAAAGAAGAAGAGTTTCGACATGCTTTTGGATAAGAAGTTGGAAATTATAATCTCTTGAGGATATAAACTTTGAAGTTTGGTACAATTACATCTTTATATATGTTAATAAACTTTAGGGAAGTTCGGTACATCTCTGATTGGCTGTTAGGATTTCCTTTGTTTAAAAAGTATATAAGTCCTAGGTTTGTACCAATTCTTATCAAAGGTTCTAATCCTCACATTTACAAGTTACAACTTACAATTATTTTAAATCTACAAGTCATAATGGATCGCAAACAGGAAGCCGCAGTTGAGAACGGTACTGCTGATCGTACCACTGTTGAAGTGGAACGTACCAATACACCTCCCCAATCTCCGGTGGAGCGATCGACAACACCAAGCGAGCCGGTGGTGTTCACCCAAGCCCCTGCATCACCCGACTACTCGAGTGATGAAGATAGTGACGTATCAATTGAGACGATGCGTCACATGAACAAGAAGTCCATGCGAACGCCACTTTATGGACGGGTCACGGTGAAAGTAAAGAACGCCCCGAAAAAGTTCCACACCAAACGGGTGTTCATGAGGATGGAGCCGAACGAGCGGAACCTCACAACCGCTCTCGAATTTTCGGTCATCGACCTTGATACACCACGTCGCTGTCCCTGTGCGCCCAAGAAGACCAGGATCCATGTGCAAGTGGACTTGAAAAAACTTGTACCATTTCCTTACCTTGATGACATTTAGTGTGTGTTTTTTTAATCTCTTTATTCAATATTCACTTGTATATATGAACAGACTTGTTTTATCATTTCACAAATCGGTCTTCAATTAAGGTCTGAATGGGAAAGGGGAATAACTATCTACAATTAATGATGTTCAATAACTGAATTGAAACAAAAAAATCAAATATGAAGACTTCAACTTGAAATAAATAGGAACATATAACTTTTAAAGAAACAGTTATGTTGTTAATTTTAAAATGCTTGTAGCAGTCCAGGATGATATCATACATGTGTCATACACGACACCATAAGAATGAGAATGAAAAGACCTTTCGAATGATATAAGGTATGTACCTATTCGATGGGAAAATCCTAGTTGTATGCAACTGTATGCAAGCAGACAAATGTTAGATTTTTAAATTCACTAAGTTTTTAGCCCATTCTTTAAAGGCATGTAGCTCTCTAGTTATATGTCATACATGTATCATAAAATACACCATTAGAATCAGCATGAAAAGAGCTTTCGAATGATATATTGTATGTACCCATTTGATGAAAAAATCCTAGTTGTATGCATCGGTATGCAACTTGAAAAATTCCAAGTTTTTTTACAAAAATGACTAAGTTTACAAATTTTCAAAGTTAAAGTTTTACAACTAAAAATGACCATAATATACAATCCTCTACACTTGACCTTGACCTTAGACCTGACCTTGACCTTTGACCTTCATACACTTCATACACGGCGGGGGGGGCCTCAAAATTTCTCGGGCGCTTCGCGCCCTCGAAATTTTTCGGATTATAGGGTAAATAAATTTTCGAGTGCGCTTCGCGCACTCGAAAATTTATTTACCCATTGGTTCCGGGTGCCATAGATACTCTTCTTGCTTCCCTAACCCTAACCCTCATTATTAAATTTGATTATTTAAATTTTGGCGCGGAATTTGAATTTTCGAAATTTGGCGCGCAATTTGAAATTTACAGTTTCTTAAACAATTCAAGCATCTGATATCTTTAAATTCACGTCATTAAATTTGTTTATTTAAATTTTGCCGCGAAATTTAAATTTTCGAAATTTAGCGCTTAATTCAAATTTTAATGTTCTATTCAAATCACACGTTTTATATCTTCAAATATGAATCATTATATGACTATTAATAATAACATGTATATCAAAGTAACATATATCAGTCCATCAGTTCATATTACTTTGAATTCACTATACTGTTTACATGTAGAAATCTTTCAACACATTTGATGGCACTTCCATTTCTAAGTTTAAAAATAAACCAGCTGTTCCAATTCTTGTTTGAATTATCAATTTTGTTTAACCGTACCAATTCCAGGATGTGATGTCATAAGGTCTTTGTTTATAGTTGCTTTGTCAATTTCATATATAAAGAAGTTGCACACAACGAATTTTCACTCATTTTCAAATTATTCAGTGTCCATAACAGACGTCGTTCTTCGTTCCTCCGTTCTCCGGTTCTTATTACAATTCTGAAGTGAGTTTCATTGTCATGTTGTGCTACTTTATAGGATATTCGGGAGTACGAACATTATTAAGTTTTTATAACCAAATAGCTTTAAATATAGAAGCTTGGGTTTTTAGGATAGGAACACTTTATGTTATATTATTAACCATGTTTTTTTAATTTTTCATCCTAAATTAAGTCATTGAGCGAGAGACATGAATGTATCAGTTTAAATGTAAGTGTATTTAAATCAACAAGATTTTCACAGTTTGTTTATAAATAAAAGATACCTAAATAAAGCCTTCATCCATTTTAAATATTCAGTCTGTCATCTGCTAACAGATGTATAAAATTCAAGCTTGTTTAATTAAACAAATTGAGGATTGGTTGAAATTTCCGAAATTTCACTTTCATTTCATCAAATTAATTTCGAAATTAAATAATTTCAAGACAGCTACTTGCAAATTTCAACTCTTTCTATGAGCAAACCGTTTTCAAATGAAAATTAAACTTTCGACTTTCGGTTTCAATTTCAACTTCAGATTTCAATTCTTTCTAAGATTTATTCAATATCAAGTTAGTACTTCATAGAGTTTTGTTGATGATATATAAATGAGTTCTCATTAAATAAGAGATAAAATTATAATCAAATTTTTTTCCTCTATAGAGATGGTCCGACAAGAGAGTCTTGCACGACAGCGCCTAATTTTTCACTTCTGTGAAACATGTCAATTACCCGTTCGACATGCTAATAAGAGCGGTCACAAGAACTGCATCTTCAAAAGCGAGTGTACGTACCTGTACTGCCTAACTTGTAAGTCCTATAAAAGGAGCAATGAAAAGGCAAATACCGAAGCCTCTAATGCATTCATTGCAAAGCACACACCATGCGCTCAGCAAAATGGGAGGAAGGGCATCAACCTCACCTCAGAGGCTGAAAAGAGGAGGTTGGAGCGACTATTTCTCAAGGAGAGGCCGATGGAAGTTGTCTTTTCACAGGTTGATCAGCCTACGGCAATAAAGAAACCCGTCAAGTCCCGAGTCCCAAAGAAAGCCCCCAAGTCACGACAGTTCATCGATGACACCTTAAGTGATTTTGAGGTGAGTTCTACCAATCAAAGATAATACCTTTAAAGGATAGCTTCTTAAAACCGAATAAATTAATTATTAGTCCATTATGCATAAAAACATATATCGTTTAAACATTTCAGTATGATGATGAGATGCCTCCTCCTAAGAAGACCAAGGTCTTAATTCCGAAAAAGATCATCACTAAAAATGTGAGAATACATTTACTCCATTAATTATTCTACCATGTAAAAAGTATTTCAACATTGTCACAACATTTCAGAGTGAGTTGCCTCAACAGACTTGTGTCAGTTTTGAAGAGGAGAAAGCGGCTGAATGCTTGAGAAATGTAAGTATTAAAGTTATTCATTAGCTCTTTATGTGAAATTGAATATGATCTTTTCTTCAACTGTTTACAGGTGTGAACAGTATACCCCGTTTGCCTACACCGGAGAAGATGTGTCTTCCTAGTCCCGTAAGTGTCATTGTTTAGTTATTTGTCAATAATATTTCTCAATGCATGAAGTATTTCCAAGAACATGTATGCTTCTCAATGAGTTGCGAACATGTTATATTATTTTTTTCTGCAGGTTGCGCGATCGCTGTCCCTCAGGAAGCATCGAAGTTTCCTTTCGACGCCAGCGACCAGTACATCGGTGGAAGATAATGAGGAAAAGCCGTATCCTATTCGGGAGTCCTCATCAGAGGACGATGAAACCTCATCAGCGACTTCATCTGATGAGGAAACGTCGTCAGCGACTTCATCTGATGAGGAAACGTCGTCAGCGACTTCTTCCCCGACATCTTCTTCCGATGAGGATGATGATCCTGTTACAAATGTAAGTATCAAAGTTGGTCAACTGCATGAGTACAGAATTTTCTATTAAAATATGTTTTTTGTTTGTAATAGATTGATTTATCTTTTAAAATGACTCGTTGCCCCGTGAGACGGAGGTTGGAACCGATCAGAAGGTCACAATCCAGCTGGAGGTAAGAGAAATTCACTTTTGTATCTCATCAATGGTAAAATGCTAAATAGATGATAAACAATTGTTTCTTTCGATTACAGGACTCCGCGATGTGTGCATCTCAGGAGGAAGTCTCATTCAGCCACATCCGGGCTTCTCCGAGCTGGAGTGTGCGCCTTCCATTATCACCGATGATGACACTGGCTCCTTCCTCTTCGATCCCAGCCGCAGCTCTTCCTCTCCGATCCCAGCCGCAGCTCCTTCCTCTCCGATCCCAGCCGGAGCTCCTTCCTCTCCGATCCCAGCCGCAGATCCTTCCCCTCACGCTGCTGCGCCCGCACCTCCAGCTGCTCTCCCTGTTCGGCAGTACAATGTGGATCTCGACGCGACAGCAGAAGAGGTACAAGACGTTGAGGCACAACTCCGTCGTTGCCAAGAGCGCCTAAAGGAGGTTGAGGCCCAAGAGGTGAAGTTAAAGGAGGACAATATAGGTTTGATTGAGTCTCTAAGAAATATTTCTCAATCAAACCTCCTGTTGGCCTCCCAAGTAACCACCAGCCAACAGCATAACAAAGAAACGCTTGTGCACCTCGAATGTTCCCAAAATGGCATCAGAAGAGTGCGCCTTACGAGGATGGGCGATTTGGGTGGCTGTAGTGATAGCTGCAGTCACCTAAAACTCTACCATAGTGGTATAGTTAAGTGTGTTAAACTGTAACTTTATTACTTTAACTTCTATTTTCTTCTTTTTTGAAAAAAAAAATTGTTGAAATTGTATGTGTTTTGTCTTTACAACAGATCGGAACATATGGTATTGGCTGGTGATGACGCTGACATCATTAGATGGTAGATGTATATAAGGGCTTGCTAATTTACATCCTCATCAATAATCATGGTTGTCTGTACCAAGTGTGGAAAAGTGTTCACTCTCATAGGCAATTTGCAACGACATGAAAAATTTTGTAAGTTAGGAAAAACGTATCAATGTAGCAAGTGTCCATATAAGACGAATAGGATGGATAATCTTAAGAGGCATAAACTTGTATGCAATAATAAACCGAATGATAGTATAACAGAGTCAAATTCAAATAATCAAAATAGATCTACTTCTAAGCCAACAACCAGCGCTTCAACTAACATACAAAACTTTAAGCAATACTGCTCTCGGTGTGGCAAAACGTATAACTCTATAAGTAGATTTCGACAGCGTATGAATGTACATAACACAAATAGTGAGATGAATATGCATAATAACTATGGAACTGTTAGTCTCAGCGAAAGCGCACTCAATGGCCATGCACGTGTGTATGATATCACGCCAACAACACCTACTGTGGACAACATCATTCTTAGAAAGCATGCGTTCCATGTTAGGGAATTTAGTGTCTGACTTACTAAGGAGCTATCAATTGCGCGGTCGTCTGATTGCACAAATTCGTTATGTCCGTTCTAATCCTCAAGAAGACGAAACTTTTCTCGCACACTTTACCTCATCATCCTCAAACTATATTTATGACTATGATGCTTGGTTTCAGGATCATCTAAATAGTCTAATAAATCATATTGAAGCCTTCACAAAAAAGGGTAGCAATTGGATTATAGATGATGTACAAAATATAGAGTTCAATGTAATAACAAGTCCAATACTGTCAGATGGACAATCATTTCCTCTACCAAAGAAGTTAAAAAACTCTAAAGCTGTCATTAATGTTAATTCAAATGCAAACGATTGCTTCCTATATGCAGTTTTATCAATATTGCATTATAATGAAGTACCTTATTCAAGGAATGAAATAAAATCATATAGTGAGTGGACATCTGAGCTAAATATGGAAGGCATTTCCACACCAGTATCAATCAAAGATATTCCAAAATTTGAGAAAAATAATGATATTAAAATTAACATTCACTTTTATGAAAATGGACTCAAAGGTGTTCGTTACAATAGTAACTTTACTGGTAGGCAAACGGTTAATATTTTGCTAATTCTAAACAATGGAGCAGCACACTATTGTGGTATTCCAAAGCTGTCAAGATTGTATAGGAGAACTTTAAAAAGACTTAAATACTTCTGCGAAAGATGCACTCAGTCATTCACATATAAAACAACACTAGAACGACACTTCCAGTTTTGTATTCGAAGAAAAGCACAAATAGAAAAAATGCCATCGGATCTAAAAGTACTAACAAGTAGCATGGAATATCAACTAAGTCCTCCTTTAGTAATTTATGCAGATATAGAGTGCTACATTGATAATAAAATACATAAACCTGCGGCCATTGGAGCTTATCATGTCTGGCATAATGCCCTTCAATCAAAATTTGAAAACAAGTATTACCTCTTTGAAGGAGAAAATTGCATTATTGGTTTCTTGCACCACTTAGAAACTGTAGCCCAAGACTTATATGACAACCAATGTGCAACAACTAGGCAGCCAATGTCACTGTCAGCGGATGAAAAAGCACGCCATGAGAATGCAGAATGTTGCAACAAATGTAAATCGAAATTCAGCGATGAAGTCATAAAAGTTCGTGATCATGATCATATCACCGGACGATATAGGCAAACATTATGTAGGAAATGCAATCTCCGGTTAAGACTTAGCAGACGGGAGCTCCCCTTATTTTTCCACAATTTTAAAAATTATGATAGCCACATCGTTTGCTATAAAGCGATTGGAAGAATGAAGTCTTGGAAATTAGATGTTGTAGCAGCAACTGCTGAAAAATACATAACTTTATCCGCCAGTGTCCCTGTAAATGAATACAAAGGGAAGACAGTATACTTTAAACTAAAATTCTTAGACTCATATCAATTTCTAAGTGCATCCTTGAGTGAATTAGCCAAGGGCTTGCAAACGTATGAGCATGTAGAGACATTAAGGGTAGAATTTCCACAATTAAGTGATAATGTTTTATATCAGAAGGGAGTGTTTCCATATTCATACTTCAAAAACTTAAACACGTTGACGGAAGACTGTCTACCACCACAATTTGAATTCTATAATGATCTTACTCGTGAGCACTGTTCCGATAGTGAATATGAACACGCTAACAAGGCGTGGATTGAATTTAATTGTAACAAATTTGGTGATTACATGCTGGCATATCTGAAGTTAGATGTTTTATTGTTGGCAGACATATTTGAAGTGTTTAGAGCATTGAGTCAACGTGAGGATGAAGTCGACCCTGTACATTTTGTCAGTCTCCCACATCTTAGCATTACCTCAGCACTAAATTTTTCTTCCAATGATCCCCCACACTACATACAAAATGAAAATATGTACAATCTATTTGAACGAGGAATTAGAGGGGGTATGACTTTCACCAACATTCACCGAGCGCGTGCACGCATTGAAGAATTAGGAAATAATACACATGAAAGTCGACATTTGACCTACTTAGATGTTAATAACCTTTATGGTTCTTCACTCAGTAGAAATCTACCCCACTCAAATTTCAAATGGTTGAATGAAAGTGAATTAGATAATTTTTTAAATGAAGAAAATGTTCAAAATATAGATGATGATGGTGAAATCGGCTACATTTTTTATTTAGATTTAGAGTATCCTGCAGCCATTCATGATGACACTGCCGATTTCCCATTAGCTCCAGAAATGCAGATGATTGAAAAGAGAATGTTTTCACACTATATGAAAAATCTATATGAAAAAGTAAGACCAAATACACATTTTTCTTCTATCAAGAAACTTCTGCTCCATCAATTTGATAGGGAAAATTATGTAGTCCACTACTCAATTTTAAAATTTTACTTGACCATGGGCATGAGAATCAAGAAGATTCATAGTGGTATACAATTCACACAAAAGCCTTGGTTAAAAACATACATTGATATGAACTCTCAAAAGAGGGCTCAATCAAACACTGACTTCGAAAAGTCATTCTACAAATTGAAAAATAATTCTTTATATGGTAAAACAATGGAAAATGTAAGGAGAAGGAAAAAATTTAAACTAGTCAACAATGAGAAACAACTACCGAAATTGTCAAATCATCCTCTTTATGTTCAACACAAAATATTTGATGAAGATCTGGTTGACATGGAAATGTATAAACCTTCAATAGTTTTAAATAAATTAATATATGTTGGTCAAGCAGTACTTGACTATAGTAAGTTGGAAATGTATCAATTATATTACAATGATCTAAAAGGGTGTCCACTGATAAATAGAACGCGGCTTTGTGGAGGTGATACCGACAGTATCTTCCTATGTTTATACACATCACCATCTGTCCGTCTGGAAGATACATGTATACTTCTATACTTCGGTGAAAAGTTTGACTCTTCAAACTATGACAGTCATCACCGACTATACTCAACTACAAACAAAGCTAGATTAGGTTGTTTTAAGGATGAGTGTGCTGGAAAGTTGCTTGAGGAAATGATCCTACTAAAACCGAAAATGTATTCAATGAAATATCTAGACTCTACGAATCATAGCATCAAACGTGCAAAAGGAATTCAGAGAGCAGCAGTTAAAAAATTGAAACATGATGACTATAGGAGTGTCTATTATAGTGAGAATGATACAACTGAAGATATGACAATTATAAATTCAAAAAATCACATAGTTAGCACAAAATCATTTAGGAAGCGAGGTCTTTCACTTTGGGAGGATAAGCGCTGTTGGCTGGATAAAAATTTATCATTACCATATGGACACTACAGCCTAGGTCTTCCCCCACCGTCAAAGAGAAGGAGATGCCTTCCTGTCACAGGTGATGTAGAATAAGTCTAAATAAAAACAATATAATATTCCACTTGTAATAGATCTTGAGATTGCTGCATCTTCCGACATGTAGCAACACTTACAAATACATAAGTAGTCTTACTAAAATTGAAATTTCTACATCTTTCCGATATGTAGAAATGATTACTAATAAATAGGTAGTCCTAATGTGAATGAATATGTGAAGAATTTGTACTCAACATCATTCCGATATGTTGAGCTAATATAATAACAAACTTTAGGCAAACATTAAACTCAAATTTGAGACATAGCTTTTGGAACATGCCTCATTACATAAGAACATGGAAACCTAGTGACGTCCAAAACGTTCTCATAACAAATTCTAAAAGAATAGCATTTCGTCATTCAATAGGAAATAGTGTTCGAAAACATCGTGGCGCTTGAATTAGTATTGACTCATTGCCTTCACTGAAAGACTTCGCTGATCTCATTGGCAACCGGAAGACTCGGATCAAGATTCCTCTCGATGACAAGGTATGGATAGAGTGTGATTCAACAGTCAAACTATACGTCTGTTCACCAAAGCGGGAAGATGTTGAATATCGATTTTTTCGTTTCAGTGACGTCACATGGGAAACCTTTACAAGGGAAATACTACCACAGATAACGTCATTCGTTAAAGATGGAGGACATCAAACGGTTGGAAGTTGTAAATCGGATGTTAACTACAAAAGCAAACTCAAAACTCAATCTACAAGAGATCGAGAGGAGTATACCCAACCGAAAACAATGGTTGCTGATAAAACGCAAATTGAAGCCGACAACGAACTTACATCTTGGAAGACCCTCAATGTTAACATGGAGGATTCAGAGGAAGGATAAATCTCTCACTATCCTATTCTTTCCAAATAGAACAATCCAATGTATTGGAAGGGCCATGGAAGGTGATCTCTCATATCTACACTTTACTTTGGAACATTTACTTGGTGATTCATTATCTGATTGGAAAGTGAAGACAATGACCGTGTTATGTGAATTGCACTATCGCTATGACCCGTAAAGTTACATCATCACATAATCTAACTTATGAAGTGGAGTTATTTCCAGCAGCTCAATTGACTAACTGGCATCCATATCATGTTCATGTGTTCCATAATGGAAAGATTGTGATAACCGGCATTAAAGACATAAGTGATGTGCCTCCCATCATATCTGATTTGAAAAAATGTTTCATGAAAACCAAATTGTAGATTTTGTATATATGTGAATAGATAATGAAATATGAACATGTTTTTGTATATATGTGAATAGATATTGAAATATGAACATGTTTTTGTTTTCCTTATAAACCCTTGTTTTGGAAAAAAGAGAGCAAGTTAATGATACAACATAAAACTTTATTTCAAAACTGTTTCGACATATTTAGTAAGAATTACATCATTTTTATCACAGTATTTGAAAATAATTCTAAAACACTTTTACAGTTATTTTTCAATGGTCTCTCGTTGACAAAATAGAGTACATAGCCACCGCACATTAGAGATGTATTACTTTGAAGTGGGAAGGATGTCACTTTCCTAACAGTCCAGGAGAACCTGTTCATCCATAATGCGATATCATGTAAACGAGGTTGATTAAGAGAGTCAAAATATTCGGCCACTTTATAACGATTAATGTATACAGCAATCCAATGTTTTCCGGGAAGATTGTTGGTATCCGTATTGATGATAAGCGAACAAGGATTGAAAGGAATTGAATCAGGTAAATTATCTCTAGAAAATACATTGAGAAATATTGTCTTGGAGTAGGGATGAGCTTTCCTCATTTTCCTCAAGATTTCTATGTTGCTTAAGTTACTCATCTCTGATAGCTGACAGTCACGTCTCTCATTCTTGTTATCTCAACTTTGCTATCATAGATAGCATAAATGAGACAAGTAATTGTTTTCTTCAAAGGTGACTCAAATGATACCTCCAGTCGTAGATTTCTAGGCTTTGTAACTCCTACGCTTTCACCACCTAGATCTGCATCTGCTGTGAGGTTGTACATAATGAAGAAGTAGCCATTCTTGTACATATCCATTGTAATTCCATTTGAATCATCTGTATTAAACATGTTGAGGGCGTTGAAAGTAGAAACATATTCACGTGCGAATTTACCATCTTTGAAATTAGGCTCATATGCTTTGCAAGATACAAATTTCCCATCCTGGTAGAGTGCTAGTTTGCTAACATTAAAGTGTTGGAAATTGAATGGATTCTTTTCAAAAGCACCAATGAATGCCTCATTTTCCACAAATGTGACATACACCGCCTTTGGCATTGCAGTGGGAAAAAGATGTGGGTAGGCATGTGAGGATGATCCCGCACCAATTGTGAAGTTTGTCAACACACTGTGATTAACTGGATATATTGCATTGTTTTTCTTCAATCCTGTCGCATGCTCGTTGATGACTGACGGGTTCATTGTTACTCGCCTTACATTGAGCACGGCATTACTTATGTTGACTTGATAGTTTGTAGCTCGAAAAGCCATTAACGCAAACTCAGGATTTGCACGAATAAATTTTATTTGCATTTTAACCTGTGATAGCAGATATCTAGATTAACGAAGGAAATCAAGATAGACAGGTCCTTTCAAGTATAATTCCCTTGAATCCGCTGTTAAATCCATTCGTCTTTTTAATCCTGCATTTGAGACATCATCAAATTTCCCTTGCTGATCATCATACCATCCAGAAACTTGCAAGTGTGACTGTTTAGCTTGCTTTTGAAATTGCGTCATTGTATGTATGTATGCTCCATATGGATATGCACGATCCCCTCCTTCAATCTGTTTGTCATTCAATATTAGATACACATCTGAGAACAGACTGGCAATAGGAATATTTGTCAATCCCACTTTATCCTTAGATGAATCAATATTGGTACCATCAGTCTTCTTAATTTGTATACACAATTCTAAATCAATGGATTGGCAGTCAATATAATCTTGAGGATTGGCAGGTATATCAAACTGAATAGGCTGTTGGTTACCATCGATATTTGTTGTGGGGACTATGTCAACAATTGTTGAGGAGATGATGTCTGTCTGATGAGGGGGAGAATCGAAGAAACACAAAGCCGAATTGATACTCTGCATCGTAATAGCTCTACAAATATGTTGTCTTCCTTCGTTTTGACTTGTTTCTAGTCGCTGTGGAATTTCGTTTGCGCTTTCTTGTTTTCACTCGACGTCTAGATTTAGAACGTGCTGCTCTAGTCGGCTTTTTACTTTTCCTGCGTCTTTGCTTAGTAACTCGACCGGATCCAACTTGTCTTGACTTCCTACGCTTCTTCCGAACTGTACGTCTCGTCTTTGTTAAATCATCTAATGCGTCTATGGCAGATTGCTGCGCGCGCATTTTCATAGATTCACCGATATCCTCACCTTGAAGCACATCAGCTGCAACATTTGCACCAAAATCTAAAGCCCTGCTTCCAACACGCTTCATGATTGGTACGCCATACTTTTTCAGTGTTGGAAGAACCATACGTCTTAGTGCACCAAATATGCCTCCTCCAACTTGTCGTCTACATCCAACAAACACGGGATAACCGCTCTGATATGATGGTCTACTGTAAATGCCTGTCGTTATGACTATTGAATAACTATGGAAGTCACAATAGCGTAAAGCCTTATTCCCGTGACCTAATATGTAGGGTCAAAACAGTAACAACACCACAGAACGGTACTACTTCTCCTGCGTCATCATGAATTGATATGTCAATTCTATTGATGTAATTTCGACTGATTGGTAGATACATTGTGTTAAAAAATTCTCGATTGATTAGTTGCTTCCTTACGGATGAGAGAGGAAATGTGCGCAGAAGTGGGGCTTCAATGTCGCCAACCCTTGTATATTCAATAATGTTACAATAGACGTATAAGTTACTTATATCACGCTCTAGTGATGGGGCTGTATCGCCTATTGATGTGCCTTCATAAATAGTTGATTTTGAGAATCCCAATGTGGTCGTTAACACGCTATCCATCTTGATAAGAGAGTTCTTCCCTACCTTTAGAATCATGCGTTTCTTATGTAGGTCATAAGAAAAGTGATATTCATCTGCATCAAGGTAATCTACACCAAACTCATTTAACTTTGTACACAATTCAGATGGCGTTTTCAAGCTTTCAATGTTTAAATTAACTCTTTTTACAAGTTCACTGGAAGTAGACAACTCATCACCCAATATGTCTTCGCTGTATACGTGGATATCCCATGAATCATTTGTTGATGCTTTGAGTTTAGAAGAGGACAATTGAACCTTGAATGTATCGTTTAATTCTGTCAACCAAGGTGCGCTTTCAAGGCCCTTAAACATCCCAATCATTTCAGATCCGAATTCAATAACAGCGGACTCAGACTTTTCCAATGGAGTCTTTTTAGTAAAAACAAGAACTTCTACCTCCGTTTCAACGGTAAATAAAGTTACTTTCTCTTTCTTATATTCACAAGTCATTAACGTTTCTGGCACTGATCCTTGAAACTTTCTTGCAAAGTCTTCAACACTTCTAATGACCTCAAATTTATTTTTTACTCGGATGCTCCTTTTTTGTAATGCATACAATGGCACAATTCTACATTGAAAATCAGTGACTTTCCTCTCCGAATTCCACCCACGACCATTGTACCAATACCTTGATGAGAAAGTTGTTCTGGAATACCCAAAAGTATGACTCAAATCCTTGCCTAATACAAGAAGAACATGCTTCCCTTCCTTCATCAATTTTGTTGACCCCTTTATGACTGGTTTGTAGAATTTATTCAAAGTCAGCTTGAAGAGATCATTTATTCGTTCAAACATTCTACCGATTTCCTTTTCTGTATCTTGCAAGCTCATTGTGGGAACCTTAGAATCAAAAGTTGACGTTGCAAATGCCTTTTGAATTTTAATCATGTTTTGGACAGATGGTAAAGATGTTGAAAAAGGATGTAAAGTTAGATGATGAAAAGCCCATGTACCATGTAGACTATTGTGAAATATGCGAAAACAATCATCCTTCTCTCGTACTTCTTTATGTAATTCAAAATAATTGTTTTTTAGCAAACTGATATCGTTGTAATAAGTATTTTCAGTTAGAGCAACTTCATGGGGTCCATGCAGAGTAATTGGATTAGCGAATTCAACAGAGTATAGAGATGGTTTGTTACTTGGGAATATCTTGGGGTTGCTATTGCTTGGAAGAATGATGTTGAAGTTAGTAGACATGTTGACCTCATATATGGAAGAAGTCACATGCTATATTAGCTTAAAAGTTACGAGTGTCTCCCACCTCCACATTTTGTAGATCCTGGTGCGTTATCCAGCTATTGAATGAATCAGGATATCCTTTCCATTACCTAGATATTTCCTTTGATTGCCATGACCTTTCCTCCTAATCATTTTGTCAATCATATACACCTCTTCACTTCCGTCTACTACTTGCAATTCATATGAGTAAAATTTTCCTTCAATTGGATTGCCATGGTAATCTATTAATTTATACATGGTGGGTCTAAATTTTGTATTTACTTCATCTACAAAAAACTCTTCTTCAGTCCAATTAGGTAGATACCCCTTCTCAAATGTAGACTTAACCTTTGAAATCCGAACTCTATCACCAACATTAATTTTCTTTTCATTGGAAATGTTTTTCGCTTTTTTATCATACAATCGAAGCCATACATCCATTGCATTATCTGGGGTAACATCAACTGGTTTCATCTTAATGATTCGATGGTAGCTTTCATTGTAATTCTTTACAAATTTCTGCAGCTCACCTACCCAAACATGTGTATTTTTTGCAGTGAAATAGCGCCATATTTTTGTCTTCAGTGTGCGATTGAACCTCTCAACCGTGGCAGCTTTATAAGCACTTTTGACACTAAACAATTCCACATTATGACTTTTAAGGAGACTTCGAACATGAGAGTTTTCGAATTCCTTCCCTTGATCGGTCTGTATTCTTTGCGGAACACGCCCCTCATCGAAAATGCTCTGAAAAGCAGCTTTTACTTCTGGTCCTCGTTTAGATTTCAGCGGACGTGCCCAAGCATAGCGAGATAAAATATCTATTACGGTTAAGATGTATTTATAGCCATCATTGTACTGTGATATCTGTTGCATGTCAGCCAAGTCCGCTTGCCATTGACTATCTATATTATTAACAACATATTTTCTCGTTGGAAACCGCTTTCTCACATTTTTGTGAAGAGTGTAAGTCGGTTGACTCCTTAACCACTTCTTCACTTTCTCTATTCCCACACCTGCTGCACGAGCTAGAACCTCCGGACGACTGAAACTTGCGGGGTGATTTAAGTCGTAATAAATCTTTCTGAGTTTCACTGCTCTGCTCATCGTCTTTGTTCTGATTTGCACGCGTATTACTCGCAAAGCAACTGCTAACACAATTGATATCAACCTCTATGCCCTCTTCTGCTTTACCTTCGAGCGCAGATTTCAAACAACAGCAAAATTTTTGTAACGACATGATATGAAAGAAGCAAGGCTTAATTCATATTTGCTTAATATTTACTATACTCCTTCGCAACACGCATTGAGCGCCTAGTAGCTCTCTTTGGTTGCGGATCATCGGGATCGTGAATCTCTCGCTTGACCGCCATCGGGGGTGTTTTACTTTTTGATCCATCTTGTAAGTGACCCTTATCCAACTCATTCACAGTCGGTCCTCCAATAATATTGTGAGGTACATTTTGATCAGATAAAATTTTCTGAAAATATGTCCACCCTTGTGGTGCACCCAGTTTTCGCCTTACATCTCTGACAGCATATTGTAGAAGGTCATCTATGTGACTATTTCTAATAACATCACCAGTTGTTTCATCTATTATCTCCCCTCTCTCATTGAACTTCACATGTGGATCAATGAAGTCAAATAATCGCTCAGCGCGCACACGATATGGTCGAGGTGTTGACAAGGTTATAAATCGTCGCAACTTGTCACGAATCTGTCGCCTCTCATCAATGTTTTCAGCTGCTAACTGCATTCGTCGATAGGGATCCTTAATCTTCTGAATTTCCATATCCTTTTGTGTTAGTTCCTTAAGTTGATTCGTAATAGGTTGATCTATATTTTTGACTTCCTGTGCACTTTGTAATGTAGTCAATTGTACATACTCCTCTTGAGGAATGACAACCATCTTTGAATACGACATGTTTGAAAATAATAAGGCAACAAAGTACATTGCTTAAAACTAACTGTGAACCGAGAAAACTGTCATTGGTTCAGCGGAATTAGGTATGATATTTGTTCGAAATCGAAGTCGTTCCGGACATTCCTGGGTTAGATCAATAAATAGATAACCATGTGGTTTCTTTGTTACATCTTCATATATTTTTGAAAGTACTTTAGGTTGTTGAGGTAATATCTGTCTACTGAGATGATGTATCTGACTGCTATCTCTTGGATTTTTAAATATTGCCAAATAATGTGTATTCAAACTTCTAGTTCTTTGCTCTTTCCCTCCATCGAAGATATTTTGGGTGATGTAGATAATAAAAGCTTCCCTATGATGTGCAGTTTGAATGAACATTTCAGTTACATCCTTTGAAGATTTGCTTTCACGTAATAGATCATCTAATACTAGTAAGTCACCTGCTTTGATATCCTCAGTTGATGGCAACCCTTGCTTCACCTCATAACCTTTCTGGCGAAGTGCAGAATGTAGTTGTGGTTGAAATATTCCATAATACCATTTGACTCTCTTAATTTCCTTAATAAACATTTCATTTCTATATTGTAGCAATTCAGTTACAAATGTAGTTTTACCGGACTGACTTGGTCCAGCGACACACATTGTGCGATCAGTGAATAGACGAAAATCTGTCATCTTATAATTCCATTAACATTAAACTCATCATCCCGCTAATTTTGCTTAGAACAACAAAACAGACACATGTTCCAGATCACGTTTATTTACATTCAGAATAGAAACTTTCAAGTTACATTTACGAATTAAAACATTTACAAATTAAAACATTTGTGTTTCCTCATCACAATTAGGATTATAGAAAGTTTTCAAGTCAGCATCTTGGCGCTTCAACTTCAATTTAGGATTCCCATCTGTAGATTTCCGCCCTCGCTTTTTGCTCTCTTCCTTCCCATCACACTTCCCATCACTTGAAGCAGTCGTATCAATGTTAATTAAGCATTTATCAATTGGTAGTGGTTCATAGACTAGTTGAAGAACCTTCATTTGTAAAGATGTGACTTTACCAGTCGAACCATGTGAGCCAATATAAAGTCCGGTAACGTGCACTAAGCCCATATAGCGACCCCGTTTGAGATCCTCACATTCCATCGTGTTTGTTAAGAGATCAAATGCTTGAAAATGATCAGATAGTTTTAAAAACAGTGTATCGAATTCCGGCAATTCCTTGTAACCAACTCCTTCCTCTAATGCCTTTCTCCAATGAGTGAGAGCACTTTCAGGCAGCTCAACACATTCTTTCGCGAAAGAGTCAATAGTTTTAAGAATCACCTGTTGCCATTTTGGAAAAGTCACTCGCATTTGTCTCATATTGCTATACCCTGATGTAGACATGCCATTACTGTGGAAAAATGGAACTTGAAGATAAAAGCCATCATCACCATAATTCAAGGTTTGAAAGTAGAATGTATTTCCAATCCCTTGCACCTTTCGTGTCGGACGAAGCTTCAAGAGATCTTGCTCAAAAGCGTCACCTTCCTCTCTGATTGTATACATTTTCTGAGTCATGTTTCAACAAGTACTATTTCGGAGCTTTCAACCAGCGCAAATGAATTGTCACTTGAAAGTGATAAAATATCATTAAAGCGTCTTCCTTATATACACCTATATATGACTCATCAATCAAAGTGATGACGTGTCACTTTATGATTCGTTAACCTTATATTAACATTGCAGCAGTTGCTGCAATCCTTCCAAGCGGACTATTGATTACACCATTAATACTGTTTCCAATATCATTTAACATACTTAGAAACCCACCACCACCGCGCTGAATTAAGTTTCGCCTTTTCTTATCACTGCTCCTTGGATTTGAAAACTTTTTTATGCTATTCAAAGAGCCAGCATTCAATAGAGGCTTGTAAATAGGTAGACATTTGTGTATTGCAAAAGCTAAATCACGAATGAAATCATCACTTGAATTTTGAATCAATTTACACTTCTTCTTATTATCATGTATCCTGTTTAACTTTCGCAACGCCTTTTTAAACTGACTTGAAGGTTTAAAGGACCGTTTCGATTGACGAGAAGATGCCTTCCGTTTTACAGACATTTTTATTCTAATATGGAAATAGATAATATAATTACAATTTTTTGCTTAGTACTTACAACATTATACACAAAAGTTTACAAGCATTCACACAGAGTTTGTTGCTGGTACTTATAAAATAAAATTACATAAAACACTTAACAAGTTGTAGAGGGAAACTGATACACACTCACATCGGCTAGAGTCTGATTTGTAGCAGTTATGAGCTGCTCAATGTCTTTCATTAGATGTTTTGAAATTGGACAGCACATACAGCAGGGCTTTGAATGGTAAGTCTTTAACAAATTGGCATAGTATGCCCGCAAACTGATTATCTCAGAATGTCCTTGAGCAGCCACATTGATGCTTACTGATGGCGGTCCACTGAATAAGTCCAATTTACATTTGTCACCCTTCTCGTCAAAGTAGCTGGAGGTGATAATGTCATGGAGACATGTGTTGAGTTTCCGTTGGATACTGCTGCAGCAACAGCGAGAGTATTCCGGTACAATCTCCGTTTGCGCTAGTGGGCGAAATATTTCGTTGAGCCAAAATCTGGCAACTCGTGTAAGAGCGTTGTTCACCACTCTCATTAACATTCTCTGCACCACAACGTCCTCTCCGCAGTTGAAATACTTTACTATTTCCTCCATCAGATCTACCAAATCCGCTTTATAGCCAGTTATATTTACGGCAGAATAAAATATATTGCCGGTGAAGAGTTGACTTCGGTAAATTATTGAAATGGGAATGTTGGTAGTGAACGACATGCTGATTGACATTGTATTAGCCTCAAATTATGCTTGAAATAGAACGGTACAATGTCCTCCTTATATAGAAAAGTCACACAAAAACACAATAGTGACCAATCACAGACGTGCATAATGACTCATCATGCACGATATACAGTGACTGTTGAAGATATTTCTTCATCACAAAGGGGACAAAATGAAGTTTCAAAGGGTACATAACATGTAGAACAAATAACGCTATGAGAACATGGTAAAAAGAGAAGGGATCGTTTCTGTTTGAAACATTTAACGCAGTTCCGTTCACATAATAATTTAAATGTCTCTTCTTCTAATTTCCTTCTGAAGTCACTTTTATTGGGAGAACTTTTTATTAAAACACTGTCAGATGTCTCCTTCTTTCCATATCGTTCCAATTTGATCCTCCTAATTTCACTATCATTGCAGTGTAGCATGGAGAAATCCTCTATCCACCTACGATCCAAATTGTGATTCATAGCATGCTCATCTAGATCCATTAGTCGATCAACTAAATCACCAGCGTTGATATTTTCACTGAGATTTGTTACAGTTTCTATAGCTTTGAACGAATATCCAAGGTCTCTTGCGACAACCCACGACGTTGGGATACTAGTCATCATTATGTATGTCATCAAACAACTATCTCATATTTATAGCATAGTTCGTCTACGTAAAAGGAAAATCAATTTGTCATCTTGATTACAATGGTTGCAATAGTCACAATAGTCGCAATTGAGCAAACCCATTCAAAATCAAACAACGGACGTCTATCGGTACGTACCCAACTGCTCAGAACCAAGTCACACAAGTTCGCTCATGCACACGTTCCGAAACACAGTGTACTCAACCCATTGTACAAAACACATGTACCTATCCAGTAAAACAGATATCATACAAGTTCCTATTCATAACACTGAATTATACGTGTACCTATCCATGTTCCTATCCATAACACTAAATTTTACATGTACCTATCCATGTACCTATCCAGTCCAAGTAGGGCACAGTTTTCACTACTTGTAACATTAGATTTCAGGCCAATCGCAACAATGTCTTTATTGTTGAAATGATTCAAAACCTTATTGGAATTGAACATAGGGCAAATTTTGACTTTCTTGAATTTATCGTTCAGATAACTATAACCATTGTCAATAAAAGGAATCGACCAATAGACCTTCTGCACATCACTCTCACAAGTATCAGATTGTGATTGCTGGCATTTATTTAAAGTAGCACGTTGAATTCTATTAATAAAATTCTCATCGTAGCCGTTCTTCAAAAACATATATTTTATTTGCTTAGAAGCTTTTTCAAAATTATCGTTACTCGAGCAAATTTTGAAAGCTCGAGAAGACAAAGCTCTCATAGCCGAAACTTTATAGGACGAAGGGATGCAAGAAGAAACAGGTATATCCCATTAACGCCCACATTTTTTTACTCGTCATATAATGTTGAAAATCTCAGAAATCTACTTTGAGGACTATGCTAAAGTTATGTTAAAGTTTCTATATGATAGCATTTTTAGTTTCGCCGGTATCGACGCGCAGGATTTCCTGCGTGTGGGCAGATGCATGTATATTCCTCTCAAAATTATTAGTTCATATAAGGGAACTTATAAAAAGCAAACTGCTAGTGTAGTATGTCTATGATATCCCAGGAAACAGGGAGGCAGAAAAAAGCATCTTTTTCAAGTGCATACGCAATATATTCTGTGTGTACATGCACAGTGGGCACAACGTATAGGCATTATGCAATATTTCATGAAACTATGCACTGAACTAAATCATAACAGTCAAATTTCTGTTTATCATGTCACTATCGACGATGGTAAATTTTAAAACACGAAATGTGCAGGGCAGTATCACATTTTTCGCATCTTATCTTGGTCCTTCTTCTGTAAATTGGGCGGACACCATTGAGTATATTTGAGTCGATCGGCCAGTGATCACGGCCATCACGCCTGACAACATCGGCAGCAGATGAAATGATGGAACTGCGCCCTCTTCTATGTGTTGTTCCGTGGCAACGAATCAGTTGGGAGGAAACTGAGCGTAGGAATTCAAGCAAAGACATCTGGCCCTTCAGAGATATATACAGTCTCCACGCATTTATCGCTGAAGCGTTGAGAAAGTAAACAATCAAAGGCCACCACCACGTTTTTGACTGAATGCGAACTTTGTAGTTATTGAAACTTTGATCGAAAAGATCAACACCGCCCATGTATTGATTGTAAGCTTGTAGTGGACCGGGCATTTCAACATGGACAGCTCGACGATGTACAGATGAGTATCGCCTCACTTTGGTCACTGGGTGTAAAGGAACATAGTTAGTCACAGTAGTGACTGGTCGGTTATCATTCCATCGCACCAGGAGCATATCCTTTGTTTTGCAGGAAAGGTATCGACTCTGTCGGTTTTTGCGAAGGCCTTTTTATCTGGAACAGGTACATTTCCTAGATATTTGTCTTGGATTGTTCCAACTGCGCCAACGCCCATTTCCGTCAACCTCTCAATTAGTGAAAAGGTCGTGAAATAGTTGTCAAAGTGCACTTTGACTCCGGACCGAACTTGAGATTTCTGGAGTAGGCCGATGACAACATTTCCTCCATGGCCAAGGCCGTAATCATCGAGTTTTGTCTTCTTGCCACAATATAGTTCGCTATGGATTAGACTACCACTTGAAGTAGCCAGATTCCATGCTTTATATCCTGACCGAATCGGCTTTCATTGTATTCGCTGTTTGCATCCATGATGAGCATTTTGGGCGTTGTCGCATGTTTGCATCCAAACATTCGTGTCGATAGGAGCAATTTTTGAGCGGGAATTGAGGATGTCAAATATTGGACGAACTTTATAGAGAGGGTCATCATCTATCTGCATATTATTGGCGAAGTGCAGATTTTTCATTATCTCATCAAACGATTTCGAGAGATCGCTTAAGAAATGAGATCACAGTGTACATTCATGTCTTCTGACCAATACATTCGTCTATCTGGAAGCCTATGGTAGCCAGATAATAGACATGTACCTAGAAAAACATGGAGTTCATCAGAATCCAAGCTAAGCTGTCGATGGTTCTGTGTTGCGTATAAGTTACTTTCCTGGATTACCAATTTATAGAAATCATTCGTGACATACGCGTTGTAGGCATCAACTGAACTGTTTACTCCTGATCTAATTCCATAATACTCAGTAAGATCCTTTGCTTCAACGCTAGTGGTAAAAGCAGGCAAGAATCTAGTATGCTTCTGCACTTGGGACCATTTTCTGTCATGCTTCCTCCTTGGGACTTTCTCAGAAGTAGTATTGAATCTAATAAGTAGTATAACATCTACTACTTGCGACTAGAAGTTGCAGCATCGTCAACCACATCGGGATCATCGTCATCTTGAATATCATCTGCATTCTGATCGTCATCACATTTGCCATCAGAGGTGGTCACTTGGACAGAGCATTCTGATCTCAATAGACGTCCTGGAAGGTGGCTCAGCTGAGATTCGAAATCATTGTCATTGTCAGAATCTTCGTCGGACAGGGTTTGTGGATTTTCAATTGGTGGAACCATTGCTATCTGAACGTCTTCGATGTTTTCATTCTCAATATCCGCTGTCAAAAACTCGATCGCTTCATCCATTGTAAGCCTGGAATGAAGATGACATCATATTACTTGCCAGTTTGCAGTAGCGTGGACTTACATAATAAATACGTTTCGCAAATAGCAATATCAGCGTAAGCTTATGTAGCATGGAGGCTACGCTGTCTGCCTCAGTGTATCAGGGCAGTTAATTCAATTTCGCTTTGTGCATTCTTTTTGCGAAAAATTTTTGCGCGCGTCTCTATTACAAATACGAAAACGATGTTTGACAGAACACACGATGGCATCAAATGGTAAACAACACAACAAAATTGAGAATTGTGATAAAAAATTGCAAAGAGATTATTGCAGCGAATATTCAAATTTGTTACAGATTTTACTTTGCTTGATATTTTGAAGAACAAAGAGAAGTGCAGAATAGAAGTAGGCGGGGCCCTTGCATCGTACATGCCTGCTTGAGATAGGCTGATGTGTGTTTGAAATTATGAATATTGTATAGCCAAGTAAGTTTGCACTATGCAAGAATGCTCAACACATTGTTCATGTGTAGAGAGCCCTAGAAAAGTGTGCATAGCCAACCGTGAGTTTCGACCCATAGCTAAATATGTATAGTAGCATTACATGTATTTGAATGCATCACCAATTTTACTTACTTCTTCTTCCGCCTTGATACCATGTCGAATTGCAAAATATTGCCGCATGAATCGATATCACGTGTTCAAATTCGATATCATGAATTCAAATTCGTTGTCTCTAAAACAAAAACTTTATTCACAAATCAGCGTAGGGTTATCACTACTCCATGACCGAGACTATGCAGAAAATATCCATGATGGAATCTTATTTATGCTCAAGATATCTTTTCAGAATCATTTCTCATCAATTGAGTACTTGACAAATAGTTTCAGACAGCAGTTGTAGAAGAACAATGACTACTGATTTGCTATGTGAATGCACGTATCTGCCCACACGCAGGAAATCCTGCTTCGGTACTAAACTTAGTCCTGTGTCAATACCATGGCTGTAAGTTATGCGCAAGGTAATTTATTCGTATAAGGGACATACAAACAAATCACCGATGTAAAGTTTATGTACAAATTGGATGACTACTGTGCTCTATAGAAAGTTTTATAGCGCTATATATTTTTCCTCATGGATGCATGGATTGAAATAGATGTATGTAATCAACAACAATTGTGAAATCTACAAGGTGATGCATATAATTGCTTCCAACTGACATCGCAACAACACCTACTAGAAAAAACTACATTTAGAAATAAATTATAGTAACTGGTTTCATCTCTGTCTTGAGCAGGACGCGACGCGTTTCATCTGTGTACACAGACAGTTTCAGGGACTGATTGAGTTCCCTTGAAGCGCCACATGTTGCCGTTTTCTAACTCAAAACATGCTTTTGTCACCACCTGTTTTCTGGTAGTGAGGCCGTCAGCAGAAGTTTCGGCAAAGAGCAAGGTAGAAAATGAGACCGGAATAATGCACACCCTATCAGGATACTCACAATCTGTGAATCTGCCGATATTTACCTGGTTTCTATTCTTGCCAGATAGGATCAAAGAAAGAACGTTTAAATCCAATGGTAAGTAGAATGTAGCTGCTGTCAAAAATGTGATCTATGTTTTTTCTACTTGACAAATGTTGTAGAGCCACAACTTAATTGACTTCAATGTCATCATTTGATCATAAACTCATGTGTCCATGCACCTATTTCTATGAAGCTTAACACATTCAGATACAAGAAGCCTCATAACGTCTCACAGTTCGGCAGTCACATGTGAAACGTACCAGTAAAGACTGACATCCAATGATTCGACAGTCAGTGTGAAACGAGCCCATCAAGACTGACATCCAATTATTTGACAGTCAGTGCGAAACGCGCCAGTAAAGACTGACATCCAATTATTCGACAGGTCAGTGTGAAACAAGCCATCAAGACTGATATCCAATTATTTGACAGTCAGTGCGAAACGCGCCAGTAAAGACTGACATCCAATTATTCGACAGGTCAATGTGAAACAAGCCATCAAGACTGACATCCAGTGATTCGACAGTCAATGTGAAACGAGCCCGTCAAGAATGATATCCAATTATTCAACAGTATGTAATAGAACAATAACAGTAACAAGGACAATTCTTAAATTGTATAAAACTTCACTCACTTCTCATTCTAAACCTTGACTTTTTGAACAGCAATGTAATACTTACATTTGACGATGCATGTTCTGGGTATAGGGCAAGCTTTTCGAAGATAACATTGCTTTTTACATATGCAATCATCTTGAAATTGGCAGAGAGGTCGGATTGAAGTCCTGAGATGAATGATTCATTACCAACCCAAAGACTCAGATGTGGAGTTCGACTACCTGCAACACAGATTTTCTTCCAATACAATTTTCCTCAGACTTTTCTTCAGATTTTCTATCTCGTAACAACGGCACAAAAAATCAAGCTAATAAAATGATTAGAACCTACTGTAAAAATTAATGAAAATTAATATCAACTGGAGCGAAGCCGGCGAAGTTCCAGGTTCGAGTCGAGTGAAGGATCACAAGGATAAGGACGAGTCCGGTTACCTTTAAGACCGATAGCCACGGTGTCAAATACTCCTACTGAAAGAGTGGATTGGTTAGTAGGACATTTACTAAATAAGTTTGTAAAGTTCGTGCCGTCACATTTAGCTAACACAAGCGCTTTGATAGAAAATTTATCAGCAATTAAGAACTTAACAACAAATACTGTAATGTTCATCTCATTGGATGTGAAAAATTCATATACTTCTATCCCTCTTTTAGAAGGAACAGAGATAGTTTCTAATTTCGCAAAAGAAAAATGGCATTTAATTGACAACTACAACCTAGACATTAATTGCATAGAACCATTCCTCAAGTCTGTAGCTTTTAATTACGAGATTGAATTTAACAATATTGTATATCTTCAAAAGAAAGGTTGTCCTATGGGTTCGCACTTTGGGCCACCATTTGCGATTATTTTTATGAAATACATAGAAGAATTGGCTTTGAAAAAACTAGAGACCAATAACATAAAACCCAAATGATACCGTAGATATATTGATGACATAATTGTTGGCCCGTTTGCCAATGAACCGTCTTTGTTCAATAGCATATTAGAAATTTTTAATTCTATTCACCCAGACATAAAATTTACCATAGAAGCACCAGAAAATGGCGTCTTAAATTTTCTGGATCTATCTATTTCAATAGAAAAGGAAGTTTACTTCCAGCCTTACAATAAAGAAAGTCATTCTGGGATATGTCTCGATAAATTTAGCAATGTTCCAGATTTCGTTAAGCAAAACTTCATTAAAAACACGATAAATAACATAGGTGTCCGTTGCTCTGATAGCGCTGATGTTGGACGTCATGTAAACGACTTTAAGAAGAAATAATTATCATTGGAGGGATGTTCAAGAAAAACGCCCAAGGCAACATAGCAGGGACGAAAATAATACAAATAGCATCCTACAACTGGATTTTATAAATGACGCTACACACAGAAAACTAAATAAGTTAGTGCAAAAATATGACGTGCCCTTTAGAATAGTTCAAAAACCTGGAAAACAAATACGAAGCACTTTCAATAAGTTCAATTCTCTAAATTCTTCTACCAATTGTAGCTGTAAAATCTGCGAATCTTTAAATAATGATCATGCTTGTGAGAAACGGTATGTTGTTTATAAATTCACGTGTTCTTTGTGTGGTGACTTCTACATAGGTTCTACGAACCGTCCTTTTAGATATCGTTTCTAAGAACATTGTCGTAGCATCGACAATAGAGATAGTAAAAGTGCTCTATCGGTTCATATGTCTTCGTCACTGTCTGAATCCAGCAGCATCAAGCTGGGATGGAAGGAGGCCCTCCTCCGCTTTGCCGGTCTCGGGGCATTCTTCGTTCGAATAAGTAATCGCCTTGAGATCTGATAGTATCGATGACATGTCTCTCTTAACGGTATCCAGCAACGCCTTTGAAATCAGGGATGAACCAGCATGAAAAAAATGAGGGCTGTTATCAAACGATGTACCTAAATATTTGATTGAGAGACGGGTACCTTTTCTAGGATTCGTCGTACTCGTATGGTTAATAACCTATCATGACACATAGTTTCAAAATGTATGACTACTGTACGTGAGAAAAGGAGTGACATGCTTGATTTTAGATCTTACCTTTTGCATTGGATCCAATAAGCATGCAGCGACATGCCACCACGTCAGCTTGGATATGCACTTCAATCGAAGGCATTCTTCACAGTTTTATGTACAATAAAATCCGGTTATCACTCCCTTTAGTTTTTGCCGATAAGTAAAATTGAATAAATTGAATAAAAACAACGTGTGTTTTCTACTCGGACGTTTCGGGTCCCGACCCTTTATCAACGAGTTTTGGCATGAACTGCAGTTACAAGTGGTTTTATATACTTCAGACATCTATGCGGTGTGACCATTTAATACCATTCAGACAGCTCATCACATCGATTCAACACCGGTCTTCTACGCTTAATCCAACGAGCTTCTAACAACGCAATATCAAGCGGTCTCTTCACGCATTCAAGAATATTGACATAAAAATCTTCAATACCATCACACTCACATTCACGAACATGGACGCTCAGCGCACTCCTATCATCCTTATGCCTAATGCTGCGGTTGTGCTCTAAGTATCGAGCTCTAAAGTTCCTACAAGTCTTGCCTATATAATTACCATCACACTTTTTACAAACGAATTCATAGACAACATTGCTCACACTGCAATCAAATTCCATCGGCAAACTGGCACACACATCACAATTTTCGTGCTTGTTCCTATCTTTCTTTATCTGAAAAATATCTTTTAATTTTTTACTACTATTATTTACTACATTTATATCAAGGTCATATTTTTGAACTAGACTGTTTATTTTTCTATTTAGACTATCACTAACGAAAGGCATCTGTAGATTGCAAACTCGCTTTTTATCATGATTGCGCTTTTTTCTTCTATTTTTGCGACTGCAGTTCAAATCTCTATCACTGTAGCCATTTCCTTTTAATTTTTTCTTTACTTTGTCTGTTGCTTCTATCTGGTCAGATGCTAAATTGCATCTCTCGTTTGCAGTGCTGATTGAATTTATCACAAAATTCGTTTTAATGTGGTTTGGCACCCAGCTATTTTTATTTAAGCAATTATCTGAACTAATTTCTTTAGTATAATGCTTGTAATTTACGACATTATTTTCAATCCAAATGGTTACATCTAAAAAGTTCAATGATTTATTTGGTACTTCTAAAGTGAAATTTATAGATTCGGTCACCGAGTTGAAGGCCTTAATAATTTTATCGAATATTTTTGCTTCGTTCGGAAATGGGCCCATCACGATATCATCGATATATCGTCTATAAAACTGAGGCCTAATGTTATTATTCCGTAAGGCTGTTAGCGCCGTATTCTCTATATAATCCATAAAAATTACAGCGAAAGGAGGAGCGTAATGAGTCCCCATAGGAACTCCACTAACTTGCAAATAGACTTTGTTATCAAAAGAAATTTCATAATTGTAAGTTATAAATTTTAGACATTTTTCAAAATTATCAGGGGATAATCCGAGATTATCAATTTGGGACCAATGTTTACGAGCAAAGTTATTGACTACTTCCAGTGCTAGTTCTAGGGGAATACTAGGATAGAGGGAAATGACATCCAGGGAAATAAAGATTTCCGAGTTATTCAGATCACTTAGATTCTTGATACTATTAATTAATTCCTTAGAACTATTTAAATGTGCATTCACAAATTCTAGTAATTGATTAAGAATTCTGCTACATATCCAGTCTATTTTCTCAGTTGGTGTATTCCTCACAGAGGCAATAGGTCTCATAGGGTAGGCTCCATTCGATTGGGGCTTGTGGTCTTTAATAAACGTGCTAAATGCTGCAGGTTTGGCTCCCGAGACCAACAGTCGCTCTAAATCACTTTTACACAAAGTATTTTTAAAACAGGACCGAACTATTCTATTAGCTTGTTGTTCAATCTGCAGACATTTCGACATTTTACGAGGTTTGTATACTTTTTCTTCTTTTAGCAATTTACTCGTACTATCTATAAAACTATCTTTATCGGTCACGCATAAACGCTTACTCTTGTCAGTTGGTACAACCACCAAGCTTTCATTATTAAGGAACTTTTTAGTTTCTTTTATTTGATATTGAACATCACGATACGGTTTAGACTTTTTTGTGAATTCTACTTCCTTCTTAACTTCGTTCATAACTTCATATTTAAAAGCGTTTAGTTTATTTTCGGCTTCTCTATCCAGATGTTTAGGAAAGCGCACAGTATTTCGATCAAATGGAATTATTAAGCTCTTATCAGTAGCATTGTCTACGAAACAGTTTTGCCAACGTAATTTATATGTAAGTTTATCTAATTCTAATTCCACATTCTCTAAGAAAGTTTTATTTAGAACAGGCGGAGCACGAAACTCGGGTCCCTTTTCTAAAAGGCGACTGCATACCATAGGTACTTGCTTACCACTATCATTAGTAAACTTCACTCTTTCAGCATCCAAAACAACTCTTGTGCTCTGTATGTTACTGGCCACACTACAAAGATAATCATCCGTATAAGGGTACGGGAAAGCAGGCTGAATGTCACATCTGTAGCCGTTCTTGGGATATTGACTATCGGTCAAGTTCCACCACTTCTTACAGTGCCCTTGAAACTTGAGATCTTCTTGTCCTCGTAGATCCGTTTCGAGTTTCCGTAAAAACTTCTTCATCTTCTCCTTGTCCAGGTTTCTCACCAGCTTCAGGTATTGGTAGCCTCTTCTTCGGTTAAGATCCTCAATCCTTTTTTTCGAGTGATCAATAGTCTCACGTAGAACTTCCAGCATGAGGGTTTTTGACTTCCTCATAATTGAGTTCCTTTTAAACTCCGTCGGGGTCGGGACCCGAAACGTCCGAGTAGAAAACACACGTTGTTTTTATTCAATTTATTCAATTTTACTTATCGGCAAAAACTAAAGGGAGTGATAACCGGATTTTATTGTACATAATGAAGAACCTCCCGTTTACAGCCATTACTTACATTCTTCACAGTTTCGATGTTGACACTCTTGTTGCACATTTTCAGGTGTGCTAACAACGTTTTTGTACCGTCAGCAGGCTTGTGCACGTAGACCGATTTGCAAAGCTTGCAAGCAACGTATCCTTTCATAGGTTTCTTCTCATCACCGATAATACTTCCAAAGTGTCTCCATGCTTCGCTCTTTCCTTCTATGATTCCTATGGTATAATCCCCATCTTTCAGTTTTGCTGAGATCTCTTTCTTTAATTCCTTATCCATATGACATGCGGTATACAAAACGATTGATGAACTGACTTGTACACGAATGATACACTGTATTACTCATAGAGATAGATGAGGTGGTGGTCTCGGCTGTGTCGTAGAGCGGATAACAGATACAATTCTCATTGCCAATGACGGTAGCGCGTGATAGAGATTGAGAGGGAGAGATCTCTCAACGCCACAATCCCTAACAATGGAGCATGGAGAGCAGGGAGTTGTCCATAAATAGAGTCAGAGGTAAAGGTGTCAACCGCGCGTGTGTCATATCGATGAAGGATTTGCAGTCCCTATTCATTATGTGTGAATAGTCGGTGGGATGCGGTGGTACTCAACTTCGATCGCCTGCTAAACCCTACAATTTTGTTCAAACACCCTAACATGATCGAGATGAATTGTAGAAGAAAATCTGAATTTTCACATGCAACTGACAGAATTGAAATCGGACCGTCCTGGTGAAATCTACAGCTATTCGCGTCTACATCGGATTGGCTAGGGGGGGGGAGGAGGAACACAGCTTTGGACCACCTGTTGAAGATGTCCAACAAATATCAGATAAAAAAAATCCGAAAGATCAGCATCAGATAAGATGAAACCTGAGACCAGAGAGAGACCTAAACTGTCATTTACTTATGCAGTTAGATTACCTTTAAGAATTGTGATGGATGACTGTCAAACAGATGAAAGCAAATTGATGATAAAGGATAGGATTACGCGAATGACTGCCTGTTGGCAGTGGCTGTCCTGTGACAAAAATGCGTTCATGTAACTTCTCGCTTAACAAATCGGAGAATTTTGAAATCGTGAGAACTCTACCCGTACCCACCCGTACCCACCCGTACCCGTGATAACTATACCCTAACCCTACACGTACCCGCGGGTACGGGTGGGTACGGGGATATCCGCGGGTACGGGTATACCCGCAAGACTCTATTCGTGATATTTGGAAACGTATGATGGACAATAGCCAGGACATGTACACTCCTGCAGAATTTCTTACTATTAATGAACAGCTCTTGCCATCGAAGTGCAGATGTCCCTTTACACAATATATGCCAAATAAGCCCGATAAATTCGGCATAAAATTTTGGGTTCTTTGCGATACCAAAACAAAGTATGTCTTGAACAGTCTATCCTACTTGGGAAAGCAGAAGAGTCGCCCAAGCAATGTCACTTTGTCTGAATACGTCGTCTGTGAATTAGTAAAACCGTACAAGAAAATGGGATATAACATCACGTGTGATAATTATTTCACTTCTTTGAATCTTGCTTCCGCTTTGGAAGAAAACAGAACAACTATTTGATGCGAAATTTTTTGTACAATACGAAAAAATCGCCGAGAATTGCCTGAGGAGTTACCTCAAATGGAAAAGGATATGAGTCGCTATGGCTGAAGATTCTTCTTGAATTCTGCAAATAAATGTTCATTGACAGTCTATAAATTGAAACCTGAAAAGTCAGTTTGCATATTGTCGTCAATACATGAATCAGTGGCGTCTTCTCCGTACCTACGAGGCCTTCGGCGCATCCTCAAAAATTGTTTTCCAACAATTATAAAAATAAAAGGTATCATCATTCATTTAAATTCGATAGCTTCTCGTGATAGCTGTGCACAGTTTTCCGTCTAATAATCAGACTCTCAACCTCAAGAGTGAACAGTTTTGCAGCACGTGCTCGAATCACAACTGTTTTCTTCGAACAATTAGACACACAAGTTAGTCGTGTGTTCAGACGGAGCACTGATGTTCAGACAGCGAAAGAGAGTTGTGTGCGTGTGAGGCAGTAAGCGCACGCGCCCGTGCCATTATTGGCTTTCCCGATAGACATGATGCTTTGCCTTCTCCTATTTTTGCAATGAAATTCTATACAATTCTTGATCGAGGCGCGGTACCTAAATATAGCAAGGGAAGCGCAATCCAATTGTTCCTGGATTCGCTTAATGTCAGAGAGGCCAATACGTCAACAGTAGCAGATGGCTGACATTCAGACAAGACTGGGATCAGATGATGAGGGTTCTCCAATGAATGCAGAGTAATGCATCTGACTCGAACACTCAGATTCGGTAGAATTCCATAATTTGTTTATATGTGATTGATGTGACACTATATTTAGTACTGCAGATGAGATCATAACCACGCCTTTCGTCCAAAGGGAATATACTGAAAAAATGACAGTCGTCAAACAAGGTAGGCCAACACCTAATATAAAATGAAAGTACTCACAGAGAAAGAAATAAGAAATACACAAGGCATTTTAATGCATCAAAATTTCAAGCATGTGAGTGGCTGACCGGCCGCGAGAAACACAAGAAACTGTTGGCCTTGCCTCCTTTTTTTCGAGAAAATGTGGTCTGGACAGAGAAGGGATATGGTTATCTCAGCTCCTTGAGTAAGGCAGTTAAGCGACATGAGCAATCACTTTTCATGTGCACATCCACTTGACCTTAAAATGTTCGGGAAATTGTTATAAAAAATTCAGCTTTTGTGAAAATTAATGTTGTAACATACATGTAGAAGTGTTTGTTATAGAAATAGTATTCCAATGCCGAGTGAAGGCCTGTGGTCATAGAGCACGCGACGCCACTGACATGAATCGTGTACTTTTGGTGGCGGAACGAAGAATCTTCCTGAAACTGCAGACTTTTACAAGACTGAGCACGGCGTTGATATGTCCGATGGCATGACGTGCATGTATACTACGAAGGTGGGTTGGCGAAGATGGCCAATGCATGTATTTGACAATTTGCTGGACACTGTTGCGCTGAATTCATGGATTCTGTACAAAATTGCTTGCGGGGATTCAATCTCAAGGGCGAGATTATCTTCTTCTCTTGGGTGAGCAGTTGTGTAAAATTTCTAGATCTGTTACAGCTAATGTGCCCCTGTCCGGTCCAGAATTTATTGTAAGAGCACCGCTAAAGCGAAAGGTGTGTCAAGTTGATAAGCATAAAAACAAGGGTTCAAATGTTTGCGGAACTTGTTAGAAGTGGTGTTGTGGTCCTTGTGTTGCAGCAAGAATCGTTTTAGTTACCTGTAAAAACTGTGTCAAGTGATGTTTTTTTAGATATTTTTGATAGAATAAATGTTCTGTAATAAGACGAACCATTTTCAGTATCAGTAATTGGTGTTGCACTCACATCATAAGGTTGCAGTCAATTTGACTACATCTGGCGGTAATAGGTAAATAGAAATCATGGTGGTTCTAGTGTTATTCATGCGTACGTAATATAAAGCAATGTCAAATCTGATACAGATGTCCTGAACAGTGGTAGTTTTAATCAATATCTTCGTACTGTATTCTTACACTTTTTCATTCTTTTTATCATTACTATTATCGATGTTAGGCCTCCTGATGATTCCCGATTGGATGAAATATCATCTATTCAGATCTGTTTCCTTTTTTCAACAGAGGATGGAATTCAATATCTATTTATTCTATTTGGATTGTATTTACAAAAAGCAGCATTTATTAATAATTACAGGCGCACTAACTTAGGCGATTTGCCAGTAGTGGGTTTGACCCGTAGATGCATTAAAACATTGTTGTCCATTACTATATGCTGGATCACTAATTGTGCATATAAGTTCTATTTTTGTGAATGATTTCACTGAATATCGATGCTGATAGTTCTAATTAGCAATAATGCCAATCTAAGGCATAGAGCATCGGCTAAAATGTGTTAATACAGGGTGATGCAGAAGTCAAATTGCAATGCTTCTCGAAGCAATTCTCTTCAAAAAGCTTTTCGAAAGTTCAATTAGATGCTTTACAGTACGGTATGAACATGAGTTGGTCTAATGAAAATAAAAAGCTAACCTCAAAAATGAATACTGAAGCTTGTTTTCAGCAAATCAAGTATTTTGAATCTCTATCTAACTGTTATGAATCAAAACCAAGAGTGCCTAACCAAGGCTTTATTCAACAAAGAACATACCAGTACCACTAGTGCAAATGAAATGTCACATCAGAATTAGAATGAAGTCAGATCAAGTCACAGAAGTCAAGAAAGATAAAGTAAGTGTCAGTAACGTGTCTTACGCAGCAGATTGCAGATTGCATCCAATTGCACTACTCGAACCAAACAGGTAAGGTAAGTAACACCACAATCATACCCTCCGGGGCAGGAAATCGAGAAGGTTGCTGACGTTCTCTAGTAGATCGACGAAGAAGAGATATCTCAGGCATGTCCGTCGCAGAAGGAAAATTCGTCTCGGATTCTTGATTAGAAAAATACTCCTCTTCTTCCTCTAATTGCTCTTTGCCAGCCTCCGCACAACCATCGCGCTCTGAGCTCGAATCTTCGGTGATTTCAGTAATTTCAGGAACTGGAGCTAAATGTCGAAGCGAAACCGTAGTCTCAAGTCCATCGAGATAACGTACAAACTCGTATTTAGGGTTCGCCTGCAGTAGATATCCCTCATCCACAAGAGGCTCCATCTTGTTATTCCGTACAAAACGCTTGATCAAAACTGGTCCAGGTTCACTCAACCAACTTGGAATAGATCCACCAAATGAAGAATGACGAGCAAAATTGAGAAATCGTTCATGAGGTGTAGAATTCGTTGCTGTTGAGAGGAGAGACCTCACCGAATGTAGAACTTCAGGAAGTACAGATTGCCAATGTTTCATAGGCAAGCAACGATTATTAACCCTTTCAGGACGATAAGAAAACTAAAGTTAGAAAATAATTTTCTTTGTGTTTATTTTGTTTTTCAGAATATTAGAAACATATAACAATATTTAGATTTTTGTTTTTACTCATTACGTCATAGATGTCGATCGGGACACTGGTGTCCCTTTCGTCCTTAACGGTGATTTATCTCAGAAATTTGATCTTCCTGGTTTTTCGTTTATATCACACATTTGGTTTATATCTTTCAATGAAAAACAGTTTCAATTTTTAACTTTATAATTTCAACTGTAACTACGAGAAAATCACAGAGCTTTGGGTCAATCATCTCAGTCACAGAGGATAGGCACATTTACAAGCAAAGCTCACTATTGATGATATTTTGAAAAACAGTTACGTTCCTTAAGAAGACACAGTGCACATATTTCAGTTGACAACCCCAATCAAGCAAGTCGAAAAATATTCGTAAGTAAAATCTGCAAGAGTGCTTTCGATCCAACTCATATGTGGTTTTCATTTGATCGCAAAGGTCAGTGCCACCCATATTGGAATTATAAGAAGTCACAATGGCAGGGCAAGAAATTTCCATTTTTGTCTTCTGTCCTTTCACTCTTCTTTGAACAGAATGCTCAATTCGTGGATACTCAAAGTTAGATAAAAAGGAGTACAGATCGCGTTTCCATCCATTTGACGCATGAAACACCATGTGATACTACCCACTCTGACTCGCCACGTACGGTAGGGTGGGACACAGATTTAATTCAAAAAAATTCTCCAAAGAAAAAACTCTACATTTTCTGAATCCTGAGAACCTGAGGATTTCAAATCTGTTGTCGGATAAATCGTAATAAATTGTCCTTTTTCGCAAACTCGAAGAAACTCAGAATGGCAGAATTTTATGTCTTTTAAGCTCTTTAATAGCGTTTACTTGTTCTATATTGATACTTATCAATTTATTATGTAATTTTGATGCTAGGTTGAGCTTTAGTATCTTGTTGTACTATTCAAAACAAATTAAAGGTATTTATGAGTAGTATGAAGTGAATTTTTGCGTCTTTTTAAGAACAGAATAATAAAGCATAACTAATGGTTGTACGATAGTAAAATGAGCTCTTGAAATATCCCAAAGTCTCAATAAATGCAAAATTCGTGTTATTCAATCATATGACATATATTTTACGTTTATGCAGTATTATTCGCTTTGATTTAGTGTCTGTGTGTGAGAGAGACTGTGTGTGTCAAACACACTAATTGATTTCTAGTTTGGAATTAAGATTCTAAAATTCAAGTTTTTGCTGCTGTAGTGCAGTATACTGCATTCGCTCACATTCACTTTGTTGCAAACGATTTCTATTGATGTGACACTTGAATCAATATCAATTATCTAGATATCTATGTACATACAGTACAATGTAGAATCGCTGCGTTCTTCATCGCGATGTGTGTTCACGCGCGCGCAACTGTTAATTAGCTCTTTTGATCCGGCAATCATTCCTTCATCATTAATTATGCCTCGAACGAAAAGGACGCATGATGACAGTCGTCTATTGGTCTGCTTACTGTGTTTTGGAAAGACAAAGACAATGAGAAGCATTACGCCTGCTGTGCAAGATATCAATGAGAAACATTTCATTTTTGGATATGATCCAGATGATCAGAGACTACCGACTGTTGTTTGCAACACATGTCGATTTGTGATTTCGGAGTATGCGAAAGGTGTCTTTGAAAAATCCATAACTCTATTCGACATTTCTGCTCTCGGAAAAAATCCACCACCTCCACCTCCTACTCGATCTAATCCTAATTGTGGTTGTCTTCTGTGTGAAACAGCTGGTAGACGTAGAGCTTCAGAATCGAAAGTTGGTCGCCCACCTAATGAAGGTCATCATTCAAGAGAAGGTTTGTGCAATGTGTTTTTCGGTGCTTTCGAAAGGTATATCCCACATTTGCACTGATGGCAGTAAATTTGAGAATCTGAGAAGAATGTCAGTCGGTAAGACTTCGGAAAAGCTAGCATCATCTGTTTTAAAAGAGAAAGTCGACGACGCATCAAGCTCATTCGTCGATCTTTCGATTTTCTCTGGTCGTTCTATGCGAGTAGACGTTTTTTCATCTCCGTGTCGTCAAACTGTGAATAGTTCTCCGATATTTACTGCAAAAGACATTTCGAATATCCAAACGAACATGAATCTTAGCACAAACCAAACTCTCAAATTATCAGGCATGCTTTGAAGATCTACTGAGAGAAGAGACAGTGTGGAGACAAACCTGAAAGAGAAGCTTCATTCAATTAATCACTCTTTGAATCATTTCTTCAAAGTTTCAACTATGGACTTTCACATCACTGAAAAGGATAAAGCTATGCAAGTGAATAGACATGCCGTACATTGCATTGATCTTGATGGTTTGGTTGAATTTATAGTAGAAACGCGAGAATATGACAGTGATTTGATTTTCAAAATCTGAGTAGATGGCGGAGGAGGATTTTTTAAGGTTTGCCTCTCAGTGATATCCAGCAATGATAATTCCCATAGCAGCAGAAAGGGCAGTAGTGTCAAACGCCTTTTTCTAATCGGAATTGTTCCTAACATACAGGAGAACTTTGTGAACGTCTTGAAAACTTGGCATCTTGTGCGGTTGATTGGACCTCGTGCTTGGTCCGCAATGCCTATGAAGGTGATCAGTTGCGATCTCAAACTGGCAGATATTCTGCTAGGTCTCATGTCACACGGGTCAAATCATCCCTGTACGTGGTGCGTCTGTCATCGATCCACCTTGGATAAGAAAGGATGCTTTCGAACATTGGGAAGTATTACTAGGAAATTTTGGGAGTGGGTGGAATAGACAGGACAGAATAAATTTCAGGCAAAGTTCTTCGAAAATGTTATTCGAAAATGCCCAATTCTCGATCCAGCAGCTGAAGTCATCGACTTGCTCCCACCTCCCGAGCTACATTTACTTATTGGCCCAGTGAATACACTGTATATCAGGCATGTCTCTCACACTGTATCTCAAAGCGATGGTGAAAGAAAGGCTGGAAATTTCGATTTGGGCTAAAGCCTGCCATGTTGAGCGTGAAGCAATACATGGAGACTCCTTCAATGGAAATACATGCTATAAACTGCTCTCGCATGTAGATATACTCAGATCGCTGTGTCCAATTCAAGTTGTCAAATATGTTGAAACTTTTACGTCTTCAAAAAAGTTGTTGATTCATGCTACGGACAGCATCTAGCCCATGACTACACCGCTACAATAGCAAAGTTTTGGGACAGCTTCATGTCACTGGGTCTATCGGTTACGCCGAAAATATATTGCGTTTTTTTTCATGTGGTTGACTTTATCATGAGAGTGAACTCTGGCTTGGGAAGATACAGCGAACAGGCCTTCGAAGCTGCACATTCGAATTTCAAGATCACCATGGTCTAGATACAAGGTCAATGATGAAAATCCTTTGTATTCTTCGAGACTGTTGGCGGCGGTGCAGGATTACAACTCAAAGCACTTGTGAGCTTCTTAATAAATGACTTCCTCTATACAGTTTCCACTCAACTTGAGATAGGTTTCCTCTTTTGTTGACAGTGACATTTTACGGAAAGGGAATTACAGGTATTTACTGCACATGTATAAACGTAAAATATATGTCATATGATTGAATAACACGAATTTTGCATTTATTGAGACTTTGGGATATTTCAAGAGTTCATTTTGCTATCGTATAACCATTAGTTAAGCTTTATTACTCTATTCTCAAAAAGACGCAAAAGTTCACTTCATACTACTCATAAATGCCTTTAGTTCATAATAAGTTGATAAGTATCAATATAGAACCAGTAAACGCTATTTAAGAGCTTAAAAAACTCAAAATTCCGCCATTTTGAGTTTTTTCGAATTTGGAAAAAAAGGTCAATTTATTACAATTTTGGTGTGTAGGAGTGTTTGTAGGTGTGAGTTTTGATTATATTTGGCTTCCTGATGAAATTCTGCGTCGACATGTTGAGTTTCATGGGTGTAGGTGGAGGTCTTCTGTCGTTTAGGCTGTTTTAAGAGGGTTTTTGAGTGAGAAAATGGCTGTAGCGGCTAAACGAAGCCTCGTACGGCGGATTTGAGATTTTTGACCAATTTTGGGTCTAGAGGAGTTGTTTATGAGAAATCCTATCGAAGTGGGCAATAGGTTACCGCGTTGATTTGTACAACTTAATCATGTAGTATACCTAAATTATTTACCATCAATTTTCAGCAGTCATCTGATAGAAAACTTCACAATTTCTCCAGTCCGTATATAGTGGTAAAAAATTAACAATACAAATCGCAATTTATTCTATGAGTACTTAAAAGTCTAAAAGTCGATCTCACGATCATTTGTGAGATCTGGAACATCAGACTCCGTAATGTTTTCGTAAAAGTCTCTAAAAGTCTCTGGCATGTTGCAGCACAACTTCATGAGATCACGTTTTTTCAGGGGATTAATGCCTCTCGTTTTTGTTTCATGTGGTACAGAGTTGAGTAAACTCGATAATGAAAGATGCCAATCCTTGGCAAGAGATTTCTTGAATATTTCGTTTTCTACAAATTCTCCTTCGAAGGACGATTTTGTATAGACTTTGATGGATCCTTTCCTCGCTTCAACAACTCTAACATCAGATAAACCACGCAAACGGCTCACTGCATGCTTCATGTCAAATAACCAGAAATTCGTATGGTCGAGCGTAATAACATTCATTTTTTTCTTGAATTTTTTATCAAATTTACAAGACCATCAAAATCATACACCTCACCGGATTTTTTCATCTTCTTGGTAATCGATCCGTGCACGCTATCGGCTGTCATATACGTATGATCCACCTCGAGATATTTTATTGTTATCTTTTTTGCAGATATCCGTGAATCGTTGATTATTCTCACTAAGGCACGCAACAACAAACGGTTTTTATTTTGGGCGTTACAATTGTCTGCAAAAAGTATAATTTCATCAAATTCTGCAAATTTTAGAATAAAATGTACATAAGCCGAGGCGACATCCTTCGCTTTTCGGCCTGCCTCGCCTTCATGCCAAACAATACATGTTGAATCCCCTTCCTTCGAGACGTCGCTGAAAGTTTCATTAAATACGATAAGTTTTCTGCTGAAGACTGCGTCCTTGACATCAAGTATTGGCAGGAGCAAAACCTTCTGCATGTCAACAGAGACAACCTTCACATTTTCAGTTTTCGATCGCTCGCCATCGTTTCTCATTTCCTCTCTTGCTATTTTGCTTCTTTCTCTGTGCATCTTAAACTCATGACATTTGACATCACCTTCACATTGATGCTCACCTTTTCTTCTGTGGTCTTCGCAAATCGAACATTTATCACTTTGTGGACTAAGAAAGGAAATGTTCATTTCATTAAAAACGTTTGAAAACCAAGACAATGAGCATGGCTTTCCAATTTTGAAATGCTTTGCGCCACATGATTCTTCGCGGATAGCGTTATGCCTGTCAATGAATAAATCGTACAATTTCTGTATAGAAAGTTCATTTGATAAGCATCTGCGATGGGGTGAGTGAGCCAACCGGTAATGTGAAATCATGGGGTGAAATTCTTCTACGAACTTCTTTACCTCAATACGAAGCTCATTATGAAGCTTGTTGGCTGGTTCATGTCGACCTCTTTTATCTGGAGGCGCCCCAAGGTTGAGTGATAATTCATTATCAGAAATATTGTCAAATACCGTACGGATTATAGAATCTGTGGAGCAGCCGATGGTAGATAGGAAAAACTTTTTGCATACTCTATGTCCTGCCAACATATACGACATGGATTTGAATTTTCGTTTTCTGGATGGCTCGCTGGATGGTATTGCATTAACATTAGCAAAAATAAATTCTCGGCGACCTTGATTATGTTTCCTTGAATACGAAACATAAATCTCTTGTCTTACTTCAGAAGATATCAAATGAATCATCAAATGATATCAAATGAACATATCAATTAAACAACTTATTTCTTGGCAAACTCATGTCATGATTGCATTCATCGAACACGACAGAAGAACATGAAACATCTAATACGCTGTCAGAAAAAGCAAAACTTGTCGTTTGACCACTGTTAACAAAAGTACACGACGTATCAGAAGTGCTAACTTCAATCGGATAAGCGTAAGTATTGAACTGCCCGGGACGCGCAAACTGGTGAAACTATGGAAAAGCTTGCAAGAATTTTCAAAATTCGATTAAAACTTGCAAGCGCTTGCAAGCGTTATGTAAAGTTTGAATTTGCATTGCTATATTTTGAGAAATATGTTTTACTTGCTTTGTTTAAGCTAAAACTTGTAATGTGAAACTTGTTTCCGTGGTGTTACTGTCCATGTTTGTAAAACTTGCATCAACTTATCAGAATTTGAAAGGACTTGCTAAACTTGCTTCCATGACTTTAGCTTGCAAAACTTGCATTCGTTGTTTTAAAGAGTAGGCTACTGCAGTCGAAACTTGCATTGACTTACTAAAATTTGAAAGCATTTGTTTAGCTTAATGACAATCATAGAGTGAGCACACCAGTCGTCAATTCGAAATCGCACTCTCACACGCGATCGCGGTAAATGACCGCTATCGCGGCAACGACACAGAAATTCGCGGCTGTGAAAGTTATATCCCGCGCTCTTTCGCACTCTATTGCGGAATTGATGCGATCGCAGCTATTCGCACATAATTTCGTGACCATGAAAGCAGTCGAAGTTATTCGCGCTCGCTTCGCTTGTGTGGGATGTAGGATGAATGATTCCGCGTTTACTCGCACTCGATCGGCTGTGTTTTTAAAAAGGTGAATGACTGTGAATGTTATTGCAGAATAGTGATAGAGTCTATGAGTGATACTCACAATCAAGTGCACTCAAAAATCGATAATTCAGAAAGCATTTGTGGGAAGAAGATGGTCTCTGTTCCAGATGGGGCGCGTTTATTTTCACGTTCGGTCGATGAGGCACAGGAATTCCTTGCAATTCTCCATTCATGAACATGTCATTTTATTTATGAAGCCTTCCATATATGAAAGGTACACTTCTCAGAAAACGTAGATGACGTCAAGTGCATGTGGTGTACGACTCCGTATAATAAATCCTAGTTGTTGTGTAGGCCTATTCCGTGTGCGGTCATTATGTGAATTTATTCAAGACAGCCCTGTATTTGATTAATATTCGTGCTCACTCTATAATACTGAATGAAATATACGAAAATTTGATGATAATGATGAGTGAAGAGTACACTTGATAAATGCAAGCAGATGATGTTGACTGAAACAAATAAGTAAGCCAAGCAAATTATCTGAGAAGTTCTATTTTGTTTAAGTATTCACTATTTTTAAAGTTACCTTTATTTACACTTCTGCATTTTAGCTGAAAGGCAACCTTAAATGTAAATCGATGCAGCTTCTCCTCCAATACCTTTCTACAACATCTTCAAGACAATATTGCATAGCAACATTAATTAATTAACGGTTAACAGCATTGAAAGACTCATTTAGATAGCAAATCGCCCCACTACTTATGTCCTATGAAAGAGTGCTCTTCCTAAGATTTCTTGGCATTGTCTCTTAGGTTGGCTTTCCTGACATCGGTTGAGTGCTTCTGTAGTCACATATAAGATGCACAGCTGACGTATGTTTTATTGTATGACATTTATTCAGTATTAGACTTGACTGATATTTTAGAAAAAATCAGCTGATCAGGGGATGGCACGATGTATTTCAGCTAGGGACACTATCTGCCTTAAGAAGTGCCTTGATAGTCAATTATGTTTGAAATACATGATCCTAGGTTAAGGATAATAGAGGTCCACAGATAGGTTATTATTTCCATTCCCAGCCTTGTCAATAGCACTGTCCAGGACACTTCCCTCAAAAGACTCGAGAATGCATTCTGTAGAGTTTGTATTAGTATTTTGATAACCTTACAACTTCGATGTATTTTGGTCTTGTTGATGACTCGGAGAACGTTCAGACAGTGCTGTTTGAGTCTTGCTGATATCCAAGTCACCATAGGCTAATAGCTATTTTGAGTCGTCATTCACAAAGCGGGGTGAAATAGTCACGTGATTAATTAAGATTCTTATGCAATTGTGATACATTCCTCATCGCGCATAATTTTTTAATCTTGTTTTGCTGGTTGTTGAAAACTTTCTGCTTGTCAACCAAAACAAGTGTCAGAGAAATCAAAATAGGCAGACCTGCACTTAATATTCAAGCACGCAATTGAGATTGCATAGATAGCATTAGAGCAATTTCGTTCACATCCCCTGTAAGTTTGCTCAATCAAAGGAAAAGACAATAGGGCTTAACTAAATTTTTCAATGACAGACATTTTGAGCTTCCCCTTGATTTCGGGGAGTGTGGCTATTGCACCGACTGAGCCTATACATTATTCTTACATGACTTACAACGGTGACAATCAACTTACATGACTTACAACGGAGAAATGCGCATCACATTTCTCTCAAATGAGACCTCTGATAATATCAAGATATGCGCAGGCGTTTCTTCGCCCCACTTTTTCTATCTTAATTAGAAACTGCATAGTGAAATTAATTCATATTCTAATGGACTCTAGAACACTCATAACTAACTCAATTTAGTGTAGATAACTTCTTTCTTCTGCCTGTTTGTTGGGTAACCAGTATCAATATCTCAGTCTGTGCAATGGCCAGGAAACAAAAATTGTAACGGCTCAGCCAGTATTGTGATCATTGCCCTCGGGGAGCGTAACATAAGCATGAGCTATGTTTGCAGTGAGCTTGTATTAGTATTTGAACTTCGTGATTGAGCAAGACATCTAAACGTTAAACGGTTGCTTCTGTCAACGCAGAATTTTTACTTAATAAACTTGGGAACCAAACTGGAGAAATTCTTCGGTCACTGATAATGATAATACAAGTGACAAGTAACCCGTGATTTCAATCCTCGACGTGAGAAGCTTATCTTGATCAGCAAGTTTTGAATTCTTCGACTTGATCAGTGATAAGTTCTTACTTACCATATTCACCCACTTCATGACGGAAGGAAATTTACTTATCATGTTTGCTTTATCATTAGGTGCGGAAGAAAAACTTATAAAATTTCATAGTAAATGAATCATTAATAATTGTTGCAGGTCAGCCTGCATTTGGCGTATAGACCTACCTATCCAGTCACATTCAACATTTGCTGTTTCTGTTGATATGCTTAACTCATGAGACACCTTCACTATCTTAAGGAATGTACGCAGCCTATTTCAATAAAACTTGTGTATAAGCTAAATTCCAACATCACATTTTAAATAGAACGGGTGACCCAAAGGTCTTTATGCCCAAAAGTGTTGTGAATGAATCTTCTGTATTTCTTATGCCGTAAATGAATATTCTATTGAAAGATTTTGCAATAGATGCGCTCGTAGGTGGAGGTGAACAGACCGTAAGACGCATTGCAAGATGCTGTGTTCAGATCTTTTTTACATTATTCACTAATTTTTTGCACACATTTGTTAAATTAGAAGGAAGTTCTTGGCATTATCTAATTGCTACTTGCTGTGCTGCACACTCCATTCTCCAAACAACTCGTTGGGAATTCAATATAATGCCTCTGACCAACGAAATTTCAATACACTGGATGAGTGTTGGATTGCTGTAGCCTAGCTTACAGGCAATAGGCCAGGAAAATCGAGACTTAAACATGCGCGGAAAATTTTTTTACTTTTGGGTTCGAGAAGGATACACAACATATTTACAAAAAATTCCAGGATATCATTCGGTCGACAGTCGCCGTCAAATTTTTATTGAGAGGTAGCATGGATAAGCATAACTGCGTTTAAGCTCAGTTTGTCACTGCGCTCTTGGATTAGAAGAAGGGCCGAGTGGACAGAGCACAGAAATAAATTGCTCTGTGTGACAGACCATCGAGGTTGCACAGCGATTTTTCGAAAACATTCTTACTAATGTCCTCTTATGGAAATTCGTGAACATTGTGTCCCGTAAATATTAGCCATCTTTTCCCACCGGTAGTCTAGTGCCGACAACTCAGCATGGATGATATTCCATGCATTCACTCGTGGTTCCTGAACATGGCCTATGGGCTCGTCAGATATACCGAAGATGCGCTTTCCATTTTTTCAATTTCCGTCAGTTTTGAACTTAGGACCCATCTCTTATCAATGTTCTCATTTGCTGTGACTAACATAGTTGCCACTGCTGCGCTATTTTATCGTGCTGAGCTATTTCGATGTTTCCTGCGCTATTGTGCTCTTTTGTAGTGATAATGCGCTATTTTGATACCAAAGCTAAAAAATGATAAAAGTGATATCTCTAACATATATTATTGTACACGAGTCCTTCATTTGATTGCCGGAGTACGTTCACTAATTTTTCAAGCTTCCGAATCTATTTCTAAAATATTGTTGATTTAAGTAGCATGTGAGATCTTTTGTAGCAGGATGACATAAATTTTACCTGTAAGCAGATCAGTATTATTGTTTCTACTGAATTTGCCATATGTACGTGAGAATGGATGGATTTAATTCATGGAATTCTTGACAGAGCATGACAATATGACAAATTGAAAATTCTAATTTGACAACTATTATTTGATTTGCGTCACAACAAATTGAAAAGCATAATGACAATTCCTTGAAGCTTCTTTACCTCCAAACATTACCTCGATAGACAAATCAATGAACAATGGTGCGAATATGCGCGTCTGCTGAGTTCTATTTGGTTCCTTGTCAGACACGATGAAAGAAAAAAATACATCAATCCAATGCGAGGCAGCTGGCAGTTTTGTGTTGAAATGAAATTTTCTAAGTTTCCGATTTAGCGGAAAATGCGAAGTCTAGAGCCATTAAGTTTAGCATAGAATGTCTTCAGGTCATTTTCTTTGATGTGTTTGTGTTGCTATCATGTTTCTGATCGACCATGTATGCGAGAATGTGGATTAAATTGCTCAATATGCTTGTATTTGCCGATATTAGAGCTTGCCAAATCTGAATGTGTTAAGCTTCATAGACAGGGGTGCATGCAGGGTGACCAACTGGTCACTATTTTAGTGACCGGTCACTAAAGTCACTAATTGGTCACTATTTTTTACCAAGTCACTATTTTTCGATCATCAATTACTGGATTGCCGGTGTGTAAGAAAAAATCGAATTTTTTATTTATATTTCTAGTATGATCTTTATAATGAATTTCTTGTATTTTAAGTCAATAACTATGTAATTTTCAGCATGATTTTCAAATATGCAATTGTATGACTTCATGTCAGACGCACATGTGTGTCACGGATATTTTGGTCTATGTAATGTATTTTGAATCGTTGTAGTTTCAATCTATTATGTAAATATCTGTGACGGCATTATGACCTCAAAAGGATGAACAAGGAGCGGTGGTGATCTAAAATGGGGCGATTTTAGATCTATGAAATGCCACCAAAAGCTCAGCGTATAAAGCCTCTGTTCATCAAGCTCCTGTTTCCCTACCTTCTCGTGGTGAGGTCGTTATTCACTCGATAACAGAAGGGAAAGGTGCGACCAACGAGTAGTGGCGCTGCAAAACCACACCGCCCGGACTCTTCTGTGTAACTTGGTATGTTCGTTAAGTCCTGCGTTTAAATATAACAATGTTTCTCTGTTTTGTTAGTTTCACAATTTGTTTTTCATTGAACAAATGTAAACGCCATTTCCAATCCATCGTTCCCGGGTGGCCTCAAAGAAATCCATTTGACCAACAATGATGCCATTACATGGCTCAGAGAAATGTGTCAATAATTTTCATTGTTTTTTCTGTTGTCCTGTTTTGCATTCGAATATACAGTGTATGTATATAACGCCATGTCCAATATCAGATACGGTGCTATATATATTTTCAATATAAATACAGAGAACATAATCATCTTGATTCATCCTGGACATTCTCTTCATTCGTGTAAAATGATATCAAATAAAGCCTTAAAAGTACTCTACTTGTCTCGAGACTCTAGTACGAGCGTATAACCGTTAGTGTGGTCGTCTGACTCGATTTATTCGAGTATCCTAGTAGGCTACATGTATAGTCTATGTCTACATTTTCATGGGACCTTCCTCTAAAATATTTCACGATGTATTCGTCTGTCCACTCTCTTCTCTGTCATTAAACTTTAATGATTAAAAGTCTTATCGTAAATATAATCCAACTTCATCCCCTAAAAAGTTGTAACTTGAGATTTAGCACCTATCAAGTGAGTAGGATTAGGACATAAGTAGTATCCACAGTCGGATAATTTTATATTTTTGTAGACTTTACCATATTAAGTTATTTCATTGCATGGATCAGAATGGGTAAATGCAAGTTCAACAACGATCTCAAGCAGAAGTATCCATGGTGTCTAAGGGTCCCAGAAGACGAGAGTATGATTAAGTGCGCATATGATGGAAGAACGATCTCGCTATTATCTGGAACACAAAAACTTAAGCAGCATAAGAATCAACTTGTTCATAAGCGTGCCATACCATTGTCAAATCAAGGAAACATCATGGCTGCATTTTCAAGAGGTACCACTGTAACTGATGGAAAGGCTAAAACTACCTTTCTTCATGTTCTCAAAATGGTTCTTGACGGTTCGTCATTTCGGTCTTCACAGTCGATATCTGGTCAAAGAGGCCTGTACAAAAACATGTTTCCCGACTCGAAATATTCTGATATCAAATGTGGAAAGACGAAGGCCGGTTACTTAGTTACAATTGCTATAGCTCCTTGGGTGAAGATGCACTACGTTGCAGCGTTGCAGAATCAAATGTTTGGGATTTTCGTCGACGAAAGTATGTACAATAATAAAGCTCGACTTGAATTTTGGATCGCCTCCATGGAAAACGGAAAAAGAAAGCTGACATACTTGAAAACTGTTGAACTCGAAACGGACACAGATCTTGATGATTTCCTGAAAAATGACAAGATTCAGAAGTTAGATGATGTTCATCATGCAGATTCTGACACAATTCTCCAAAAGATAAGAACGGTGTTTGAAGAATACTGCCTTTCTTTTGAAAATTTGCTCTATTTCATGTCAGATAATTGTTCAACAATGCGCGGGAAAAACGCCGGTGTTGCACAAAAGTTATCAGAAATTTCTCCAAATATTATAGAAGTTCCCGGTTGTCTGTCTCATCAGTGCCATCTTGTCCAGAAATCACAATTTAAAAATGACAAAAAAGGAGATAGCAGCAGAATCCTGACTACCATAGTGAGGTTTCTGGAACTCATTACCGATTATCTAACAAATACACCAAAAGCACGCATTATACTAAAACAAGTTGATGACATGCTCAACCTGAACAAAATAAGCAGTTTTAATGCAACACGTTTTCTGGACTTTTATACGTCCCTACAGTCGGTAAGAGAAAATTTCCCTCTGATAAAAAAAAATTAGTTGAGATTGGAAACAACAAAGAATTGAAATCTATGATCAACCAAGAACATTTGGAAATCCATGTGGACTTATGCATGACTCAGACGAAGCCCTTATACTCACTATGCAAGTCATCTCAAGGAAAAGAAGTCACTTATTTCTCATTTCTTTTGGGTTTATTGGAGATCATCTCACAGATTCTTTCTCGATGTGGACATTTGTTTCAACTGGATCCAAAAACTATGTCGACCAGCTGTTCGAATGTACAAACAAAAATAAAAATCCGAGAAGCTTTATAAACAAAAGTGAAGATCTATATTGTACACAAAGCAATCATCGAGTTACCTCCCGTTTGAATGCCCTTGAAGCGTATGAAATTTCCCTTATACGTCAGGTATGGGATCAGTATAATTCATTTCAACTGTCGTCAATATTGCAGCGTTTCAGCGAGTTTCTATGTCACAGAGTAACTATCCACTCGTACATAATCTACATGAAACTGAAAGAAATGGATGCTCATGATTACAAAGGACTGAAAACACATGCTGAAGTATTCAAGTGTTCAGTCATAGATTCACGTGATGAACTTGCAGGCCTTTTGAATACTTTCGGTGATGCAACTCTCTATGACCTTTGGAATTCTGATGCCTTTTCTGGAAAGCCTAATCTAAGAAAAATGATTCAATGCTACCTGCTGCTCACGCCACACAACATGACTGTGGAGCAGGGTTTTTCGCAAATGAAAACCACAGAATCTGCTTACTCAAATAGAATGAGTCCCGATCTGTATGATGGATGTAGGTTGATCAGAGATTTTTTTGATAGAGAAGCATTTGAAGATTTTGAACCGGACGAGGATCTTTTGAATCGAGTTAAACAGGCCGGAACAGAGTACAAAAAGTCTTCTCAATCAAAAGCTTCTACTGCGAAGCTGAAAGAAACTCGAGCCAATGAAATCCGACTAGAAATCAGAATTTTCAAGCAAAAGACGCCAAAGCAAATAACATCTGAGCTGAAAGGCATTGATCTTGAACTTTACGAAGCCGAAGCGGCATTGGAGAAATTGAAATCGAGAAAGCGCAAGTTGCAGGATGAAAAACAAGCGGTAGTTGACAGACTTGATGAAAACTCATCCTGTATAATTGACAAATGGTTCACCAAGAAATGAGTTTACATGTATAATTTTGACTTTATAAACCCAGCTTCTTTATACAGATTCATGATATGTATTTGTATTTATCATGCAAATATAATAATTGATATTCGAAAATTAGTTTTTAATCACCTGTTGAAATTGGAGGACTGAAACATTCGCTTACTTTATCTGGTGTACTCAAGAAAATATCATATATATCGTTGTTTTGTTGAAATGAAAAATTGGTCACTATTTTTTCTCAAAAGAGTTGGCCACCCTGGGTGCATGAACATGATAGAAAATGACCTGAAGACATTCCATGTCAAAAATTATGACTCTGGGTTTGGTACTTTTCGTTTAATCAGAGAAAACACAGAACATTTCATTTTGACCAAAAACTGCAATCTGTCTCCCATTGGATTAACATGTGTTTTCCTTTGATCCTGTCTGGCAAGAAGAGGAACCAGGCGGAACTCGGTAGACTCACGGACTAGTGGTGGCCACATCATTTTGTGAAAGTCTCATTTTTGGCCTCGTTCCCTGCAGAAGCTCGTTCTGGCTACCGGACTATTTTCATGGAGAAAAGCTCGGAGGTATTTTAACATTTCGATTTTACTGCCAAGTCGGGAAATTCTATGGAAAGTTGACGGAAAGACTTTCCACTATCTTCCACCAATAATCGACTTCTCTGTGCGATGATATTTTTAGATCCAGCAACCGAATTCAGCTAATGGAAGAGGCCAAACGTGTGGATGAAACTGCAGCAGAGCTGGATAAGTGCATACTGAAGTTACCTAAACGATGGTCAACCCGTCAGCATCCGAGAAGGCATACTCAAACGAATGAGTAGCATGATCCATAGACATTTTGGCAAATCTTCTTGATATCATGGACGCTTTAATGATACAATTCTACCCAAAAAACTTTTGTTTTTTTTAAATTAGATTTGAAGTCATAATTTTTTAAAATGGTTATTCAGATTGTATTTGGGTCATCCAGTAGATAATTCGTCTTTAACAATTTTTCTAAGTTTTAACATGATAAGGTGCCTGAAATTAATTTCGCATGTTTATTGAGTATTTTTTTGGAGGTAGGTTGGTGTAATCTACTAATGTTTCTTACATAATGTAACGTGCAGTTATATATACATCGCTGTGTACGTATATGCGTAAACTTTGCTTTGACAGATTTCGACGTATTTATCTTAGCCGATTGTCTCGAGTTTTCTTTCTAGAGTCTAGCGCTATTTTACTTAGTGTGCGCTCTTTTCATGATTTTCTTGAGTGACAACTATGATGACTAATCAAATAAGACAAAATATTCCGGCAGCCAGAATGAGTTTCAGCAGGGAACGAAGCCAAAAATGAGACTTTCATAGAATGAAGTACAACCTATACCTACTACAAATCTGTACGTTAGCTGAGCTCTGGCTATCCTTGTCAGACATGATTAAAGAAAAATTCATGATAATCCTATGGGAAACAGACCGCAGCTTTTGTTTACCTTACCGCAGTCTGTCTTATCTATAGCGTGTTTTGTTTTCTCTTTTCAACTTAAAACCATTAAGTATAGAGCCATAACTTTTGATATGCAATGTCATCAGGTTATTTCCTATCATGTGTGTGTGTGTGTGTGATATTATTATGATTCTGATCGGTGATGTATACGAGAACGTGGTTCTCGGTGGACAAAGTGCATGTTATAAAACAGCATGTTTATGTCTGCAGACAGTAGGAGGCTTGCCAAATCTGAATGTGTGTAACTTAATAGATAAATGTTCATGATGATCATAAATTCAGAAAAAATTTCTTCAACCTAGAATTATTTTGTAAAATGAGAGAAAGTGGGGACACAAGTGATCAATCCGTGGGCGAAGCGTTCTGTCGTGTTTATTTCTCTCATTATATTTTCGTTTGAAGAAATTTTCTTCTGAATTTATACCGTAATCAATATACTAACCGATGGATTCCATGGATCAGTTCATAAAGACGATAAGAAATGACCTGATGACATTCCAGGTCAAAAATTGTGGCTCCAGACTTCATAGGTCTACCTTTCAATTGATAAGAGAATACATAGAAAACTTCATTTTGAAAAATGTGCGATCTGTTGAATTTAGTCAGTCGTGTCAATTCGAGAACTCGCTTGAAGTCCACTACCTGTTGCTTCTATAGTTTCAGATCATTATCAAATAGATTGAATGAAATGATACAACGCTATTCTGAAGAAAAACTTGACAAAGTTGCTTTTCATAGCTTTTGAGTGACGCAGTACTTTTTACCCTTGCTCACTTTTAGTTGCAGCAACGAAATACCGAATTAGGCACATGACCGGGCACACGTTCTGCTGTATAATCTTGATATAAAAGATCGTTCGAATTCTTCAGTGTAACGTATCTAAAGGAATTAGTTAACATGACATTCATTTGTTAAAGTGCATGTATCATGTTGCAGTGTTCGAATGATATTAGTATGTGACAGGGCTGGGACCGGTCAATCTTTCATAACCGGCTAACCCAATTATATTTTTAATCGGTTATATGAGGATCACCGGTGTTTATGTAGTTGTCAAGGTTTATCGACAACTACGGACCGAATTCCTCGAAACTTTCAACCAAATTCCTCCACTTGCAGTGCTTTGATTTCAATGTATAAGTGCATTACTTCACCGACGTCGTAACCGATTTTAACAGGTAACCGGTTAACCCATCCCAACCTTGGAATGGGAAGTAACATTGTGCTGTCTGAAAATCCCTGAGTTTTGTTATGGGTATTCCACGACGAACGTTTTGTGTCAAAGGGGATTTTTTGTTCATCTCATTAAAATATCGATCAAGGAGTATGCCATCATGTTTACTTCATTTCATGTACAAAATATTATTTTATTCCGAACTGCTTGCTCTTTTCTGACCCAACGAAAATTGGAATAATTATGGATTATATTAAATTAAATGCTATTTAATGGGAAAACGATGATATATGCCGTAGTTTAGGACAGATTTTACAGTTAATTACCGTATTATCGCGCTTTTAAGCACATGTGCTTATAAGCGGAGGTGTGCTTATATCCGGATATAAGCACATGTGCTTATAAGTGGGAAAAATGCATCAGTGGGAAATTGCTGTTTTTTTACTAATTGCAACATTCATCGCAATGACTCGAGTACATACAGCCACTAGGGTAATGTATGACCTAAAAGTAGCGCTATTCATGTTTATCTTAGCGTTTCATTTCCTTTAATGTAATAATTTACAAGAAATAGTCCATTAGTTGCATAATAATTTATAAGCCAATTTTGAACGTGTTCTTTGATCAAATAGCCCAACAATGTTGCTTATGGTATGTCACCGCAATAGTTGTAACATAAAGCGAAATATAAGAGGGTGAAGCAGTTGTCTATTGTGTCACACAAACAAGATGGCAATCTAATCTAACGGAACGTTTCGAAAGTGCTGATGAAAACAGAACTTTACTTAGCAAACCTATTTGTCAATGATTTCACAGTCAATATCACTATCATTGTCACTACTTTCTTCACCACTCTTTTCATTGTCGCTGTCGGATTCACCTGTATAGTTCTCCAAGTCAGATGCTTCACTGTCCTCCACGTCATCGTCCACTTCACTGGGGTCTGTTCCAGCAAGAAGAGATTGCAACTTTGAGTGAAGAACTTCATCGCCATCACAATCCAGGATACCCGTTTCAATGAATGAGCGCTTTATGATGTCGCGGGACATTTCACGCCATGCCTCTGAAACCCATTGTGCTACCATCTCGTAACTCGCACCTTTGCGCTTGCCGGTTCGTGTATATACTCGGTCACCGTTCAAGAGCCATTCTTCCCACCTTCTTCGCATGGCATTGGCATCCTTGAATGGTCTATTCAAATGACTATCCAATGGTTGCAACAAAGGCGTCATTCCTCCTGGAATATAAGCCAAACGCGTTTTCTCCTTTTCGAAGGCTGCTTTCACATCTTCGTGCGTATGACATCGCGCTGTGTCCAGTGAAAGCACACATGATGGCTTGAAGATCGATCCTGGGCATGCTTTCCACACTTTGTGAAGATACTCACTCTTCATGAACTCGTTTGTCATGCTGCCACCTTTTGATGCTGAGACAGCATCACCAAAATTGCCACGTGGAGGCTTTTTCATTCCTCGGAATATAATCATCGGTGGCAATTTGTGTCCAGTAGATAGCACAGTCAACACAACCGTGTTCCGCAGCTTTTCTTTGCCGGTGGTGCGACTTCGAATTGTCTTGACTCCTTTGAAATCGATGGAAGTGTTGCTTGGTAAATCAAACCACATCGGGGTTTCATCCATGTTACCCACAATATGACACTTCTCACGATGTCCTTCATGGACTTCTTTTATGTCCTTCAACCAATTGCGTCCTAATTCTTGGGCATTTCGGGGATCTTTTGTCCGACAGATGTAACACGTCGCTCTACAAGATTGTTTCGTCTCATAAACCGCTTCAACCAGCCATATGATGCCCGAAATTTGGACGGGTCCTTTGTCGGATAGGTCACTGGGAATAGTCTCTTCGCTTCAGAACGGATTGTATTGCCATGAACAGCCATCCCTTGGTTTCTAAGATGTTTGATGTATTCAACCATTTCTGATTCAAGCTCAGAGTAAACAGCTTTCAATTTGTAAGGCAGCCGCCTTCGTTTACGACTGATAAAATCTTGATTATTTTGACTACTGCATGCCTTGAGTTCACTTGCCTTGTCCCTCCAATCTTGTACTTTTCTTCGGTTGACATTATGTACTTTTGCTGTGGCTGAGACATTCCCACCATTGTTCTCCAAAGTGGTCAGTACTTCGTTTTTAAATGAAATCGTGTATGACCTGCGTCTACTCATCTCGCACCAAGCTTTCAGACTGAAATATGATCGCAAGCAACTTTATTGATAGGAGAATTACCATTGGCACAGAGTCACTACCACTCCGTATAGTTGCTAGCAAGACGCTGCTTTTAATTTGAGAAGAAGAAAGTTATTGGTATCTAAGGAGCGGAGCCCATCCCTTGTAGCAGTAGCGCCTTGACTTGTGAAAGTTATGCTGTCAAAGGAGGTCAGCTTATGCAACTCAATAAGAACAGCTGTGCATTAGCATTGACGGAGATTTTCAACCTCATTTGCAAGCTGATGGAACAGGAATCAGAGTTCAACATGTGAAGTGAAAATACATGTTTCGCGCATAATAATTAGCCAATGTTCATTGTATTGATGCACCTGAAGTTCTCTTAATCATGTGGGCTCCAAAGAGAGACGAAAAATCACATGGACTAGGGTGTGCCTACATCCGGATATTAGCACATGTGCTTATAAGCGAACAAAATGCACATCTGCATCACAGTGAAAACAAGCTTCTTTTGCTTATAAGCACATGTACCTAAAAGCGCGATAATACGGTACATTTTTTGTTATACGTGAATAAAGTGATAACACTTTGATGCAAACAAGCATGCGTTCTAGGAAATCAGGATTGATCACAGTGAGCGAGTTGATGCAATGAGCTGATGATCATTATGCGTTCTACTTCAACAAATGACTAGATGCTACTAGCTCAATGACAATGTAAACGTAATGCATCGACATTTAGTCTGTATTGGTTATTCATTGCCATGCATTTTATTGGCGTTATTTTTAATGTCTAATAACCATATTTTATTAATTATTAAAATATTTTATCAATTATTTTCACAATGGGCGAACTTCACTAGGTGACATGCCACGCTCAATTACGCGCAATTCACGCGTAAACTACGCGTAATTGCACTTGACCCTAAACATCCGTAGGTACGCGTGACATTGCTGCAACATCTGTCGGCAGTCATGTTATATAAACTTTGCGTCTCATGTGTCTGTATGTATCAGAGGCTAAACAATGTGATAGGACCTCAATTTCATGCTCAGGGAAGACAGAACATGCTTAGCGTGGTTCAAGCGGCAGCGCAGACAACCGTAGACGACGCGCAAACTATAAACGCTCGCCCGCGCGTATTCATAAACATTCGCCATGTTTTAACAGCATCAGATCAAGTGATTTCTGACTCTTGCGTATGTATGCGCGTGGAAGAATAGAATGTCTTTAGCACGGATGTTTGGGGTACTCCGTAATTACGCGTGAATTACGTGTAGCATGTCACCTAGTGTAGTAAGTAGTAACACTACAGTTCTGGTGATAATTAATTCAAATATCTAAATAATATTGGCGATAATGTCCGCATCTTCAATTTAGCACCTTTGCGACTAAGGATATACTTCCCTCCATCAAGTAAAGTCAAGCAGGCTCTCTGTAAGAATATGATCACTGGATCATTCGTAAATCATAAATGACCTTATTGTTAGAATCTTTCACGCATGACTATGCTCTATAGTTTTAAGACTGATTAAATTAAGAGAAGAACACCATGCATAACGGTGTTCCACCACAGCGAGGCATTCGTGTGCACACTTGATTTGATAAGCGATTTTTACAATGTTCGATCGGACTTGGATTTCAGACGATGCCATAGTCGTCTCCATCTACTATCAATGAATCCGAAGTTCATGATAAGGCTATATAGGACATCGTCGATTTGAAGCAGTGAATCGTGGGTATTTTCACTTGGTGACATCCCAAATGTTAAGAGGCCCTTTCAGCAAAAATTTTCTTCCTCTTCATATCGTCATAGAAGAAGAAGAATGTTGAGTTCGAATGCTGTTATGCGGTTTTTTTCTTTCTGTGCTTCATTGTTATCCTGATGTTTGTCTTTGGTCCGATGTCTAAGTCAAGAGATCTTTAATGTATGTCGTTTTGAAGTCTATGATGTTTGTTGAAAGATGTAGAGATCACTTTATTAGTTTTGGTGTCGCATTTCTTTGTTTGTTTGTATTTCTATGGATGCGCCAGTTATGTAACTTATGTGAGATCTATGCATGATTCTTCCTGGCAAAGACTATCATATCGAACTCACTTGTGACCATCTTTGAATTTTGAACTGATAAGCTAAAATCTTCTTTGTACAGTCCATGCATCAAGTATAGTCTTTAAGTTTTGTTGGTGCTAGTTTATCGACTAATCGGTAAGTCATTGCATATTTGCGATGTCAATTGTACATAATTGTGTAAATCGTACCTTTTTTGTAGAAAATGTTTTTGTCTCTTGATCAATGTCCTTTCTCTGAAAATTAAAGTTTCAAGTATAAAAGTATCTTCACTGAAAAGGATCTTTTTCTTTATGGGGCAAATTCGCGTGTTTGAAGTCCTAAAACTTTGCCAGTAAAGTTTTTAACAGTTTCGATTAGTGATTAAACTACAAAGCAGTTTCGATAAGTCCTGCAAAGCAGTGTCAATTATGGTCTCAAGATAATCTGCGAACAAAGTTAAGCAAGCAAAGAAGATCTGCGACTTCATTGAATTCTTGAATGATCAACACAAATTCCAAGTCGTTTACCGCCTCCGTCTCAATCTTCTAAGTCAAGTCAAGTCAAAGTGAAGTTGATTCGAGGTTCCAAGTTCAAGTTCCATTCAAGTAATTGACGGTAATAAGTGATTTTTCCAAGAACTCAGTAAGTCAACGATTGATTCTCTATTGAAGCAGTATTTTGAGTACTTTTCATGCGAATTATACATTATAGTGCATGCATAATCGTACATTTGTTGCATAAAAAGCGCATCCTTTTATTTGAACATTTTATAAAGGTGTATGTACTCGGTAATACGTTTGTATAATCATCCTTCAATATTCGCAATTTTGTGGTAGGAATTCATTGTTATTAGTCTCTATGTTGAGTATGTCTGAGCTGAGTAGAATCAGTAGAATTCGCGGTTTCACTAGAGCTAAGATATAGAAAACATTGAGTAAAGCTGAGGAAGCGATTGATTCAAATAATTTGAATGAAATTTCTGCATTAATTGAAACGCTGACTTCATCTTTAAAAATTGTAACAAAACAGAACGAGGATATTCTTGAGTTATTAGAAGATGATAATGCTGATGAAGAAATTGAACAAGCATTAGAGTATGAGTTAAAGGTACAAACAATGATTAATACTTTGAACGAAATTGCAAAAAGGAGTGTTAGTTCTACTTGTAATAGTAATAATTCTGATAATTTGGTCGAAGTCTTGAAAGAGCAAAATGACATCGCGATTTCACTCGGGAAATTGCAGGATAAAGCAAGTCTACCGCCGAAAGAAATTCAGATTTTTGATGGTTCCGATATTACGAACTTTAAGCTGTTTCAAAATGCTTTCTCTAGAATTATTGAGACTAAGACTGATAATGATGCCGATCGTATTTATTACCTAGAGCAATATACTTTGGGGAGGCCAAGAGATCTAGTAAGAAGTTGTTGTCACATGAATCCAACTGTAGGTTATAAGACTGCATGGAAGATGTTAATTGATAAGTACGGGAATGATTTTGAAGTTTCCTGTGCGTTCTTACATAAGTTGGAATTGTGTCCAGAAATTAGTCATGAAGACGGCATTGAGTTAGAAAAATTCAGTGTCTTCTTGCGAAGTTGTCTGAATTATATGGAGAACGTCAGTTCACTCAATCAGTTGGATAGTCCGAAGGAAATAAGGTCGATAATCCTCAAGTTACCTTATAAAATGCGCGAAGCTTGGCGTACAAGAGTGTTGAATATCCGAGAATTAGGATATGATGTGATATTCAAGGATCTTGTCGAATTTGTTGAACGACAATCGAAGTTGATAAACATGCCGATATACGGAGATTTGAAAAATACAGGTAAACCCAAAAGTAGTGATCATAAGCAGACAGATTCCTTTCGACAGAATAAGCATGTCTCTAAGGCTAAGCAGTTGGGTAAATCAGTCTCTTTGTCCACAAATATTCAGGAACATGAAGCTTGTAATCAAAGTGATGCACAGTCTAAGACAAGTTCACATATATCTTCGCGTGAATGTGTATTTTGCAAATGCAATGATCATGATCTAAACTCGTGTAGTTCATTTTTGAAACTAGCATTAGATAAAAGACAAGCGTTTATTCGTACGAATTCCTTATGCTTCGGTTGTCTGATTAAAGGTCATCATTCGAAAGGTTGTAGGAAAAAGTTAACGTGTAATACATGTAATAAGAGTCACCCTACTTGCCTTCATGAAAATCGAGCGAAGCAATCCACTCATTTTGTTAGTAGTGAGAAGTCGTGTTCTTCGACTTCTACAGAGAGCAAAAGTTGTCATACTGGGGCCGGTGCAGCTAATCGTGTAGCTTTGGCACTTATACCTGTAAAAGTTAGGTCAAGCAACAGTAGACAATCTGTAGTTACGTACGCCGCTCTCGACAACTTTAGTTCTGATTGTTTTGTATCTGACAGCGTAATGAAAAGTTTAGGAATTAAAGGGAAATCAGAAGAAATAAGATTAACAACAATGGAGAAGTTCCAAAGTCCAACGATGACTACAGTTGTAAATGGGCTTGAAATAACCGATCTTGACGAAAATGAAATCGTTCATCTTCCTCCGACCTATTCCCGCCCTGAATTACCAGTTTCCACTAACGATATTGCGAAAAGAAATGAGTTCTACAAATGGTCACATCTTAGGGAAATTCCTATCATTGAAGTTGATGCCGAAGTAGGTTTACTTATAGGAATTAATGTTCCAGAAATGTTGAAACCCTTAGAAGTTGTAAGTGGGTCTCCTAATGAACCGTTTGCCACTAGACATAAGTTGGGGTGGACAATTAATGGGCCAATGAACTTGAATTCCGAAGATATCGTCAGAGTGTGCAGGACACAAATACAAAACTGAGTGACATTGAAACAAAATTAAACATGATGTATTCACGAGATTTTTATGATAACGAATCCGATTTGTGTAACCCTTCGACAGAAGACAAAATGTGGGAAGTAAAACTGTCATCAGGTACATTCCAAGATGGTCATTACGTTATTCCATTACCTTTACGGCAGGAAAGCTTAACAGGTATCGATAACAAACATCAAGCTTTACAAAGACTCTTTTCTTTAAGAAAACGTTTTTCTAAAGATACCATATATCATAAAGATTATTCTGAGTTTATGGGTCTTATGTTGAAAAACCGTTTTATGGAAGAGGTGCCTGTTGACGAATTATCTAGTACGAAAAATGTCTGGTATCTGGTACATCATGGAGTGTACCATAAGGAGAAGCAGAAAGTGCGTGTAGTTTTCAATTGCTCGTTGCCATACCAAGGTAAGTCTCTGAATTCCATGCTGCTTCAAGGACCGGACTTGACAAATAGTCTGATTGGGGTACTTCTTCGATTTAGAGAAGGGTGCTTTGCATTCTCTGGTGACATTGAGAAAATGTTTTACCAGGTGAAAGTACCTAAAAGTCAATATGATTATATGCGACTGTTTTGGTATCCAAATGGGGATCTGAGTATCGAACCATCCCAGTACAGACTTACTGTTCACGTTTTCGGAGCAGTTTCGTCACCTAGCTGCGCGAATTATGCTCTTCGTCAAACTGTTTTGGATGGCAGAAATAGTTATCCAGATTCAGTAGTTAAGACTGTTCTCCGAAACTTTTATGTCGACGACGTATTGAAATCTGTTGATAATGAAGACGACTCAATTCAGTTACTTCATCAACTTAAGAGTGCATGCTCACAGGGAGGTTTTAGATTAACCAAATTTGTAAGTAACTCGGAAAAGGTAATTGGGTCTGTATCGGAAAATGACCGCGCTAACAATTTACAGAATCTTTCTTTGAATTTTGATGATCATGTTGATGCAATTCAAAACGCTCTCGGTGTAAAATGGAATTTGACAACCGATAAGCTTAGTTTTAAGATCAAGTCTCAAGAAATTGTTTCTACGAGGAGAGGAGTTCTGTCTTGCATCTTTTCGATTTTTTGATCCTCTTGGACTTCTGTGTCCAGTAGTTTTGATTGCAAAACGTATTTTTCAAGAGTTATGTCGTTTAAAGACAGACTGGGATGATATACTTCCTGAAAAGGAGAAACAGATTTGGGAACGATGGATCTCAAATCTGTCGAAGTTAGCTGAATATGAAGTCCCAAGAGCTTTAAAGACAAAAAGTTTCATTGATTCGAAATGCTCGATACATATATTTTCTGATGGAAGCGAAGTTGCTTATGGAGCTGTAGCGTACGCCAGGTTCGAAAACCCAAATCAGATTGTTCACTGCTCCCTAATTTACGCAAAATCACGGTTAGCTCCCATCAAGAAAATTACAATAACCAGGTTGGAGCTTACAGCAGCGAAGCTCGCAGTTACCATTAAGGGTATTCTGAACTCTGAATTAGAACTCAGAGTTGATAGTTTTACATTTTGGACTGATAGTACAACAGTCTTACGATATCTGAATAACGAAACAACCAGATATCACCGATTCGTTGCAAATCGAATAACGTATATTAATGAACGAACTGATACTAATCAATGGCGTTATGTTCCATCTGAACAGAATCCCTCTGACATTGCAAGTCGAGGAATCGAGATGGATAAGTTCCTTGTCAAAGACGATTGGAAGAACGGGCCGGATTTCCTCTGGAAATCAGAGATTGATTGGCCTAAGAATATTACGAATTTTCAAAATATTGGTACCGATCCTGAAATAAAAAAGGAAAAATCCGCTCAAAGTTATTATACAAATGTTTCTGATGATAAAATTGAGAAATTACTATTGTCATCTTCAGATTGGTATAAGTTGAAGAGAAGGATTGCCTGGTATTTGAAAATAAGGGAATGTCTGAAAATGAATGTAAGACTTGAAAGAGATATTTCAATCAGTGATTTAGAGAAAGCAGAATTCGCTATTTTCGAATATGTACAGAGTACTTCATTTGGTAATGAAATAAAAGCGATAAAAAACAGTGAAAGTGTACCAAAAATAAGCTCCCTTCGTAAGTTGAGTCCTATTCTTGATGACCGAGGTCTACTTCGAGTAGGAGGACGAATTTCCAGAGCAACAGTCTCATACGAAACTAAACACCCCATCATTTTGCCAAAAAGTCATCATGTATGTGAGTTAATTGTAAGATATACACATTTAAGAATGGGATGTATGGGTAAGGACACAACGGTTACAGAGATCAGGCAAAAGCTGTGGATAATTGGTGTTAGGCAAATTGCTCGTAAAATCACCAAAGACTGTTTGTGTTGTCGTAGACTGCAAGGAAGAGCAACTGTTCCGATGATGGCTGATCTTCCGTCGCATCGTATAGAAGGTGATCAACCACCTTTTACTAATGTTGGGATTGATTGTTTTGGTCCCTTTCTTACCAAAAATGGAAAAACAGTCAAGAAAAGATACGGTGTAGTGTTTTCATGTCTTGTCAGTAGAGCTGTTCATATTGAAACTTCGAGTTCATTAGAAACAGATGCGTTTATTAACGCTCTGAGACGTTTCATTGCACGAAGAGGAAATGTTAAGGTCATTAGAACAGATAATGGTAGAAATTTTGTCGGGGCTAGCAGAGAAGTACGTCAGGAGATGAGTAAATGGAACGAAAAAGTAATTAGAGAACGTCTTCTAAAACAGGGAATTGAATGGATTTTCCATCCACCATTAGCTCCTCATTTCGGCGGAGTTTGGGAAAGGGAGATTAGATCCATTCGTCTACATTCTGTCATGCGTGAACAGAATATTCGTTTGACTGATGAATCGTTAAGTACCCTTATGTGCGAAATAGAGTCCATTTTGAATTGTCGTCCAAGTCTAATTTTGACAAGTCTTAGACATTTTGAATGTCTAAGTCAAGAGACCTTTAATGTATGTCGTTTTGAAGTCTATGAACTTTGTTGAAAGATGTAGAGATCACTTTATTAGTTTTGGTGTCGCATTTCTTTGTTTGTTTGTATTTCTATGGATGCGCCAGTTATGTAACTTATGTGAGATCTATGCATGATTCTTCCTGGCAAAGACTATCATATCGAACTCACTTGTGACCATCTTTGAATTTTGAACTGATAAGCTAAAATCTTCTTTGTACAGTCCATGCATCAAGTATAGTCTTTAAGTTTTGTTGGTGCTAGTTTATCGACTAATCGGTAAGTCATTGCATATTTGCGATGTCAATTGTACATAATTGTGTAAATCGTACCTTTTTTGTAGAAAATGTTTTTGTCTCTTGATCAATGTCCTTTCTCTGAAAATTAAAGTTTCAAGTATAAAAGTATCTTCACTGAAAAGGATCTTTTTCTTTATGGGGCAAATTCGCGTGTTTGAAGTCCTAAAACTTTGCCAGTAAAGTTTTAACAAAGAACGTCTGAAATCCAAGTCCGATCGAACATTGTAAAAATCGCTTATCAAATCAAGTGTGCACACGAATGCCTCGCTGTGGTGGAACACCGTTATGCATGGTGTTCTTCTCTTAATTTAATCAGTCTTAAAACTATAGAGCATAGTCATGCGTGAAAGATTCTAACAATAAGGTCATTTATGATTTACGAATGATCCAGTGATCATATTCTTACAGAGAGCCTGCTTGACTTTACTTGATGGAGGGAAGTATATCCTTAGTCGCAAAGGTGCTAAATTGAAGATGCGGACATTATCGCCAATATTATTTAGATATTTGAATTAATTATCACCAGAACTGTAGTGTTACTACTTACTACACTAGGTGACATGCTACACGTAATTCACGCGTAATTACGGAGTACCCCAAACATCCGTGCTAAAGACATTCTATTCTTCCACGCGCATACATACGCAAGAGTCAGAAATCACTTGATCTGATGCTGTTAAAGCATGGGAAATGTTTATGAATACGCGCGGGCGAGCGTTTATAGTTTGCGCGTCGTCTACGGTTGTCTGCGCTGCCGCTTGAACCACGCTAAGCATGTTCTGTCTTCCCTGAGCATGAAATTGAGGTCCTATCACATTGTTTAGCCTCTGATACATACAGACGCATGAGACGCAAAGTTTATATAACATGACTGCCGACAGATGTTGCAGCAATGTCACGCGTACCTACGGATGTTTAGGGTCAAGTGCAATTACGCGTAGTTTACGCGTGAATTGCGCGTAATTGAGCGTGGCATGTCACCTAGTGAAGTTCACCCATTGTGAAAATAATTGATAAAATATTTTAATAATTAATAAAATATGGTTATTAGACATTAAAAATAACGCCAATAAAATGCATGGCAATGAATAACCAATACAGACTAAATATCGATGCATTACGTTTACATTGTCATTGAGCTAGTAGCATCTAGTCATTTGTTGAAGTAGAACGCATAATGATCATCAGCTCATTGCATCAACTCGCTCACTGTGATCAATCCTGATTTCCTAGAACGCATGCTTGTTTACATCAAAGTGTTATCACTTTATTCACGGATAACTAAAAATGTAATTGACTGTAAAATCTGTCCTAAACTACGGCATATATCATCGTTTTCCCATTAAATAGCATTTAAATTAATTTAATCCATAATTATTCCAATTTTCGTTGGGTCAGAAAAGAGCAAGCAGTCCGGAATAAAATAATATTTTGTACATGAAATGAAGTAAACATGATGGCATACTCCTTGATCGATATTTTAATGAGATGAACAAAAAATCCGCTTTGACACAAAACGTTCGTCGTGGAATACCCATAACAAAACTCAGGGATTTTCAGACAGCACAATGTTACTTCCCATTCCAAGGTTGGGATGGGTTAACCGGTTACCTGTTAAAATCGGTTACGACGTCGGTGAAGTAATGCACTTATACATTGAAATCAAAGCACTGCAAGTGGAGGAATTTGGTTGAAAGTTTCGAGGAATTCGGTCCGTAGTTGTCGATAAACCTTGACAACTAAATAAATACCGGTGATCCTCATATAACCGATTAAAAATATAATTGGGTTAGCCGGTTATGAAAGATTGACCGGTCCCAGCCCTGTCACATACTAATATCATTCGAACACTGCAACATGATACATGCACTTTAACAAATGAATGTCATGTTAACTAATTCCTTTAGATACGTTACACTGAAGAATTCGAACGATCTTTTATATCAAGATTATACAGCAGAACGTGTGCCCGGTCATGTGCCTAATTCGGTATTTCGTTGCTGCAACTAAAAGTGAGCAAGGGTAAAAGTACTGCGTCACTCAAAAGCTATGAAAAGCAACTTTGTCAAGTTTTTCTTCAGAATAGCGTTGTATCATTTCATTCAATCTATTTGATAATGATCTGAAACTATATAAGCAACAGGTAGTGGACTTCAAGCGAGTTCTCGAATTGACACGACTGACTAAATTCAACAGATCGCACATTTTTCAAAATGAAGTTTTCTATGTATTCTCTTATCAATTGAAAGGTAGACCTATGAAGTCTGGAGCCACAATTTTTGACCTGGAATGTCATCAGGTCATTTCTTATCGTCTTTATGAACTGATCCATGGAATCCATCGGTTAGTATATTGATTACGGTATAAATTCAGAAGAAAATTTCTTCAAACGAAAATATAATGAGAGAAATAAACACAACAGAACGCTTCGCCCACGGATTGATCACTTGTGTCCCCACTTTCTCTCATTTTACAAAATAATTCTAGGTTGAGGAAATTTTTTCTGAATTTATGATCATCATGAACATTTATCTATTAAGTTACACACATTCAGATTTGGCAAGCCTCCTACTGTCTGCAGACATAAACATGCTGTTTTATAACATGCACTTTGTCCACCGAGAACCACGTTCTCGTATACATCACCGATCAGAATCATAATAATATCACACACACACACACATGATAGGAAATAACCTGATGACATTACATATCAAAAGTTATGGCTCTATACTTAATGGTTTTAAGTTGAAAAGAGAAAACAAAACCCGCTATAGATAAGACAGACTGCGATAAGGTAAACAAAAACTGCGGTCTGTTTCCCATAGGATTATCATGAATTTTTCTTTAATCATGTCTGACAAGGATAGCCAGAGCTCAGCTAACGTACAGATTTGTAGTAGGTATAGGTTGTACTTCATTCTATGAAAGTCTCATTTTTGGCTTCGTTCCCTGCTGAAACTCATTCTGGCTGCCGGAATATTTTGTCTTATTTGATTAGTCATCATAGTTGTCACTCAAAAAAATCATGAAAAGAGCGCACACTAAGTAAAATAGCGCTAGACTCTAGAAAGAAAACTCGAGACAATCGGCTAAGATAAATACGTCGAAATCTGTCAAAGCAAAGTTTACGCATGTACGTACACAGCGATGTATATATAACTGCACGTTACATTATGTAAGAAACATTAGTAGATTACACCAACCTACCTCCAAAAAAATACTCAATAAACATGCGAAATTAATTTCAGGCACCTTATCATGTTAAAACTTAGAAAAATTGTTAAAGGACGAATTATCTACTGGATGACCCAAATACAATCTGAATAACCATTTTAAAAAATTATGACTTCAAATCTAATTTAAAAAAAACAAAAGTTTTTTGGGTAGAATTGTATCATTAAAGCGTCCATGATATCAAGAAGATTTGCCAAAATGTCTATGGATCATGCTACTCATTCGTTTGAGTATGCCTTCTCGGATGCTGACGGGTTGACCATCGTTTAGGTAACTTCAGTATGCACTTATCCAGCTCTGCTGCAGTTTCATCCACACGTTTGGCCTCTTCCATTAGCTGAATTCGGTTGCTGGATCTAAAAATATCATCGCACAGAGAAGTCGATTATTGGTGGAAGATAGTGGAAAGTCTTTCCGTCAACTTTCCATAGAATTTCCCGACTTGGCAGTAAAATCGAAATGTTAAAATACCTCCGAGCTTTTCTCCATGAAAATAGTCCGGTAGCCAGAACGAGCTTCTGCAGGGAACGAGGCCAAAAATGAGACTTTCACAAAATGATGTGGCCACCACTAGTCCGTGAGTCTACCGAGTTCCGCCTGGTTCCTCTTCTTGCCAGACAGGATCAAAGGAAAACACATGTTAATCCAATGGGAGACAGATTGCAGTTTTTGGTCAAAATGAAATGTTCTGTGTTTTCTCTGATTAAACGAAAAGTACCAAACCCAGAGTCATAATTTTTGACATGGAATGTCTTCAGGTCATTTTCTATCATGTTCATGCACCCAGGGTGGCCAACTCTTTTGAGAAAAAATAGTGACCAATTTTTCATTTCAACAAAACAACGATATATATGATATTTTCTTGAGTACACCAGATAAAGTAAGCGAATGTTTCAGTCCTCCAATTTCAACAGGTGATTAAAAACTAATTTTCGAATATCAATTATTATATTTGCATGATAAATACAAATACATATCATGAATCTGTATAAAGAAGCTGGGTTTATAAAGTCAAAATTATACATGTAAACTCATTTCTTGGTGAACCATTTGTCAATTATACAGGATGAGTTTTCATCAAGTCTGTCAACTACCGCTTGTTTTTCATCCTGCAACTTGCGCTTTCTCGATTTCAATTTCTCCAATGCCGCTTCGGCTTCGTAAAGTTCAAGATCAATGCCTTTCAGCTCAGATGTTATTTGCTTTGGCGTCTTTTGCTTGAAAATTCCGATTTCTAGTCGGATTTCATTGGCTCGAGTTTCTTTCAGCTTCGCAGTAGAAGCTTTTGATTGAGAAGACTTTTTGTACTCTGTTCCGGCCTGTTTAACTCGATTCAAAAGATCCTCGTCCGGTTCAAAATCTTCAAATGATTCTCTATCAAAAAAATCTCTGATCGACCTACATCCATCATACAGATCGGGACTCATTCTGTTTGAGTAAGCAGATTCTGTGGTTTTCATTTGCGAAAAACCCTGCTCCACAGTCATGTTGTGTGGCGTGAGCAGCAGGTAGCATTGAATCATTTTTCTTAGATTAGGCTTTCCAGAAAAGGCATCAGAATTCCAAAGGTCATAGAGAGTTGCATCACCGAAAGTATTCAAAAGGCCTGCAAGTTCATCACGTGAATCTATGACTGAACACTTGAATACTTCAACAAGTGTTTTCAGTCCTTTGTAATCATGAGCATCCATTTCTTTCAGTTTCATGTAGATTACGTACGAGTGGATAGTTACTCTGTGACATAGAAACTCGCTGAAACGCTGCAATATTGACGACAGTTGAAATGAATTATACTGATCCCATACCTGACGTACAAGGGAAATTTCATACGCTTCAAGGGCATTCAAACGGGAGGTAACTCGATGATTGCTTTGTGTACAATATAGATCTTCACTTTTGTTTATAAAGCTTCTCGGATTTTTATTTTTGTTTGTACATTCGAACAGCTGGTCGACATAGTTTTTGGATCCAATTGAAACAAATGTCCACATCGAGAAAGAATCTGTGAGATGATCTCCAATAAACCCAAAAGAAATGAGAAATAAGTGACTTCTTTTCCTTGAGATGACTTGCATAGTGAGTATAAGGGCTTCGTCTGAGTCATGCATAAGTCCACATGGATTTCCAAATGTTCTTGGTTGATCATAGATTTCAATTCTTTGTTGTTTCCAATCTCAACTAATTTTTTTTATCAGAGGGAAATTTTCTCTTACCGACTGTAGGGACGTATAAAAGTCCAGAAAACGTGTTGCATTAAAACTGCTTATTTTGTTCAGGTTGAGCATGTCATCAACTTGTTTTAGTATAATGCGTGCTTTTGGTGTATTTGTTAGATAATCGGTAATGAGTTCCAGAAACCTCACTATGGTAGTCAGGATTCTGCTGCTATCTCCTTTTTTGTCATTTTTAAATTGTGATTTCTGGACAAGATGGCACTGATGAGACAGACAACCGGGAACTTCTATAATATTTGGAGAAATTTCTGATAACTTTTGTGCAACACCGGCGTTTTTCCCGCGCATTGTTGAACAATTATCTGACATGAAATAGAGCAAATTTTCAAAAGAAAGGCAGTATTCTTCAAACACCGTTCTTATCTTTTGGAGAATTGTGTCAGAATCTGCATGATGAACATCATCTAACTTCTGAATCTTGTCATTTTTCAGGAAATCATCAAGATCTGTGTCCGTTTCGAGTTCAACAGTTTTCAAGTATGTCAGCTTTCTTTTTCCGTTTTCCATGGAGGCGATCCAAAATTCAAGTCGAGCTTTATTATTGTACATACTTTCGTCGACGAAAATCCCAAACATTTGATTCTGCAACGCTGCAACGTAGTGCATCTTCACCCAAGGAGCTATAGCAATTGTAACTAAGTAACCGGCCTTCGTCTTTCCACATTTGATATCAGAATATTTCGAGTCGGGAAACATGTTTTTGTACAGGCCTCTTTGACCAGATATCGACTGTGAAGACCGAAATGACGAACCGTCAAGAACCATTTTGAGAACATGAAGAAAGGTAGTTTTAGCCTTTCCATCAGTTACAGTGGTACCTCTTGAAAATGCAGCCATGATGTTTCCTTGATTTGACAATGGTATGGCACGCTTATGAACAAGTTGATTCTTATGCTGCTTAAGTTTTTGTGTTCCAGATAATAGCGAGATCGTTCTTCCATCATATGCGCACTTAATCATACTCTCGTCTTCTGGGACCCTTAGACACCATGGATACTTCTGCTTGAGATCGTTGTTGAACTTGCATTTACCCATTCTGATCCCTGCAATGAAATAACTTAATATGGTAAAGTCTACAAAAATATAAAATTATCCGACTGTGGATACTACTTATGTCCTACTCCTACTCACTTGATAGGTGCTAAATCTCAAGTTACAACTTTTTAGGGGATGAAGTTGGATTATATTTACGATAAGACTTTTAATCATTAAAGTTTAATGACAGAGAAGAGAGTGGACAGACGAATACATCGTGAAATATTTTAGAGGAAGGTCCCATGAAAATGTAGACATAGACTATACATGTAGCCTACTAGGATACTCGAATAAATCGAGTCAGACGACCACACTAACGGTTATACGCTCGTACTAGAGTCTCGAGACAAGTAGAGTACTTTTAAGGCTTTATTTGATATCATTTTACACGAATGAAGAGAATGTCCAGGATGAATCAAGATGATTATGTTCTCTGTATTTATATTGAAAATATATATAGCACCGTATCTGATATTGGACATGGCGTTATATACATACACTGTATATTCGAATGCAAAAAAGGACAACAGAAAAAACAATGAAAATTATTGACACATTTCTCTGAGCCATGTAATGGCATCATTGTTGGTCAAATGGATTCCTTTGAGGCCACCCGGGAACGATGGATTGGAAATGGCGTTTACATTTGTTCAATGAAAAACAAATTGTGAAACTAACAAAACAGAGAAACATTGTTATATTTAAACGCAGGACTTAACGAACATACCAAGTTACACAGAAGAGTCCGGGCGGTGTGGTTTTGCAGCGCCACTACTCGTTGGTCGCACCTTTCCCTTCTGTTATCGAGCTTCTGATCCCTTCTGAATAACGACCTCACCACGAGAAGGTAGGGAAACAGGAGCTTGATGAACAGAGGCTTTATACGCTGAGCTTTTGGTGGCATTTTATAAATTTAAAATCGCCCCATTTTAGATCACCACCGCTCCTTGTTCATCCTTTTGAGGTCATAATGCCGTCACAGATATTTACATAATAGATTGAAACTACAACGATTCAAAATACATTACATAGACCAAAATATCCGTGACACACATGTGCGTCTAACATGAAGTCATACAATTGCACATTTGAAAATCATGCTGAAAATTACATAGTTATTGACTTAAAATACAAGAAATTCATTATAAAGATCATACTAGAAATATAAATAAAAAATTCGATTTTTTCTTACACACCGTCAATCCAGTAATTGATGATCGAAAAATAGTGACTTGGTAAAAAATAGTGACCAATTAGTGACTTTAGTGACCGGTCACTAAAATAGTGACCAGTTGGTCAACCTGCATGCACCCCTGTCTATGAAGCTTAACACATTCAGATTTGGCAAGCTCTAATATCGGCAAATACAAGCATATTGAGCAATTTAATCCACATTCTCGCATACATGGTCGATCAGAAACATGATAGCAACACAAACACATCAAAGAAAATGACCTGAAGACATTCTATGCTAAACTTAATGGCTCTAGACTTCGCATTTTCCGCTAAATCGGAAACTTAGAAAATTTCATTTCAACACAAAACTGCCAGCTGCCTCGCATTGGATTGATGTATTTTTTTCTTTCATCATGTCTGACAAGGAACCAAATAGAACTCAGCAGACGCGCATATTCGCACCATTGTTCATTGATTTGTCTATCGAGGTAATGTTTGGAGGTAAAGAAGCTTCAAGGAATTGTCATTATGCTTTTCAATTTGTTGTGACACAAATCAAATAATAGTTGTCAAATTAGAATTTTCAATTTGTCATATTGTCATGCTCTGTCAAGAATTCCATGAATTAAATCCATCCATTCTCACGTACATATGGCAAATTCAGTAGAAACAATAATACTGATCTGCTTACAGGTAAAATTTATGTCATCCTGCTACAAAAGATCTCACATGCTACTTAAATCAACAATATTTTAGAAATAGATTCGGAAGCTTGAAAAATTAGTGAACGTACTCCGGCAATCAAATGAAGGACTCGTGTACAATAATATATGTTAGAGATATCACTTTTATCATTTTTTAGCTTTGGTATCAAAATAGCGCATTATCACTACAAAAGAGCACAATAGCGCAGGAAACATCGAAATAGCTCAGCACGATAAAATAGCGCAGCAGTGGCAACTATGTTAGTCACAGCAAATGAGAACATTGATAAGAGATGGGTCCTAAGTTCAAAACTGACGGAAATTGAAAAAATGGAAAGCGCATCTTCGGTATATCTGACGAGCCCATAGGCCATGTTCAGGAACCACGAGTGAATGCATGGAATATCATCCATGCTGAGTTGTCGGCACTAGACTACCGGTGGGAAAAGATGGCTAATATTTACGGGACACAATGTTCACGAATTTCCATAAGAGGACATTAGTAAGAATGTTTTCGAAAAATCGCTGTGCAACCTCGATGGTCTGTCACACAGAGCAATTTATTTCTGTGCTCTGTCCACTCGGCCCTTCTTCTAATCCAAGAGCGCAGTGACAAACTGAGCATAAGCGCAGTTATGCTTATCCATGCTACCTCTCAATAAAAATTTGACGGCGACTGTCGACCGAATGATATCCTGGAATTTTTTGTAAATATGTTGTGTATCCTTCTCGAACCCAAAAGTAAAAAAATTTTCCGCGCATGTTTAAGTCTCGATTTTCCTGGCCTATTGCCTGTAAGCTAGGCTACAGCAATCCAACACTCATCCAGTGTATTGAAATTTCGTTGGTCAGAGGCATTATATTGAATTCCCAACGAGTTGTTTGGAGAATGGAGTGTGCTGCACAGCAAGTAGCTATTAGATAATGCCAAGAACTTCCTTCTAATTTAACAAATGTGTGCAAAAAATTAGTGAATAATTTAAAAAAAGATCTGAACACAGCATCTTGCAATGCGTCTTACGGTCTGTTCACCTCCATCTTCGAGCGCATCTATTGCAAAATCTTTCAATAGAATATTCATTTACGGCATAAGAAATACAGAAGATTCATTCACAACTTTTTTGGGCAGAAAGACCTTTGGGTCACCCGTTCTATTTAAAATGTGATGTTGGAATTTAGCTTATACACAAGTTTTATTGAAATAGGCTGCGTACATTCCTTAAGATAGTGAAGGTGTCTCATGAGTTAAGCATATCAACAGAAACAGCAAATGTTGAATGTGACTGGATAGGTAGGTCTATACGCCAAATGCAGGCTGACCTGCAACAATTATTAATGATTCATTTACTATGAAATTTTATATGTTTTTCTTCCGCACATAATGATAAAGCAAACATGATAAGTAAATTTCCTTCCGTCATGAAGTGGGTGAATATGGTAAGTAAGAACTTATCACTGATCAAGTCGAAGAATTCAAAACTTGCTGATCAAGATAAGCTTCTCACGTCGAGGATTGAAATCACGGGTTACTTGTCACTTGTATTATCATTATCAGTGACCGAAGAATTTCTCCAGTTTGGTTCCCAAGTTTATTAAGTAAAAATTCTGCGTTGACAGAAGCAATCGTTTAACGTTTAGATGTCTTGCTCAATCACGAAGTTCAAACACTAATACAAGCTCACTGCAAACATAGCTCATGCTTATGTTACGCTCCCCGAGGGCAATGATCACAATACTGGCTGAGCCGTTACAATTTTTGTTTCCTGGCCATTGCACAGACTGAGATATTGATACTGGTTACCCAACAAACAGGCAGAAGAAAGAAGTTATCTACACTAAATTGAGTTAGTTATGAGTGTTCTAGAGTCCATTAGAATATGAATTAATTTCACTATGCAGTTTCTAATTAAGATAGAAAAAGTGGGGCGAAGAAACGCCTGCGCATATCTTGATATTATCAGAGGTCTCATTTGAGAGAAATGTGAGGCGCATTTCTCCGTTGTAAGTCATGTAAGTTGATTGTCACCGTTGTAAGTCATGTAAGAATAATGTATAGGCTCAGTCGGTGCAATAGCCACACTCCCCGAAATCAAGGGGAAGCTCAAAATGTCTGACATTGAATAATTTAGTTAAGTCCTATTGTCTTTTCCTTTGATTAAGCAAACTTACAGGGGATGTGAACGAAATTGCTCTAATGCTATCTATGCAATCTCAATTGCGTGCTTGAATATTAAGTGCAGGTCTGCCTATTTTGATTTCTCTGACACTTGTTTTGGTTGACAAGCAGAAAGTTTTCAACAACCAGCAAAACAAGATTAAAAAATTATGCGCGATGAGGAATGTATCACAATTGCATAAGAATCTTAATTAATCACGTGACTATTTCACCCCGCTTTGTGAATGACGACTCAAAATAGCTATTAGCCTATGGTGACTTGGATATCAGCAAGACTCAAACAGCACTGTCTGAACGTTCTCCGAGTCATCAACAAGACCAAAATACATCGAAGTTGTAAGGTTATCAAAATACTAATACAAACTCAACAGAATGCATTCTCGAGTCTTTTGAGGGAAGTGTCCTGGACAGTGCTATTGACAAGGCTGGAAATGGAAATAATAACCTATCTGTGGACCTCTATTATCCCTAACCTAGGATCATGTATTTCAAACATGTATCCAACAAATGATTGACTATCAAGGCACTTCTTACGGCAGATAGTGTCCCTAGCTGAAATACATCGTGCCATCCCCTGATCAGCTGATTTTTTCTAAAATATCAGTCAAGTCTAATACTGAATAAATTTCATACAATAAAACATACGTCAGCTGTGCATCGTATATGTGACTACAGAAGCACTCAACCGATGTCAGGAAAGCCAACCTAAGAGACAATGCCAAGAAATCTTAGGAAGAGCACTCTTTCATAGGACATAAGTAGTGGGGCGATTTGCTATCGAAATGAGTCTTTCAATGCTGTTAACCGTTAATTAATTAATGTTGCTATGCAATATTGTCTTGAAGATGTTGTAGAAAGCTATTGGAGGAGAAGCTGCATCGATTTACATTTAAGGTTGCCTTTCAGCTAAAATGCAGAAGTGTAAATAAAGGTAACTTTAAAAATAGTGAATACTTAAACAAAATAGAACTTCTCAGATAATTTGCTTGGCTTACTTACTTATTTATTATAGAGTGAGCACGAATATTAATCAAATACAGGGCTGTCTTGAATAAATTCACATAATGACCGCACACGGAATAGGCCTACACAACAACTAGGATTTATTATACGGAGTCGTACACCACATGCACTTGACGTCATCTACGTTTTCTGAGAAGTGTACCTTTCATATATGGAAGGCTTCATAAATAAAATGACATGTTCATGAATGGAGAATTGCAAGGAATTCCTGTGCCTCATCGAACCGAACGTGAAAATAAACGCGCCCCATCTGGAACAGAGACCATCTTCTTCCCACAAATGCTTTCTGAATTATCGATTTTTGAGTGCACTTGTTTGTGAGTATCAATCATAGACACTATCACTATTCTGCAATAACATTCACAGTCATTCACCTTTTTAAAAACACAGCCGATCGAGTGCGAGTAAACGCGGAATCATTCATCCTACATCCCACACAAGTGAAGCGAGCGCGATAACTTCGACTGCTTTCATGGTCACGAAATTATGTGCGAATAGCTGCGATCGCATCAATTCCGCAATAGAGTGCGAAAGAGCGCGGGATATAACTTTCACAGCCGCGAATTTCTGTGCCGTTACCGCGATAGCGGTCATTTACCGCGATCGCGTGTGAGAGTGCGATTTCGAATTGACGACTGGTGTGCTCACTCTATGATTGTCATTAAGCTAAACAAATGCTTTCAAATTTTAGTAAGTCAATGCAAGTTTCGCAAGTTTTGCAAGCTAAAGTCATGGAAGCAAGTTTAGCAAGTCCTTTCAAATTCTGATAAGTTGATGCAAGTTTTACAAACATGGACAGTAACACCACGGAAACAAGTTTCACATTACAAGTTTTAGCCTAAACAAAGCAAGTTAAACATATTTCTCAAAATATAGCAATGCGAATTCAAACTTTACATAACGCTTGCAAGCGCTTGCAAGTTTTAATCGAATTTTGAAAATTCTTGCAAGCTTTTCCATAGTTTCACCAGTTTGCGCGTCCCGGGAAGCCTTTCTGAAACCTTATATTGATAGTAACAGCCAGAAACGTGCACTAGCCCAAAATCATTTTGAAAAGGATTTCTATAAATATAAGAATAATAGTCTTTTTGGTAAGACGATGGAGGACGTTAGAAAGCGTATAAACTATAAACTTGTGAATCATAATGATAAATTTCAAAAGTTAGCGGCATCACCTCTCTTTATTGATAGAGATATTATAGATGATGAGTTGGATGGTGTTGAAATGATAAAATCAGAAGTAGAGTTGTTCAAGCCCATCTACATTGGACAAGCTGTATTAGATTATTCCAAGCTTGAAATGTATCAACTTTTCTATAGAATATTAAAACCATGCCCTCTAATTAATGACGTGCGCTTGCTGGGCGGTGATACCTACAGTTTCTTCTTAAGTATCGCTGCTCAGAAAGAGTTAAATTTCAATAAAATAAGAAAATCTTTGGAAAAAAAATTTGATGCGTCAAACTCTCCTACAGATCACCCACTATACTCCACTAAAAATATAGCAAAATTAGGATGCTTTAAAGATGAAATGGCAGGAAAGGAAATTAAGGAAATGATTCTTCTTCGTCCTAAAATGTATTCTATGAAACCAAAAGACTCCAGTGACAGTATTAAGCGCGAAAAAGGCATATCTAAATCGATTGTTATAAATATGAAACATGGGGTCTATAAGAAGGCCTATAAAAATAAGTGTGTAACGTTGTCAACATGACCATCTTAAAATCAAAGACACATGAGGTGAAAGCTCATACATTTAGGAAGCGAGCACTTTCAGCGTTGGAGGATAAGAAGTGTTGGATAGGACATAACATATCTCTTCCACATGGACATCCTGACACAAACATATCACCACCCAAAAGAATTAAACTCACACTACCACATTCAGGAGATGTGTAAATATATTCATTCTCAAATCAGTATTTTGATGACATTTTTGTTGATATTCATTGCTGCTTTATGTATCGCTTTAGATTGCACTTCCTTGTGAATATATGCCTACAGTCAGCTCATTCCCACTATTTCTGTGAAAAGACTTTCCCACTTTGTCAACGCTTCTTCAAAACACTTTTTCATACACATCTTTTTGTTTGAATAAAATTTTACAATGACTTTACTTTGTTTTCCGAAACACTAAAGTTGTGAGGGATTTAGTATCTTTCACATGGATGCACTCATGTAAACCATTTGTAATTTTGAGAGAAATAGACGGGATAGTTTTTTGAAAACAGGATGGTAGAAAATAGGTTCAAACATCTTTTCAACGATTCCATAGGAAGCGTCTTTATATGAAATAGCAAACCATATTCACCTCTGTATATTTGTTGAGTCTCTTCAGATCGTCTGTTTACCAATACATGAAATATATGGATACTTGTTCTGATATGATTACTGTTATTATGGTGTATTCTATTATGTATTCTGTTATGATGTACTTGTTCTCTGATGTGCTAATGCAAAGATAGCTGACGCTCATATCGCATATTTCTTGAACTTGGACACTACCAGATAATTGGATGTAAAATATCCACTGTTTATAAACAGAAATCTACGCACGGCCGTCTACTGAGGGCGTCAGTTCTATGTCCTCGATTTTCTTGCAATGAAAGCATATTGAAGCAAAAATGATATTGCTTTTGTTATTTTTCCTATCACTTAAAAGGAATCACACCGAAAAGTGCTTCCGTGGCATGATGTAGGTTAATGCTTGGACTAGCGATCTGTTGACCCAGATGTCGAACCCCAAAAGCATCATTGGGGCCGGCAGGAAGGTCATCGTTGCTAGGAGTGACTTCACTGTTTGGCAAATTGGTCCGTATTGCGGGTATAAGAAGGGTCCGAAATTTATCAGACACATTTTCTGAATTGCATATTCTTTGTAAGCAAATGATTTGTCCAGACATGACAAGAAAATAGGTAATTATGCAGAGAAATGGAAAAAATTGCTACAAAGATACACTTCTGAATAAATCTGGATGCAGTCCGTAGTTAAAGGTTCGAAGTAACAAATGTAGTCCGTATTCTGGATGAGCATACATTAGAGATACACAAGAGTAAACGGGTTCGATGAGCTTATAAGTAGTTTTGTGAGCATATTTCACATGTGCTGAAATACCTAATGACAGACAAAGTCATCTAAGGCTCATTTTATTATGGATTAAGTATATATTTATCAAATAATTGTAAGAATGGGAGAAATCTGTAGAAAAAATGAACAGTTGTTATTTTCTTTAACACATAAATCATTTATCATCATAATTTCTTTTAGCACATAAATCTTTAAATCATTTTTACTTAAACAATATTATTGTCCTACAAGCCCCTTTGTACCTTCAAAACTGACCCCAAAGTAGTACGGACTCTTGATAAATATCGACCACATGGTCCCAATACAGTTACTCTAGCGACCTATGGATATGGACGTTCTCGTAACTTCATTACGGACCATCTTGCTTAACCGCAAAATCAACTTTATCTACAGTTATGAATTAAACGATAAAAGTCGGACTCACCTTCAGGCCGATTCCAAATTGCAACAGACTGGATGCGGTACGTCTTCTTAAGGTCAATTGTAAATGACAAAACTCTCCCTTTGGTTGGACCGCGTTCAACAGCCATGACGCATAGGCTGCCTCTAGTCTTGCCATCAGTGACACTTTCGGGGTATCCAAACCTAATAAAAGGGCCGACTTCAGCCGGTTTGCCACGGGACACATCATTCCGATGAAGATGAAGGGTTAGCGGCGAAGGAGGAGCTGAAATGAGAATTAGAGGTAATTTCTGATATGTTTTCAAATTTTCTGTTTCATACTTCACGGAGCGATAAACTCAGAGTTTCAAGATTCTACATCATTGTATCACATGACATGCGTGCTTGACTCAAAATTTAAAGCAAGAAATAGGCGTGGATTGTCGAGATCGGTGAGAGAACAAGGATGGTCCATTTGGGGGCTATTGTGTACCGGTACATATTGGGCAGTCTGCGAACAACCGAAGGAGTATGGAATCTGTAAGCCGAACAGCACCTGCGCAGTGAGTGGAGCTTCTTCCCGCGCACGAGCTTCTTGTTATTGTTAATATACAGATTGTCATCCAACATCAGTAAAACAACAATTCTTAAGTTGTAACGTCAGTCGTCTTGCAAGTTACAGAGCCTCAAACATCGCAAAATCCCATTTGTTTCTGTAGATTCATGTACTTTCGAGTTTCATATACTCATAGCACAAATAACATAATATTCAAACCTGATCCAACATGAATCTGAAATCTCAAAATGAAATTTGTCATTTCTAGGATTATGATTGCACTTTTAGGGCAGAATATTTCATCATTGGGCAGAAATACGACATTTGTCTATACCGTTGGCTTGACCGATTTGCTGCTATAGATAATGAAAACATCATGACAACTGATGTTACTGTCGCAGCTAAACAAGCAGTCTCACCTGATCGCAAAATAATATTTACAGAATTTATTGTAGGCGCAACACATTTTGATTCTTCATAAGATCCAGCAACATTTACACAGATCGGTGTCTGACCAGCAGTTGAAATTGTCATCAACAAACAGCCATTGTCCATTGTAGTCACACCAACTTGCACAAAGCGTTAACGGTATCTGGAGCAGGCGATTTTTATCGTTTTCAAAAACTGTTCATAACAATTAAAGTATTTGTGCAATTTGTTTGGTCAAGCAGATCTATATGGTGCTATAAGCACAACATTCTACATTGATTTTAGTACTATAAATAGCAACTTGAAATTTGAACGTAAATAATGTCTTTTCATGCATTATTACATTTTTCTATCTTTACAAATGTCTCGTTCTAATGACTGATTCGTTATGAAATGTTATGATACATTCCGAATGCAATCCTTCAAATGGTGATACATAATTTGCACTATTCTATGGGTTTCATGTCACAAAAACTCATTTCCTCAATATTATCTACATGTAGAGAGATGTAGGCCTATACTATATATGCATACTATATATGCACGTACATTACATTTACAATGTACATGTTCTCATTTTGAGAGATAAGATGAATGTGTATGTTAGCAATCTTGAATAGCACGTGCAAAAATGATTTGCAAATGTGATACAGAAAAAATATATATCAATAATCAATGCTACTGTAAATGAAACCAGAAATTTTATAAAAACTACTTTTAAAATGATCTTCAAAAGTGATTTGCTCAAACTTTTACTGAAACTTAAACATACATGCAAGCAAAAAGTCATAAAAACTTAAGCTTCTATCTGACTTATTTTAGGATATATAAAAAGAAGATCATCGAGATGAGGCACCCACCCGATCCTGATAGGATTAAACCGGACTTCTATGGATAAGTCTGTCGGTTGAACAAAATACTGAAAAATGAAGCACTTGTTGAATAGATATTGAATCGGTTCATTGCAGATCAAAAGTACCGCTTATCTGACGCGCTGATATAGCCTGCAAGAAACTAAAACAATAACCAAGAATTGCGAAATGCATCAGTCCACACATGCAGGTGATACGGAACCCGTCTTGTCGGAATACAATAGAAGCAAGAAATCGAATAGAAGTTTGAATACGAATTGTCTATTTCACATTTACCATCTGCAACTTAATTCACGAAGTCAATAAACAGGACGTGTTGTGCCTCAAAGAATTTCTGTGAATACTATTTTTGTGATCAGGAGAGACTGTTTGTTTAGCTACAATAACAACATCAATTGTCATGACGTTTTCATTATCTTTAGCAGCAAATCAGTCAAGCGACCGTTATAGACAAATGTCATATTTCTGCTCGATGATGGAATATTCTGCCCTAAAAGTGCAATCATAATCCTAAAAATGACAACTCTCATTTTGAGCCTTCAAATGTATGCTGGATCATTACGTTATTGAGTATACAAAAACTCGAAAGTACATGGATCTACAGAAACAAATGGGATTTTGAAGCTCTGTAACTTGCAAGACGACTGACGTTACAACTTAAGAATTGTTGTTTTGCTGTTGTTGGGTGACAATCTACATTTAAGATAAACAGAAAGTCGTGCGTGAATTTAGGAAGAAAATATATGTAACTCCCGCACTAATTGTAATGTATAGCGTGCGCCCTAATTTTTTTTTCGATTTCACATACTAAATGGTAAACATTCCTTTATAACGAATGTCATGAGGCAATGGAAGCAATGGAATCAAAGGAAGCATATTTTCCTCGAATCAGCCTCAGCATGGATGTCACGTTTAACTTCTTGCAATTCTTCTTTTGTACCTTTCCTTTGCTGATCCCGGTGCACCGTCAGTATGAACGAGCAACTTGTAAGGCGTTTGCGAGCAAGGAACATGGTTTCTTCCTTCGAAGGTGCCTAGCAAAGAAGGTGGTCCCGAGAACAATGGCTTAGACATTAAAGACTGATCCTGGTAATCCGTTTTCTGAGGTTGCCTATTCTATGCTTCGCTCCGCGATCTCTGATTGCAAACATGAGACTGACCGCCATTTCTTCAATATGCGTAGGTGTCGACGTCAACTTAAAGGACAGATTAGTCCTGATATCTGGTCTGGTCTTGACTGCTATGTTCGTGAAGTATGCAGACGTCGTACAGAAGAAAGGTGCGCTCATTTTCGTCAGCTACTTCAATCGTTAATCTCAAAAAGTGTTTGGTCCCAGTTCAGTGTCGTCGACAACATAGTGAATCTCTCTGATTTTGTGTTATCGAAATTCGAAGTGGAAATTCTTGGTTTTGGACTGAACTTTGCTCTTCCAAATTCTAAACGTCAGTTTCCCGACTTTGTCGCCAAGATGTTTGATTCCACGTTTCATAAAAATTTCATTTCTTGTCAGTTAAGTGATATTTTTAATTGTCTTAATACGTCCGATAGGGGTCTATCGGATTGATACGGTATCAATTAGCAATAGAATCTTTACGTAAAAACAAATCCATTCGTATTTGTCAAGCTGATAAGGGTGGCAAAATTGTAATCCTGAATCCTAGAGATTATTCCAGCAAGATGTTTGATATTCTTTCCGATCAAGATACCTATCGTAAAGTTAACTCTAATCCCTTGTTTGATGCAGAGATATTTTAATAATGGCCCTAGATCTATTGGAGATAGGTATCCTGATCATCGTAACTATATTATGTCATTCAAATCTCATCTTCCATCTTTACCTTACGTTTATGGGTTGCCGAGATCCACAAGGAGGAGTGTCCCTTGCGTCCCATTGTTGCTAGTTGCATATCGCCTTCATACAAACTTTCCAAGGCCTTAGCTAGCTTGCTTTCTCCTTTATTGGGGTCTTTCTCTCCTAGTCATTTGAGAAATTCTTCTGATCTACTGAGTAGAATTTCTGGAGTTTCTTTGAATCCTGGGGATACTTTCCTTTCTTTTGACGCTATTTCCTTATTTACCAATGTTCCTCTACAGCCTACGATTGATTTCTCATCTCGTCGTCTTTCCTCCACAGTCCATAATTTTCCTGTGAGCATTGGTTGCCTGTTGGAGTTAATTGATCTATGTCATCGTTACAATTATTTTGTTTTTGAAAATGTATTTTATGAGCAAATATTTGGTTTGGCCATGGGAAACCCTCTATCTCCAGTGTTAGCCAATATATTTCTTGAACGTATTGAGTCTGAATTGATCCCCTCTTATTCTGGTGTTCTTCCTGTTATGTGGCTTCGTTATGTCGATGACGTGTTGGCCTTAGTTCTCTATAACTTTGACATCAACTCTTTTTTATCTTTCACTAATTCATTTTATCCTACTCTGAATTTTTCATATGAGTTGGAATGTTCTCACTCTATCGCGTTCTTAGATGTTCTTATTCGGAAAGTTGGTCAATCTTGGCGTTTTTCTGTATTTAGGAAAAGCACTCACTCTAACGCTTATCTCCACTTTTTCTCATTTCACCCTATGCTCACCAAAGTTAATGTCGCCCGGGGATTGCTTCTTCGTGCGCTTCGCATAAGCAGCCCCGGGCATCTTGATGGTGAAATTGATTTTCTGTTTAAATCGCTTATGAAACTTGCTTTTCCTCACCATGTTTTAAAGAAGGCCTTGTCTAAGGCTAAGAACTTTTTGTCAGTACCCTATGTTTCTTGTCTGGATCGTCCTACTAACCACCATTTGGCTAGACACTACGCTTCCAAAGTTGTGTTCCGACTTCCTAACAGCATTAAGTCTCATCTTATCCACGATAATTGTATGAAACCTACAGGCGGCGTTTATCGCATTAATTGTAAAAGTTGTCCGAAATTTTATGTAGGTGAGACAGGTCGTACGTTTGATATTCGGTGTAAAGAACATAAAAGATCTGTTCAAAACTTTGATCCAAATAATGCCATAGCTCAACATTGTATAGGTTCTGATCATGCTGTTGATTTTGATAACCATGATATCTTGTCTCGGTGTAACGATTTTCGTGTTAGACGCATACTTGAATCCTCTTTTATCAAGGTCAATCAGTCTGACGTCATGAATCAAAATTTGGGTTTCCACCAGCCTGATTTGCTGACAGTCAAGCGCGTTGTAAATACAGTAGTGTTCGTCGCTGATTTTGTGTACAATGATCTCTTACCATTTTATTTCACTTGAGAAGGGAAGCAGTGTCTTCCGAAGCGTCGTGACTTTTTGGAAAAACATTTCTCCGTAACTTATTGTGGCATATTTTCAATTCGTCATGAGGCAATTATTAATTGATGATCATCATTTGCAATATGACAAACATTTGAATAGTAGCAACCACATATGTGCGCCCATCGGAATTTTTGCCGAGAAAACTCGTTTTATGGCGCGTTTGTGAATAATAAAGGTGCACAAAGTAAACAAGATACATGTTAAAGAGATCAGTCAAAAGATAACTCAGAATGTGCTGAAGATAGAATGACAGTAGGAGACAGCGATTGATGACTCAGTGAACAATCTGGAAAGCCAGCACATATGTTATGTTCCATTATCATCCGCCACCTATTAATTTGCCGGTCTACGTCTCTGATCGGCGATACTGCTTCACATCTTAAACCTTGCCTCTCGCATCGTATTTTAAACGCATCATGAAGGATTATAGTGAATCTTTTTTAAGTTTATATTTTAGTGTATGTGACAATTTCTACAAAGTCTACAACTACACATTTCCATAAATGAGCCTATTTGAAAAATGGACAGCCTCTTTCCGCGCGATGTCGACATATTTCTACATTCGGTGTTGGTCGCTCTAGGACACAATGGGCTTGGTGACGTAGAATAGTGACGATAAGACCGCACATCTAAGATCAATGACAAGCAATAACAATTGCCTATTCGATCGCTGCTAGTAATCAACATTGTCTTGTCGATCTTCAAAAGAGGGCTCCAGAGATGCTTTAATATGATACAGACAGAGGTAAGTTTGATGACGATTCATTGCAAAAAAATATCTGCCCTATTTGTATTCGTGCATGATCGTATCGTGAATAGGAAATTCTAGATAAGATGTTCAGCTTAAAATAATATCCCTTAATCCCTTCAATAGATCACTTGATTTGTTTTAATATCTGTGTGGACAGCGCCCGTCAAGCAATATAATTGTGGATATCTGTTGTTATAAAATATCTGCTAGAATGTTTATATGAAGTGTGGTTTATATATATATATATATATATATATATATATATATATATATATACATATATAAGTAAATAAGAGAATTAAAATGGTTAAATGATACCAAAAATAGACCCAAAGAAAACTCAGAACTCTTACATTCCAAACCGGTTTCGCTCCATAACTTGGCAAGCTTGTCAAGGGAATGACTTTATTTTATAGCAATTATCTATATACACAAATAAGATATCAAACTGAAATTCAAAATCAATAGTCATTTAATGACGGCTTTAACAGAGCTATGATTCGGCGCTCCATACATTCCCTGTCAATCTTTGTGCTTTCAGGTGACATTTGGAATAGAGGAGCAGCTTCAAACTTAGATGCTAGATCTTTAGCACAGCTCACAATATGTTTACTAACGCTCGAAATGCTATTTTTTTGAGTTTTCTTTGGGTCTATTTTCGGTATATATATATATATATATATATATATAGATAAATTAAAAAAAATTAACGTAGTCTCAAGATAAAATTGTTCATTCACGAATTTTCGTCTAAGACTTCATCAGGTGAACGAAGTAAATGTACATGAAGTGAAATGACATTACATTATAAAGAAAAGTAACAAGAGTTCAACACGTGTATGCCCAGGCGGCATCACTATCTTCTCACGTTTATCTGAGGCTTAACAGCTTCAATTGTTGACATTTCCACACGGCGGCAATGATAAGAATCAAAGAGCCCGCGGGAGATAATTGAAGGAGAAATATGGCGTAACAGAGGGGAGCAATTGTGTTTAATTTTAAAATGATGGAAAACTTGGCTGCTGGTTGTATGTAGGTGTTCATCAATTCTTTTTCTGAAAGTGCGATGCGTTTCGCCTACATAACTTTCCGAACAGATATTGCAGACAATTTTGTAGACAATATTTTTAGAATTGCATAAATTCTGGCCTTTACAAACACAGCGACTTTTGCAACTGATGGGTGGTTGTTGATAAAATTGTTGGGAAAGAGGGGCTTTAGTTCTAAAGATCGGAATGATGGGAATCGGCAGATTAGATTTCCTTATACAGTTATACACTTTATTAACCCAACGATCATTAACATACGGAACGTTAATCCGAATAGCGTCTTGTTTCGTATTTCTGTTTTTAGGCACAGTTTCACTATAAAGATACTTATCTAGGACTGACAAAGGATAACCATTAGCTCTAAACCTCTGCGAAAGAAGATTAAGAGACTGCTTGACAAGCGTCTGGGACGATGAGTTGCGTAAAGCCCTTAAGCGTTCAGTCTTAATAATATTAATTTTCCTCATCCGCGGGACGGCACTATCCCAAGGAAGAATGTGACCACTATGAACACTTTTGATAAAAAGGCAGGTTTGAAACGTAACACAATCTTCCAAATCAACTAAAAAAGTGCAAGTGTCAAGAAACGAAATTTCCGTTTTCCCCTCACCAGGTGTTTCTAACGTAAATCTGATGTCCTTAGAAATGGAATTGGACATGGAGAGTAAATCTTCAGGTAGACTGGCAAAGACGAAGAAAATATCATCAATGTACCTACGCCAGTATATGATATCCGCTGACTTCTCCATAATCTGTTTTTCTATGAAATTCATGTACACGATGGCCAAGATAGGGGAAAGGGGGTTACCCATTGCTAAACCCCGACACTGATTGTAAAACTTGTCGTTAATACAAATGATATCAGATTTGATCGCTAAACCCAATAAATCAAGCAAAGATTGCCTATCTAGTGAAGACCACTCAGTAAGGTGAGCATTTACCAAGAAAAAACTAACAAAAATATCCAAGACATTGTTGACACCGGTAAGAGGATTACTTCCATATAAATTAGAAACATCCAGAGACCCAAAAGAGAATGAATTTTGATTCATCTTACTAATCCTAATCTTTGTAATGGATTGAACGAAGGCGCTGGTGTCTTGAAGATGAGCATCAATCTTATCAAGGATGGGTTTGAAGACCATCGCAAGTAATTTACACAATGGGGTAGCAGGAGTATCTGTAGCACTAACAACTGGTCTGCCTCTAATAGGATCTTTGTGATCTTTGATGAGAAGATTCATATTACTCGGAATAGGCTCACTACACATCACATTCTGAAGACAAATCTTTATCTGACTGTCCGTTTGCCTATTAGCAACCGCTTTCAATTTGCGGTTAAAGGATAGTTGTCTCGATGAAGGGAGAGTGGGGTTTGTTTCAACATAATTATCCATGTGTTCCTCAAAGAGTTGGTCATAATGAGGCGTATCAATGGCTATTAAGCGATTCGACTTATCAGAGGGTACAACCCTAATATCAGGAGATTTACGGATATCACTGATGACCTTAAACATAGAGTTACTACTGTGAACAGATTTAATTTTGTCAAACTCAGAATTTATGCAATTCTAAAAATATTATCTACAAAATTGTCTGCAATATCTGTTCGGAAAGTTATGTAGGCGAAACGCATCGCACTTTCAGAAAAAGAATTGATGAACACCTACATACAACCAGCAGCCAAGTTTTCCATCATTTTAAAATTAAACACAATTGCTCCCCTCTGTTACGCCATATTTCTCCTTCAATTATCTCCCGCGGGCTCTTTGATTCTTATCATCGCCGCCGTGTGGAAATGTCAACAATTGAAGCTGTTAAGCCTCAGATAAATGTGAGAAGATAGTGATGCCGCCTGGGCATACACGTGTTGAACTCTTGTTACTTTTCTTTATAATGTAATGTCATTTCACTTCATGTACATCTACTTCGTTCACCTGATGAAGTCTTAGACGAAAATTCGTGAATGAACAATTTTATCTTGAGACTACGTTAATTTTTTTAATTTATCTTTATTATTAAGTCTCATGGCGATTAGTTATGATCAAACTGTGGCCAACGCCATCCGCCGTTGTAACGATGTGCTTTTGCGCGAAGTGAAACTGACTGCATTGATATCGCATTTACATTTCATGTAAACGTCGTGAGGTTATTCCGAATGGATTGACAGTGGCTAACAAACTAGCTTCTACATACCCTTGTGGTGAAGCGGATCTTCTAGCCAGGAGACAGAGTCGACAGTGGATTTCTCTTGCCATTAAAAGGAGTTACGCGAACTTGGTGAGGTGGCAAAGCCGTGCAGCAGGACCTTTGACGGAGGAGGACTCAAAGACGGTCTCAATCATCGTGAAACAACTACAGCAACGAAAGGACAACAAACTGCATAAATTGCTAACCTATTCTACTGACAGGATGGAAGAAGACCAGCCTCCGCGGGTGGACTGTTTCACCAATGAATCTTCTCACGTATTCTCGGATGAACAGTCATCGGTGTTGGATAAAGGACCTTCATTTGTCCCTAGTGCAAGCGGGAAGAATTTCAACAGCGGTTCAAACATCATCAACGCTTCAATAGACAAGATTCGTCGTGTTATGTCCTACCATCTTCAAGATGACAAATCTTCGGAGACACCCAGCGAACAGGGTGAAGTGAGATCCTCTTTATGGAAATGCAAGGATCCCAATTCGAAGACTTTGTCTCGTGAGTTGTGTACTACCATTCCTGACAAGATTAATAGTAAGATCGATGACTTGCAGTATCAGCTTGTGACTGAGTTTGACAAAATTAAATCTGTTCACAGTAGTAACTCTATGTTTAAGGTCATCAGTGATATCCGTAAATCTCCTGATATTAGGGTTGTACCCTCTGATAAGTCGAATCGCTTAATAGCCATTGATACGCCTCATTATGACCAACTCTTTGAGGAACACATGGATAATTATGTTGAAACAAACCCCACTCTCCCTTCATCGAGACAACTATCCTTTAACCGCAAATTGAAAGCGGTTGCTAATAGGCAAACGGACAGTCAGATAAAGATTTGTCTTCAGAATGTGATGTGTAGTGAGCCTATTCCGAGTAATATGAATCTTCTCATCAAAGATCACAAAGATCCTATTAGAGGCAGACCAGTTGTTAGTGCTACAGATACTCCTGCTACCCCATTGTGTAAATTACTTGCGATGGTCTTCAAACCCATCCTTGATAAGATTGATGCTCATCTTCAAGACACCAGCGCCTTCGTTCAATCCATTACAAAGATTAGGATTAGTAAGATGAATCAAAATTCATTCTCTTTTGGGTCTCTGGATGTTTCTAATTTATATGGAAGTAATCCTCTTACCGGTGTCAACAATGTCTTGGATATTTTTGTTAGTTTTTTCTTGGTAAATGCTCACCTTACTGAGTGGTCTTCACTAGATAGGCAATCTTTGCTTGATTTATTGGGTTTAGCGATCAAATCTGATATCATTTGTATTAACGACAAGTTTTACAATCAGTGTCGGGGTTTAGCAATGGGTAACCCCCTTTCCCCTATCTTGGCCATCGTGTACATGAATTTCATAGAAAAACAGATTATGGAGAGGTCAGCGGATATCATATACTGGCGTAGGTACATTGATGATATTTTCTTCGTCTTTGCCGGTCTACCTGAAGATTTACTCTCCCTGTCCAATTCCATTTCTAAGGACATCAGATTTACGTTAGAAACACCTGGTGAGGGGAAAACGGAAATTTCGTTTCTTGACACTTGCACTTTTTTAGTTGATTTGGAAGATTGTGTTACGTTTCAAACCTGCCTTTTTATCAAAAGTGTTCATAGTGGTCACATTCTTCCTTGGGATAGTGCCGTCCCGCGGATGAGGAAAATTAATATTATTAAGACTGAACGCTTAAGGGCTTTACGCAACTCATCGTCCCAGACGCTTGTCAAGCAGTCTCTTAATCTTCTTTCGCAGAGGTTTAGAGCTAATGGTTATCCTTTGTCAGTCCTAGATAAGTATCTTTATAGTGAAACTGTGCCTAAAAACAGAAATACGAAACAAGACGCAATTCGGATTAACGTTCCGTATGTTAATGATCGTTGGGTTAATAAAGTGTATAACTGTATAAGGAAATCTAATCTGCCGATTCCCATCATTCCGATCTTTAGAACTAAAGCCCCTCTTTCCCAACAATTTTATCAACAACCACCCATCAGTTGCAAAAGTCGCTGTGTTTGTAAAGGCCAGAATTTATGCAATTCTAAAAATATTGTCTACAAAATTGTCTGCAATATCTGTTCGGAAAGTTATGTAGGCGAAACGCATCGCACTTTCAGAAAAAGAATTGATGAACACCTACATACAACCAGCAGCCAAGTTTTCCATCATTTTAAAATTAAACACAATTGCTCCCCTCTGTTACGCCATATTTCTCCTTCAATTATCTCCCGCGGGCTCTTTGATTCTTATCATCGCCGCCGTGTGGAAATGTCAACAATTGAAGCTGTTAAGCCTCAGATAAATGTGAGAAGATAGTGATGCCGCCTGGGCATACACGTGTTGAACTCTTGTTACTTTTCTTTATAGTGTAATGTCATTTCACTTCATGTACATTTACTTCGTTCACCTGATGAAGTCTTAGACGAAAATTCGTGAATAAACAATTTTATCTTGAGACTACGTTAATTTTTTAAATTTATCTTTATTATTAAGTCTCATGGCGATTACTTATGATCATATATATATATATATATATATATATATATATATATATATATATATATATATGTATAATAATATATACATATATATATATATATATATATATTGACAAATATTGCCCAAGCGTTTCATATTCAAATGGTAAAGAAAAAACCATCCAAATTCTTGACCGGACATGTTTCAATGCTTCTATTGCATCATCATCAGCGGGAACCAACACGAAAGAATGATAGAAACTTCTTAAATGCCTCTTTACAGAATAAATACAGTTCAAAACGCTAAGCACCAGATATCGGACACAGTACAATCATGGAATGCTATGTTCTATACACAATTTATGCAAGCAGAGAAAACCGTAAAATTTACATTACTTACTGTCAAAGTGGGTAGTATATACAAATTTACAAATTCAGATTCAGAACAAAAGCTCCATTTCGTTCGTTCATCAAATTATTGCTATCGTTCGCTTTCAGTAAAATAGATTCAAGTATAAGAGGACGATGGTAATTACCAATAATCAAGAAATTTTCCTTTTTAGGACAATGCACATGGGTAGACACTTCCGTGGGAGAAGGATACCCTTTCAAATGCTCGCTTATCCGGGTACCGAAATGGCGTTTGGTAGCGCAAATGTACCGCATATTGCATCGGTCACATGAGTATTGATATACAACAGATGATTTTAAGTACCTCGGAATTTTGTCCTTATTTTCAAAATAGCTCAATAATTTGGCAACTTTGTACACAGGGCGAATTTCCATATTGGATGGAAGATCTCTGTTGATGGAACGAATCCTACTATCAAATTCTTTGTCAGCTTTATCAACGAACGGAATGGACCAGGTTACAATTTTTATATCTTCAAATAACTCATCGCTTCGTTCACGCTGAATATTCTCTTCGACTTTTTTCTTAGCACGCCTGATAGTATTCACATTAAATCCATTCTCAGTGAACATATGGATAATCTTCTCAGCATAAGCTTCTGCAAATTACGATTAGAGCAGATTCTGTACGCTCTGTAAAATAGAGAGCGCATCGCAGATAATCAGTAACGCGTAGGAGCATACGCTGAGTAAGGCATATACAAGCCAGTATTCCTCTCCTTCAAATGCAGGTCTATGTCAAAGGAAGAATCGTTCCACGTGATCTTAGTATCAAGAAAGACTACATACTTCTCTTTGGCGTGCTCCATAGTGAAATTGGTGTTGTCATCCAGAGAATTGAGAAAACTCAGAAAATTCTCAGCCTGATCGACATTTTCGAAAATGGCAAGACAATCATCAACGTATCTCTGATAAAATAACGGAGACTGACCGTTATACTTATTGAACTGAGATTCAATCATATCCATAGCAAGATTTTGATAGTAGAATTCGTTCCATCAACAGAGAGCTTCCATCCAATATGGAAATTCGCCCTGTGTACAAAGTTACCAAATTATTGAGCTATTTTCAAAATAAGGACAAAATTCCGAGGTACTTAAAATCATCTGTTGTATATCAATACTCATGTGACCGATGCAATATGCGGTACATTTGCGCTACCAAGGATAAGCGAGCATTTGAACGGGTATCCTTCTGCCACGGAAGTGTCTACCCATGTGCATTGTCCTAAAAAGGAAAATTTCTTGATTATTGGTAATTACCATCGTCCTCTTATACTTGAATCTATTTTACTGAAAGCGAACGATAGCAATAGAATATAATAGAACAGAACAGAATAGAATCTTTATATTTCAAATCAATGGCAATCAACGTTTTACACATACGAATACTGTCAAAAGATGATGGGCAAGCAAGCAAAGTACAAAGAAGACAAATGAAAAGGAAGTGAACAGGGAAATAACATGCAATTCAACTTTTCAATGGGAGGCATTGATTTGTGCGGTGATGAAAGGGATGAAAGTGGACGAATACCGTGTGGTATGACAAAACGACTGAAGAAGGCGTCCACTTCGATCTGATTGCTGAGGAATAATATCATTCAGAATATGATCCTTGTTTCTCATTGCTTTCCTGTAGAAATGCGTTGCCGATCGGATACGTCAAGATTGTAGACATTAGAACTTTCCACACGAGCACTACGCTGGGGATGTTCTGCAGATAAGCCAGTGCGCGCGTTTTTGAATATTGTTCAATTTGCAGTCAATATGGTTTGGAATCTGAACAAATACTTAATTAGCGTATTCCAAGACCGATCTCACTGAAGAGAAGTAGATTATCATCAGCTGGCTATTGGTTAGCAGGGGACGTAATACGCGCAATGGATATAGTTTCCTTGACGTTATTCTAATCACGTTATTTACATGGAAATCCCATTTTAGGCGATCATTAAATGCAACTCCCAAAATTTTGGCTTCAGAGACATGCTCCATATCAAGTAAAGCAGCCGGGACAGCGTCGGAGGACTTCTTGAAAAATATAGATTCAATTTTTTTTTAAGTTCAATTTGATTTGGTTACTTTGAGACCACAGTTCGATGTTATTGTGCTCTACCACAAGTAGGTCTGAATCTCGATTGTCACATTCGTATGTCTTCCTGATTGGCACAGCAATCGTCACGTCATCCACGTATTTCAGAATAAATGAAGATTGATTGACTTTGATCAGACTACCTGCGACAAGACAATACAGTGCAGGACCCAATACAGACCCTTGCAGGACTCCAGACGTCACTGACAAGGGAGCGCTGACTGAATTTCAAAAACGAACCGTTTGACTTCGACCTTCAAGGTAATCAGTGATCCATGACACAAAACCAGCAGGAAATGCTAATTCTTGAAGACGATTTCTGATAGTTGCATGACTTACAACGTCGAAAGCCTTGGAGAAGTCGTACAGGAGAACTTGGGCGCCTGCAATATCCTTGCGGTCCAAAGATCGAGCAACAAAGTCTGTCAGCTTAATCAAGTCACATGATGTTGAAGAGTCGGACCTGGCACCGAATTGCTCGTTGCCGAATCCCTTCAGAGAACTTGTGTGAATCTTTGAATGCAGTACAAACCTTTCCAAAAGCTTGGACGGCACGGGCAGGAGCGAGATAGACCGCAATTGATGTATATTTGGCACCGACGTTTTTGGTAGTGGAAAACCATGGCTAAATTTTCATTTGTTTGGGAATTGACGAAGTTGAATCGACATGTTATACAGGTGAGCTAGGGGCCCGGCTAAAACATCAGCAGCAATCTTGTACACCAAAGTCGGAACCTGATCACTCCCAGCAGCTTTCCTCACATTTAACTTCCGAAGAGTTTCTGCAACAGCTTCAGTCGTAATGTCAACATCCCAATCGTCATCCACGTCATATCCCTTCTGCAACTCTCCACTAGAACGAGAGAAAAATGATTGAAAGACTCTATTTACTTGTTCAGTGACTTCTTGCATGGTGGGAAAATTGGAGCAAATGCGCATGATCTTTTCTTGAGATTTTGTTCCCAGAGCTTCATTTGTGATCTTCCACAAGTCCGCAGAACTTTGACTGGCCCTGTGGGCCCACTTGACTTTTGCAGTCTGGATAGTCCGCTTTGCCTTCTCCTTCCAATATTGATATGACGAGAAATCTCCACCTCTGTATGCATTCCAACGCATTTGAATGGCATGCTTGACAAAGGGAGTAATCCAAGGCTTATCTGAAGCAGTCATGAGAACTTCAGTTTGAGGAACACATGTGAGAAAGCAATGATTCAGAAATTCATGGAAGAAATCGCATTTGTCATTTAGACTCATTTCAAACAAGCAAAGGGAAGACCAGTTAGTATCAAGGGCCGAAATATGACGGTTTACATTTTGATGCCTGAGATCGAGAACAGTACGATGAAGAGCTCCAGTTGGCACTGAGTCACATTTGGGTTGAACAAGAACTGAATTGTGATCGGATGATGAGATAGGCGAGCCTACAGAAACTCCGAAATTTGATGCAAGTGCTGATGCAATCAGGAAAAGATCCAACACTGCATTTCCCCTCGTAGGATCGGAGACGATATTCACAAGGTCAAAGTTGCTCAAAATTGTATCAGTAGGTATTTTATTGAAGTCACCACACATAATAATGTTATATTCCGGATAAGCAAGCAATAGTTCGTCACACTGGGAGATAATGAACTCATTGATGTCAGGCGCATGAGACACAACACTTAAAGGCGGAAGATATAATCCAACTAGAATAATCGAGGCTACAGGTATAACAACCCACAGAGAGTCAATGTAAGGAAGGCTTGATGTGAGAATAGCTTGAAAGGATGGGAAAGTGGTAGCCAACCATATGCACACGCCTCCACCTCGACGGTTATTGCGGTCATCACGGTAAATAGCAAAGTTATTCACATGCAAGAGCTCACTTTCAATAACTTCATGCAACCAGGATTCGGTTGCTATAAAGATGTCAACATGTAACTGTGAAATTGTGGACCTGATATCGTCGATTTTTGGTAATGCAGAGCGAACGTTTGCGCGAATAAGGGTTGGGAGATGATGCCTGGACGATGGTGGCACATGGCGAGGCTGTAAAATCAATCTTGAAAATTCTTCACTGCGTTGCGTAGGACAGCTTCATCCTTGAAGATGATCACATCCTCTCCATTCTCCCTTCGATCACGAAGTTCCTGGATCAATTGCCTGTGCTGGTATTGTTGGATTTGTGTCCTATCAGGATTGAGGTACACTCGTTTGAATTTCTCTGTTTTTCTCAGCTGTTTTGATTTGCGAAAGATATTTTGTTTAGTTTCGAACTTAGCAAAAGTCACTTTAAGTAAGCCGCGAGGAGTTCCAATGCGTCGAATATCCTATCATGAAGATGACGAAATAGATCCAAACACTGACTTCTGTCGTCCGTCTCTCTTTCAGCCAATGAACCATGATCCTTCAAGTTGAGACCAGCGACGATTATGTTGTTTCTTCTTAGCACACGCTGCTCAACTTCAGTTGAAACTCCAGATAGCATATCACGATTGTCATCTTTACATTTTTGCAGCTCCTCTTTGAGAAGATTGCAACAGCTCTTCATCTCAAACATCTCCTGAGTCAGCCAATTGATCTTTTCTAGCATTGGCTTGATGGCATCATGGATTTTGTCTGCTATAAGGTTGCAAACATGTTCCAGATCAGGTAACTTTGCATCCCTCTTTTTCAACATAATGACTGTTTCCAAAAGTTTGTCCTTGTCAATTGAGTTTTTCCTTCTAATTAATTCATCCTCACTCATGGAGGCGATGTCATCACTTGTCAGAACCATGCTTTAAAATATAGTCAGCAATTCTCGATAACTACTTTCAAATTCTCAAGAGTCGAAAAAACGACTGGGCTCGAACTCAAGACCTTGGATCAAGAAGTCAGATCACTCAACCAACAGAGCAGCGCAGACGATGCTGCTTCAATACGTGCAATAGTGAATGGGTTGAAGAGTTATCACAAGTTGCTTCGATCGTAGACCCGTTTCTATCGATCCAAAACGGCGGCAGCACACAACGGATCTCGCACTAGTGTATCCACAGCGGACAAGGTATCGAAGAAGACACAAAATCACTGCTGCAAAGAATGTCAACGCTGGATGATGCAGATGATGAATGCCGACGGCGACGAGAATGATGAATACGACGAGCAAGAAACAGATCACTGTGGAGCACAAACTTCGACATGTAAATTCATTGAAATACGCAGACTGAATAACCGTGAAAGGTCAAGATCACTAGCTACGAATGTGAGAGCCACGCAGACACAACCTCTCTCCTCGACAGTAAGTCAATAATTTGATGAAGGAACGAAATGGAGCTTTTGTTCTGAATCTGAATTTGTAAATTTGTATATACTACCCACTTTGACAGTAAGTAATGTAAATTTTACGGTTTTCTCTGCTTGCATAAATTGTGTATAGAACATAGCATTCCATGATTGTACTGTGTCCGATATCTGGTGCTTAGCGTTTTGAACTGTATTTATTCTGTAAAGAGGCATTTAAGAAGTTTCTATCATTCTTTCGTGTTGGTTCCCGCTGATGATGATGCAATAGAAGCATTGAAACATGTCCGGTCAAGAATTTGGATAGTCTTTTCTTTTTCATTTGAATATGTATATATATATATATAGAGAGAGAGATATAGAGAGGTATATATAGATATATATATATATATATATATATATATATAGAGAGAGAGAGAAGACAGGAAATGCAAACGGCGCCAAATAAGTAAAATAAAAATAAGCCAGATTCTCAAACAAATGCTTTATGCCGATCGATTTCACAGTTTGACTGCTTTTCAAGGCATTAAATAAAAAGTGAGAAGAGGATACATGCATATCTATATATAATGCATTAGTCATTCAAGGTAGGAAGAAATTTCTTACTAAACATAGCTTCCTTCCGTTCCCTTTCTATCTTGGAAGCATTAGAAGATAGCTGATAGAAAGGGGTGGCATAGAAGTCTTTGCCACACGTGGCTATATGCTTGCTCACTTTGAGGAAAGACTAATGAGCACTATAAACCTGCTGTCGATGGATGGTAATTCGCCTTCTAAAAGTGCCAATATAATTGGCCAATATAATATTCACGACAATTCCGACATTGCAATTTGTAAATGACATTAGAAGATGTGCAGGTAAGGTTCTGATTTATCTCAAAATGTTTGGTGCCGAAACGGGTTCGGAATGTAATGCTTAAGTTGTCGCAAGCTTTAGAGCGACTATCATTACAGCGCCGGACCCCGAAAATAGTCATTCTATTTTTGTTGAAGAGGATAGAAATCAATGGTCTGGGTTGGCGAAAAGTTGACCTAAGCTCGCAATTAATTTTATGAAAGGCAAGGTGCTGGACAAAGGTTTGATCACCTCTTTGAAAATATCCGGATTATTTCTGTTGTATGTTTTTATGAAGGGAATAACAGTTTTGTGCGATTGATCTTTAGCTGTGGTTATATGGGATTCAGCTTTACGAATAGCATCGTCTTTTAGATTGCTAGGATAACGTAGACTCAATAATTTCATTTTCAGCTCGTGATATCTTTTGTCACTTGCAGGTTTATCGGAGACGATGCGCTTAATACGATGCGCCAAATTATACGGAATATTATGGAGAATATGACGGGGATGGGCCGAATTGAATGGTACAAAATTCATTGTATGTGTTAGTTTACGATAGATATCTGTATGAATAGATTTTGAGTTGCAATCATATATAACTTCGACATCCAGAAAATTCATACTTCTACTGTTCATACTTTTAGTGAATTTATTGGATGGATGAAAATTTTGAATGATGTCATAAAATTCATCAGTATCACCGTATTCACTTCTCCAAATAATCCAACCAACCAAGCGCAGCCATGGGTGTTCAATATCATGAGCTACATTCGGGTAAATCTCCCGAAGCTTCATGTACATTTGCATTTCCAAATATCCCATTACCAACGAAGCATAAGTTGGGGCAACTTTCGTGCCCATCGCAGTACCAGCAATTTGTAAAAATACTTCATCTTCAAATCAGAAATAATTCCGTTCAAGCACAAGTTTCAGACCATTTAAAATCATATTCTTATTAAAACGGATAGGAATGCTATCTTTGCAATTCTCAATCTAATATTCTATAGCTTTATAACCGAGCTCGTGCGGTATGTTAGTGTAGAAAGACATAGCGTCAAGCGTTATTAAAGAAAAATCACCTTCAATCGTCTTGGGTAAGACGTTTAAAATTTGGAAAGTGTCCCTGCAATGACATTTTCCCCTTTCGGCACCAAACATTGAGATAAATCAGAACCTTACCTGCACATCTTCTAATGTCATTTACAAATTGCAATGTCGGAATTGTCGTGAATATTATATTGGCCAAACCGGGGACACTTTTAGAAGGCGAATTACCATCCATCGACAGCAGGTTTATAGTGCTCATTAGTCTTTCCTCAAAGTGAGCAAGCATATAGCCACGTGTGGCAAAGACTTCTATGCCACCCCTTTCTATCAGCTATCTTCTAATGCTTCCAAGATAGAAAGGGAACGGAAGGAAACTATGTTTAGCAAGAAATTTCTTCCTACCTTGAATGACTAATGCATTATATATAGATATGCATGTATCCTCTTCTCACTTTTTATTTAATGCCTTGAAAAGCAGTCAAACTGTGAAATCGATCGGCATAAAGCATTTGTTTGAGAATCTTGCTGATTTTTATTTTACTTATATATATATATATATATATATATATATATTTTGTACGATAGTCGCCCAATCTGTTAAATTTTGAAAAACCATTGTGATTTCAGCAATGTATTCCAGACATGTTTCGATATATAAAATATCATCCTCAGCGGCAAGAAGCAAAAGGTAAAATCACAGCACACACAGTTATATACAAATCTACAGATTCAGACGGAGTGGGTGAGAGCCACTCCTTTCATTAGAAAGGGCGTCAAAGTTATCTCTAATCAAAATAGTTTCAAGAATTTTTGGAAATCTAGACCTGCCAATTACTGAGAAGTTCTCTTTCAAAGGTCGGTGCACATGCATAGATATCTCTGTCGGTAAAGGTTTTCCAGTGACATGTTCATTAATCCGAGTGGCTAAATGGCGTATAGTAACGCCGACGTATCGCATATTGCAGTGATCACAGGAATAAACGTAAACGATTTTAGACTTGAGCTCACTCGAGATACTGTCCACATTCTGGCACATATGCAGAGTTTTGGAGGTCTTAAAAATCAATCTGATTTTAGTATTTTCTGGTAAAGCTTTGTTGATGAAATGAATCCGATTCTTTAATTCGTTGACGCCCTTACTAATAAAAGGAATGTTCCAATTTACAAATTTTACTTCAGGTCGGTCAGTGTGTCCATTGTTCAGCAATTTTTGTTCAACTTCGTCTTTGAGTTTTAGAATTACACCATCAGCGTAGCCATTCATACGACTGAAGTTTAGAATCTCCTCGGTAGCTTGCTCATATAAAAACTTGTGTGAGCAGATGCGAAAGGCTCTGTAAAACAAAGCGCGGAAGGCAGCCATTTTGTATGAAAAAGGAGCCAGAGCAGAACTAGGGATGTACATACCCGTATTCGTATTTTTAAAAGAAAAGCGTATGCGGATCTGGTTTTGATCTATGAAAACAGTGGTGTCCAAAATTGTAAAGACTTATTATTTTCATATTCAACAGTAAATTGAAGATTATCATCAAGAGAATTGATAAACTTAAAAAATTCTCAACGTCGGTTTTGCTATGAAAAATACAGAAGCAATCATCTACGTAGCGTTTGTACAATAGAGGATTGCTACCAGAAAAATTTTCAAAATTCCTGTCGATCATGTTCATGGCATTCTAAACTTTATTCGTATGAATGGCTACGCTGATGGTGTAATTCTAAAACTCAAAGACGAAGTTGAACAAAAATTGCTGAACAATGGACACACTGACCGACCTGAAGTAAAATTTGTAAATTGGAACATTCCTTTTATTAGTAAGGGCGTCAACGAATTAAAGAATCGGATTCATTTCATCAACAAAGCTTTACCAGAAAATACTAAAATCAGATTGATTTTTAAGACCTCCAAAACTCTGCATATGTGCCAGAATGTGGACAGTATCTCGAGTGAGCTCAAGTCTAAAATCGTTTACGTTTATTCCTGTGATCACTGCAATATGCGATACGTCGGCGTTACTATACGCCATTTAGCCACTCGGATTAATGAACATGTCACTGGAAAACCTTTACCGACAGAGATATCTATGCATGTGCACCGACCTTTGAAAGAGAACTTCTCAGTAATTGGCAGGTCTAGATTTCCAAAAATTCTTGAAACTATTTTGATTAGAGATAACTTTGACGCCCTTTCTAATGAAAGGAGTGGCTCTCACCCACTCCGTCTGAATCTGTAGATTTGTATATAACTGTGTGTGCTGTGATTTTACCTTTTGCTTCTTGCCGCTGAGGATGATATTTTATATATCGAAACATGTCTGGAATACATTGCTGAAATCACAATGGTTTTTCAAAATATATATATATATATAAGAAATGATTAACCCAAATCAAAACAATCTATTATTTCCCTACCGGTATCGTCTCTTTTCGAGACTTTTCATGGGAATAATGCTTTATTTTTGAAAAATAAGGCTACATCATAATAGAAATCTACAAAAATATAAACTTATTACATGGCTACCTTTGAGCATAGAGATTAAACGAAAAATAATTCACGTATCAGAATTAAGGTCTGGCTTAAGCATAGTAATGAAATATTTTTCTTTCTTCTCCCTAGCAATCCTATTGCAACTTGGTGTCATCTGGTAAAAGGGAGCTGCTCTGAACTTAATAGCGAGATCGTTGGCGCAAATTGCAATGTGTTTACTTACTGTTAATACGGCATAATGTCTGTTTTTTAATATGTTGCCGGTGGACGGTTAATCGGTTTCTGAACATGTTACCGGATTGGCCAATATAATATTTGTTACAACCGTTACAAAACCGTTACAAATATTATATTGTTATATTGATATAATCATCGTGATTAGTGTCATATATCTATTATGTTATGTTGATCATTTGCATGCTTCAGATCGAATTTTTGTAATATAATTCAGTTGCCCGTGGGAAGCCTGGAACACAGGTGAAACCGGTTTGGGCTACAAAATTGTGCTTTTTCTTTTTGCCTTCTGCGTGGGTTACTATTTGTCGTATATATACATGTATACATATACATAATATACATAATATATATAAATGAAATATTAAAAATAAAATGGCCAATACAATAAATAAGAAGTAACTCAGGAAAAAACTAAAATCTGGCTTCCCGACCGGTTTCGCCTCATTTCTTGAGATTAGTCATGGGAATGAAAACTTTATTTCAAAATCATGGAAATAAGACATAGTTTTAAGATAGATAATATAAAGCAATTAACTCATATTCGGCTTGGGCTGAAGCATAGAAATAAAACATTTTCTTTTACCTCACGTTCAACCTCAGTTGATGTGGGTGGCATTTTAAAAATCGGTGCGGCCTCAAATTTATCATATGGTGAGGAGATATTCGCTGCACACCTAGATATAAGACGACTAACTTCTAGCAACATATACTGAGGTCTAAACATCTGTTGTCTATGAACGGTAAGTCTGTTCCTAAAACTGCCTCCAGTTTGCCCTATATAATACTCTTGGCAATTTTTACAGCGAATTACATAGATGACATTGCTAGAATAGCAGTTGAGATTCGAATTAACATTAAACTGTTTGATGACACCGTTAACTTTGAAATCAATCATTTTGCCTATTATCATCGTCTCACAACACACAGAGCTCGGCTCATCGGTGAATGAGATAAGAGCACTGTTAGCTAAGAAAGAATGAGAAAGAAAAAGAGATTTTGGCTTTACAGAGTGTTTTGTCTGAAAAGAGAGGCCGTTTGGTAGATGAAATTTATGCGTTGGTCACATTGATAATCGGTGACGATAGACAAACCGATAGAATGTAAAGGAGAAAGATATTGACCTCGTAGATGAGAAGATAAACAGCATTAATGATGAAATTAATGAATATTTAAAGTTAAGTTCAAAGACGAAGGTCAAAAGTAACGAAAGTGAATGCTGTTTAGAAAAGTTAATTATTACACGATACACCTCTAATTCGTGATATTGTGCATTGTTTGTAGAACAATTAGTACACAACATAGTGTGCACTAACTGTACATCAGCACATGCGCTGTGAATGGAAACATTTGTCAAAAAAAACCTTTTCATTCGATAACTTACCCGTAGCGATTGCAAGCATGATTGTTATTCAGACTGATAGAACGAAATTCCTGTCTGAGACAGTATATCAATGCGACTTCCTTCTTGAATATCAGATTTGCTATCAACAGATTTTCGGTAAGAACGATGTGTGATGATCGATTCGAGCTGGTAGCATCACAAAGCATTTCACGAACTGTTAGTGAAACTGTTCCTGCTGCAAGCAAGGCAAACTTAAATTGGTGTACGAAAATCTATGAAGACTGGGTAGAATGGCAGAACCGAAGAACAGAAAGGCAATTTCCTCACCTTGACGAATTCTTATCATCCGACAGACAGTTAATATCTGATGCCATGCGTCATTTTGTCTTCCAAATACGTCGCAGAGATGGCAGTCCATATCCTCCACAGACACTGTACAACATATTCTGTGGAGTCTGTCGTTTTGCGAGGAATCAATCTTCAGAACTTGACATAATGGCCAAAGAAGATCCAGCATTCACGTACGTACACAAATGTTTGGATGCTCGAATGAAAGAGTTAACTCAAGCCGGAATATGCTCCCTGGTGAAACAAGCTGACCCTCTGACCTGTGATGAAGAAAGCCGATTATGGGATAAAGAAACCTTCTCAATGGAAAATGGACAAGCTCTTCTAAGAACCGTGTACTTCTACTGCAGCAAATCTTTTGGCTTAAGATCAAGAAATGAACACCGGAAAATGGATTTGAAGCAGTTTACCTTCGAAAATGACGCTAGTGGTTCTTACGTTCTGTTTATGGGCTGGTCTGATAAAGTGTACAAGGGCGGTGTTAGCGACAAGGGCCACTCAAGCAAAACAATCAAGCAATACGACTCTGAAAATCCTCGTTCAGTGCATAAGATCATCAAACATTACGTAGAATCTTTACAAGAAAATGGAATATACGAGGGACCGTTTTACCGGCGGGGGCTTCCTAACATCCATCGCTACCGACCACGATATGGTGAGGCTCCTATGGGAGTCAACACTATTTCCAATCTGCTACCCCAAGCCGCAAAGATTGCTGGATTGAGTGGAAACATCACTGGCCACTCGGTTAAAGTGACGTGCGTTACGCAACTTTTCCTGCATCGAACAGATGAGCAAACAATCAAGGCTCGAACTGGCCACAGAAGTGACCGATCAGTTTGTATGTATAAAAGGGTATCACCAACTATGGAAAAGGAAATCAGTGCTTGTATGGATTCGCCTCCACCAAAGAAATCACGTCCAAAACCAGACATGTTTACCAGTTTCTCTGTCAAAAAGCGCAATTTTGACTTATCGACGATTTTGCTTACCATCTTGAATTAAGTTAAAAATACAATTTTTATATTATGCATAAAATACAATTTTACAATTTATATTGTGGATTAAATCTTCACGTTTGTTCTTCTGGGGATCTTGTTAGCATTTTAACAACACACACCGTACATGTAATTGTTCACGTCTTGTGCCATGGGGATCTTGTTAGTATTTTAACAAAACTACTTTAAGTACTTAAGTCCACTCCACTCTAACTACCGCCTTTTAACACATTAGAATTACAAACAATTTCAGTAATTGCATGTGGATACTTTTCATCGTGCAATAACTATCAAGTTTACCAAAGTTTTCTGAAATAGATGATTTTTAGTGGAGGTCAATATTCGATGCTACTGTGCATTCACAACCGTTTTCTGATAAAGTGAAAATGCTGAGATTGATCTCGTGTCTTGATGGTGACCCTCGAGAGCTAATCACAAATTATCCTGCAACAGAGAGTTCTTATGGCATGTGTTTAGCGAGACTACACTGTAAACCAAACTGTGTCCAATATGTGACCGATTATGCGCCCAACTGCCTTTATGTGACCAAATGTGGCCAAATCAGTCACATGCAACAAGGCTGATATGTGACTTAATGTGACTAATATCTGACCGACTGCTCATGATTATCGCTTCTTCCAATTATTGTGATAATTAAAACTAACTACTTGTTTAGGTTTTGGAGAGTAGAAGTACTGCCTCTATATTAAATTGAGCTATAAGTTATGGTTTAAATGAGTCCACTTCGTGGTGGGAAGGAAAGACCATACTTTCAGTTGAGAAGCTTATGGAAAGAACAACAAATATTTGCAAATCATTAGATACATATTCTACTTTCCATTTACTTTTGAATTAACCATCAATGCTTAATTCAGAATGTCTTAATCATTGTGTGTTGCTCAACGCCAACCGCCACCTGATGTTCAAAAACAAATAGATAAGCTGTTGTAGTAAACACCTTCTCTATACGCCAATGAAACAATCGATGGCTGTGGCAGCATCTATTGCTGTTTTTACCGATAAAATTGTTTGATTGAACCATCTATACATTGGTTCAATTTTGCATATACTCACTTCTCAGGACATTGCGATTGAAGATTCTATTTGGGAATAGGACGTCATTATGTGATTTCTTCCAGTTTGTCATTTTCAATGTAATAAACAAGCAGACCATTGACATGAAGCTTATTTGTTTCACGCTGTCTAAGCAGGATAACACAACTTCACTTACAACACGATGATACAACTTCCCGGCGAGATCAAGCAGATTAAACGAAGACATGTGTCACATTTTTCAATCACACAACCATTATCCTGATTAAAACAGTTTTCAATATGATAACATCTTCTTGCCAGTGATGTCCTTGAACAAAACACACCGCAAAGTATTCGGAAAATCAATTTGAATTATTCTCATCGAGCACCCGCCGCATATACATGATCTATGGTGATTCATCATCCGTCACATATGTGACTAAATGTGACCGATGTGACGAAAAATGTGTCATTTTTTTAAACTACACAATCATTATCCTCATTAAAACACTTTAATCAAACCAAGTTCACTGTGAAATTATCTTCTTACCAATGATATTCTTGAACAAAACATACCGAAAAGTACTCGCAAAATCAATTTGAATTATTCTCATCAAGTACTCGCCGCATCTGCATGATTTATGATGATTCATCACCGGTCACATATGTCACATAAGTCACATATGTGACCAAATGAATGTGACGAAAATGCGTCGGGCACATAATCGGTCACATATTGGGCACAGTTTGGTTTACAGCGTAGACTCAGTTTACGGAGGAGATCAGCGGCAGGTGACAGATGGTACGGAAGGTGAGAGTTGGAAAGACGATCGACGGCGAAAACCTGATGGAGTTGCGACGGTTTACAGCGGTTTGGGAAGGTTCGGTGTTGGTGACAGGCAAATTTTCGATCGACGGACACAGCGACGCACTGTTTCACGAGGCGAAGGAAGTTTGCACTGTTTCACTGCCAGAGAGCTTCTACGGCAGTGCGTGAAATGGACTTTAGATCACAAGGTAAGAGAGAATTTTGAATCTTTAATTGAATTTCTATCCGATTGTTCTAAAGTCATAGAAATTACTTATGTTGAAAGTAAAGTTAAAGCTAAACCACCTATGGATGCATGTGTTCAAGTAATTAATGAAGAAATGTAAAAGTTTTCACAATGGAGCTTTCCATCGTAAATGTATTTACCATCAAAGAGAGCTTAATAAAAATGAGAGTTATTACTTGGATAATTGTAACGATCTTTAAATGATGAATAAGAGAGAAATAATTTTGTATTCAAGAATCACTTATGCAGAGTGTGTTTGAAATTAAACCACACTGCAAATGATTGTCGTAATGAGAAGTTAAAATGTTAAGTATGTCCAGATGGTAAGAACCGCCATCATTTTCTCTTACATCATGGAAAAGTAATTAACTTTGAGCCAAGGCTTGACAGCAATGTAATTGAAACAAGTAATTTTAATTTCAACCGAGTGCAGTTTCTTTACAAGCGGTACCAGTAATTGTGTATAACAACGAAAAGAAAGTTTTTATTAATGCTCTCTTGAACATGGAAAGCGATTGTTCTTTTGGAAGTGACAGTGTCGTCAATGCTGTACTGTAAGGTTGAAAAATATGTCAAGTAAAGTTAGAACTACGAATACGGTGAACAAAGTAAATGAGAAGGTCTCTGTCGCGAAAGTTAAACTGAGTCTAGAGAACGTAAACGCGGAGTACAAAAGTAGCGAAGTTATGTTGTCCACTGGGAAAACGTTAAGAAGGAATGGTGTCACCTAAAGAAAGTTAAATTTCCGAAATTGGCACAGAGAGACCATCATGAGATGTTGATAGGGCAGATTTGGTCTTTTATCATCTAGTGTTTAAAGAGATAAGAGGGAAGAAGCATGAACCAGTAGCTAAGGTAACACCTTTGGGCTGGACGTGTGTAGGAAAGACGAAGGCAGTTCCTACTGAACAGTTGACTATCAGCTTTTGCGATATGGAAGACCAGCTTGAGTCAGACATTAGTCGATTATGGGAGTTGGATGTTCTTGGGATTAATGATAATGTCAAAGAAAGCGAGATCCTGACCTCTGATGAGAAACTGGCAAATATTATCCCTGAAAAATAATTAAAGTTTGAGATCGGACGGTATCATGCCCCAATTATTTGGAAACAGCAACCTAACTTTTATCACTGCCCAATCATTTTTATATTTAATCCAACTTCCTGTTCATTTACTTAAACGCGTTACTATTTTATTTTATAAAATAGAAAAGTCGTCTAAATTGAGGGAGAGCTATATTTTTGCTTAAATCACGGAAAATTGAAACACCAACCTATTTTAAAGGAAAATATGGAAGCCGTTAGGAAAAGAACCAACGGAATGATAAGCCGTATAAAAAATAATGAAGATATATAATTTCTTAAGATGTGAAGAGATTATAATGTCATACAAAGAAAAGGGCTATACATGTATAAAAGAGATTATCCCAAAAGAGAACGATAGAGGCTATTATATTCCATATTTTCCTATAATGCGTAATGATAAAGAGACAACTAAAGTTCGGTTGGTATTTGACTGTTCAGCGAAGTATGGGAAGGAAAGTTTGAACGATCAAATTCTGCCAGGTCCAAGGTTGCAATATGTTATTATTGACGTATTGATAAGATTTCGGAAGTTTAAATTTTGTGTTCTAGGTGACATCTCTGAAATGTACCTCCAAATTGCACTAAGATCTGCTGATAGAAGGTACTGTTGTTTCATTTGGGAAGATAAGATCTTCGAGTGGATTAGAACTTTATTCGGACGTTCACTGTATATTGTCCAAAGTCATGCAAAGAGGTATGAGCAAACGTGTAAAGCCACTGTAGAGACACTTAGAAACTCAATGTATGTTGATGACCTTGCTGATTCCAGAGAAAGTGAAAGTGACATAAATGAGCTGATAGATGAGGCGACGAAAGCTTTTGCTGACGCAGGTATGAAGGCAACGAAATGGATGACGAATGCGCAGTCAGCTTTAAAGTCTGTGCCGCAAGAGAAAAGAGCCAAGCAAACAAATAACATTTTTGAAATGCCAGTTACAGGGCTATTGGGTCTGTCATTACACTTTGAGACTAACGAATTATTTTATACTGTGAATGTAAATGAAGACAAAGACGAAAAGTTAATAACTAAGAGAGAAGTTTAAAGGCTGTTGGCGCGAGTCTATGATCCTCTAGGATTGTTAGATCAATTTATGATAAGAGCTAAGGCGATCTTTAAAAGAGTGTGAACAGCAGGAGCATCTTGGGATAAAAAGATACCACACATCAAATGAGTTTCCATTGAATTCGGCAGCCTGGTCAGATGTGCAGAGATTATTAAGACGTCTTGCATATGTAAAAAGATTTTTGAAGAATTGCCAAGTAGATAAGAAAGACAGAATTGTGAGTAAAGAGTTGCAAGTTGAAGAACTGAGAGAGGCAGAAGTAACGTTTTTTTAAGATTTGTCAAAGAGAACGTTTTGATAAAGAGATTGAAAGTTTGCAAAGTGACAAGAGAGTTTCCAAGAGTATTAATATTTTGAAGTTGAATCGATTCATAGATGAGGAAGGTTTAATACGGGCAAGATCACGTTTACAGAACATCATGTGGTTCGATGATGAGTTTAAGTTTCCAGTAATTTTACTTAAAGATCACGGGTCTGCTTGGTTGATAGTGACAGAGTATCATGAGAAGTATGGTATAGTATAGTAAGGCCAATTAAGTCAATACACGTGCTGCCATGCACGATGAACGCTAGGCAATACCCCATTGTCATGCGTGTTGAATACTGAGCAATGTTCCGTTGTCATACATGGTACACGCTAGGCGATGTACAATACTTACCGGCTTGGTAGACTTCAAATTCGCAGATGACCAGTTCCGTTGACTCTTTGATTATCGAAATGAAGCGTGCTGGTCTGCTTAACATTGCTAACTGATGCATTTCCCATGATATATGTCGACTTCCATATTGATGAAAGGTCATACCTAGTGGAAGCCACCCACTACGAGCGGAAACACTCAGAAGAAGCAAATAAGTATTTTTCATTTTGTTTCCACAGCAGCCAATTCGATTGTAAAAGATTATCTTATCGATGAAGTATACTTTTCCCAAGTCAATATTAAAATAATTAAATCTTTCGGCCTTGGTGCGACTGCATGAGTTGCCGTTGAAATTTCTGTCTCTGTTACCATCCACAGCACGTTCAGGAACTCCGCCAGATGCAACTGAACTTTGATATACTTGTTTTCCGAAGGCAATATTTTGTTCCAGGGGAGGTGCAGGCAGGCTTTCTTTTTCTGTAAAAGAGTGGGAGAATTCATTGTCAGAATCAAATAATTGCCTTAACCCTTAAGATGCTGTGCTTATTTCATACGCCTACCGACTTTCACTGAGCCTGAATTAACTCGAATCGTCACAGCAGGTGGCTGATTCGATCGAAGCCCGAGGTAACTCGTCGTATTGATTTATGCGCAGTAGCTGAATCAATTTAGACAGCTCTGTCTTTTTTTGTACGTTCCTCTGCTAGTCGCAGGGACAGCAGTGTAGACATTGCCACTGTTGATACTTCCACTTTTTTGAGGGATAATTTTTTATGTACATTTAAGTCTTTCAGTATTAGCAACAGCACATATTCGTTGCTGAATAATACTCGTAAGTTTATTCCAACTCCTGTCGGCACTTGTTGCCATAAGAACATTGTAAGAGGAGTGGACGATTTCCTTAAGAAGTATCAGTGGCGTGTTGTAAATTTTAACTCTACGTGTAACCATCGCTTGACTTTTTGTACGAACCGGTACCCTCCTGAGGATTTGATTCCTCCTTCGGTCCGTGCTTCCTGTACCTATGTTCGTCGCCATGTAGTGTCGTTACTTGGGCACTGTCGTAACTGCTTTCCAGTTGACAACCTGCCCAGGGCAGAGCGCGTAGAGCTTGACCGCTTGAGGTGTGATGACTCTGTAGTTGTTTCAACAATGGACAAGGGCAGCGGTTGGATCATTGTTCCCAATGAACATTACGAAGCCGAGGCCTTCAGGCAATTAAGTGATGAAAATTTTTATGTTCATTTGGATCGGGTCATCGATCCACATGTTCGTAAACGGCTTGTGACACTTTTGTCGACTCTTTTTTTGTAGGAATTTTATTACACGTCGTGAAGTGGTAGCTCTTGAGCCTTCTCTTCCTGTGAGACCAAGAAAATTTTATTTACTTCCCAAGGTTCATAAATCGTCATGGGTTTACTCTTGTATGCCTCCAGGTCGCCCTATTGTGTCTGACACGGACAGTGTTTCCCGTACGTGTGCAACTCTGCTTTACTTTTTAGCACCATTAGTACACTCCGTGAAAAGTTATGTCGGAGACTCTTTGCATGTGATAAGTATTTTGAATACTTTACAGATTATTTGCAGCTGATTTTTGCCTACTCTAGATGTGGCTTCGCTGTTCACCAACATTCCAACGGAAGCCGGCATTTCTGCTGTAAGTCGTGCATTCCTTAAGTTTCCGGACCCTAGGAGACCGGATTTGACACTGCTTACTATGCTTCGTATCATTCTCACGTCAAATAATTTTTCTTTTCGTGATGAAAGTTTTTACAAGTGCAGGGTGCGGCTATGGGTTGTGCTTTTGGCCCTTCGTATGCAAAAATTTTCTTGTCAGAATGAGAAGATCATATTTTTAAGCTTGAGCATAAGCCTGTTCCCTTGTTTTCTTCATCTGGAACTCTGATGAGTCAACCTTGTTAAATGTTTGTACATATGTAAATAGTATTTATGACAGTATTAGAGTTGAACTTGCCTACAGTATTACTGAGATCAGATTTTTAGATCTCCTATTGTATAAAGGCCGTAATAGTATTCTGTATAAAGTAGGTTTCTAACCAACCGATACTCACAGCATCTTGTCACCTAATTCATTTCATCCTCATAATGTTTTTAAGTCAATTCTATTTGGTCAAATGCATCGTTGGTCAATGCGGAGTTGAAGTTATAAAGATTTCAAGGATACGAAGGGTATTGTTCAATCGCACTGGGAACAGCAAGGTTACATCCACACCGCTGTCCACAAGGCTTTTCGCCAAGTTTTAAGTTTAACGGGTCAGTCGCCTAATGATTGGAGCACTGGGTTTTTCTCGTGCCCTTATAAAATATGTAAATACAGTCTCCACACCTCCTCTGTACAAAATCCTGTAAATAACTACACTTTACACTTTTTTTAATTGTTTATAGGCTTACCTGTCAGACCCGCAATGTCATTTATTTTATTAGTTGTAGAAAGTGTAAAGTCGGCTACGTAGGACAGACCTCCTGTATATTGTCGAGGCGGATCTCTCAGCACCTTAGCAGTATTAAGTGCTTATCTTCATCCACCGTTGCTCACCATTTTTCTCGAACGTGTGACATTTCTGACTTTTCGTTCACTGCTTTAGAACACTGCCCTCATGACAATAAGAGACTTCTACATGAGAATAAGTGGATCAAGCGCCTTTGTACCCTTGCCCCTCAAGGCCTAAAGTTAGAGCTTAACAGGCTTCATAAGATCCACTTAATCCTCCTTTTAGTGATTGTAGTAAACGTGTGGTGCAAGTGTGTCGGAAGGAACTAAACGTCGACATTTGTCCGTCTTTCCGTATGCATAAGAATTTCGACAGGCTTCTTACTGCTAACCGTTGAGTCTGTATGTACACTGTAAACTCCTCGCCACAAAAGCTGCCACGAACTCGCCACGAAACGAATAATTGTTGCCGACTCGTGGCAGGAAACTTGTCGCCACTAGCCGCCACGAAAATCCGCCGAAGATGAGAGACCGCTTCAATCATTGAGATAATCACTTAGAATATTCTACAACATCAACATGCTGCTTTCTGGAAGCAGATTTACATAGTTCTATGGGATTTCGGTGAATATTCCTCGATATTCTAGGATTTGCAATATTTTGTTTAAATGTCGATGTGATTGTGATGAAATGTCTTCCCCAGTGTCGCCACCAACTCGGCAACACTGGCCACGAATTGAAACAATCGACTGAAATTAGCGAGAAAGGAACCAAAAAAAATCTTTCAATATTCCTGAGGAGTCTGGTTAGTAGATTGTTCATCTTACTATCAATTAGGAAGATAATTTGCTCCGTTTTAGACATGCAGACATTTGTTTTGATGAATATGTTTTTGAGCAATTGGAATGGAAGACACTTTAGATTCAATGTAGAATGTTGCGCTGTTCCATATGTGAATCGAACACATTCGGGAGACATGTGTATCTTTCTCACGCTAAAAGGTATCTTGACAACAATTGTATTAATCACATGATCAGGTAAGAAAATCAGTGGTGATAAACATTTTAAATTGTGGATGATAGAATGTAAAAGTTGATGTAGTCGGATTCATCTATGCATGATTTCATCTATATCAATTACTTCATGTATACTAATTCTCCTTCTGTAGCTTTTCATGGTCGGGAATGAGACATTTTCAGATAAAGTAACTGAAATTCACCGAGTAAATTTATGTTGAAAGTCTATATTTTCGCTCAGCTGCAGCATAGGACGTAAACAGTTTTTGTATTGAGTACTTTGTTTGTCGGCTTTTACATTTAGCGCAGAGCTAAAGTCCTATGCCTAAAATGCTCATCTTCAATTATAATTCTCCACCAAAATATAGTTGGTTTCAGCATTACAAATCATTCATGCTATGTTTACAAGCGTCACCATGGTTTTCATGGATAAATTTGATTTTAGTCAGCTGCTGTTGTGACTTGTTATGCTGTTTCATGAGAACAACTTCAGAAAACGCATTTCCCATGCTTTCTGAAACTCTCGTTCTCATTGGTTCGCTTCAGCGATTTATTGAGCCAGTTACATCCACAGAATTAAATATTTTGTTTATCTGCTTCGGTTTGCTCGAAGTGTGATTAATACGAAATTGACGGGACATAGAGGAACCTATTAAGTGGGCAAAAAGGAATTCCTTATACCTTCCAGAGATAGGAAAAAAAGTCGTGCGTCGCTTGCGGATTAATGTGAGTTCCAGCAAAATGTTTCGATTGCCAAAATTCCTTCTGATTCGAAGAATTCAGATCATTGCGCACAAGTTTTCTCCATAATGTTGGCCCTTCCGATCATTACTAAACAAAGTAGCAGGCGTACAAAAATTAGGTCACTTGATGATTTCACATCCTCTCCTCGGCATTGCTCACTGTATAGTGCATACATTGAATCGAAGCCAGACATCGATGTGTGTTTCGGTGTGTGCGAAGTGATATCACAGCGCGCACGCATCTCTCACTGGCTTTGGTGCCCTCTGCTGCCAGCTCATTGTTTGCCGTTTCCAATAGCAAGCGATACACGAATCATCCATTCGAGAAGGAGCTAATTCTGTGATGTGCTATTTCGATATTAGGGTTACATACAATTCTTCCTTTCTAGGAAACCGAAGCGCGCGCAGATGAATCTAATTCTGTGGTTACATCACTTGCATGAAGTATCTCCATGTCGCTATCTTTAAGTGGCAGCTTAGTCACTCACAGAGGTAGAGTTTGATGCATTGCATCGAATAAACTGCCAGGTCAACAATGCTACGCAGCACCTACGTAGCAGATGGTAGCATTGGTTGCAGTAGGTAGCGTGTCTGTACTGCGCAACTGCAACGTAGCAGCTACGTAGCATTTTCTTCGGTAGCGAAGGCAAGGTAGCGGAATAAAGCAGCTACGTTGATATTTTTCGGTAGCAAATGCAAGGTAGCGAGACGTAGCAGCTACGTTGCAATTTGTTCGGTAGCTAATAGAAAGTAGCGAAACGTGGCAGCTACATAGCAGGTATAATCTCTCCTACTTGGCATCACATGATGCCAATATTGCGTCACAAATGCTCCTGGGATGTCTTCCTCCTTAGCGGGTTGACTTTCGCCAGGTGAAAAGTGATACGATAGTGTCATTATCTACCAAATCGGGAGAGTTTATCATCTCATCACATGTACCATGATGCAACTGAAATAGCCTACACATTACTTAAGATGTTACGTAATATTGCACAAAATTGTCAGACTCATGAGGTCCCGAAATAATCCACTGAAAAATGCTACGTGGATTCCAAATCGAATCCACTTGACATTCTGGAATTCACGTGGAATTTTTTTTTCGTCCAAAATTGATATTGCAGGATTTTCGTCTTTATTTTAGTAGTGAAGCAGTTTCAATTTGTTCGAAATCATGACGGATGACGTGGATAATTCTATGTGGATTCCAGGTGCCATCCCGGCCGTGTCGAAATATCCTTGTGGTAAATCCAAATTCCATGGCGCATTCGTGTGGAAATATGCCCACGTGAAAAGAAGCAAAAAATTCTATGTGGATTCCCCGTGGTATTCATGTAGGAATGTCAACGTGGAAAAGATGCTGAATATCCAATGTAGATTCGAAGTGGCATTTATATAATTGAGTCCACATAGGGAAAAGCGAAAATTCAATGAAATATGCCCACGTGAAAAGAAGCAAAAAATTCTATGTGGATTCCCCGTGGTATTCATGTAGGAATGTCAACGTGGAAAAGATGCTGAATATTCAATGTAGATTCGAAGTGGCATTTATATAATTGAGTCCACATAGGGAAAAGCGAAAATTCAATGTAATTCTACATCATAGTCGGTTCGTCCACTTCGTCGAGCAATCATACAAGTAAGCTTGTACAATTGATTCAAAGCTACTCAAAGGATTATACATATTTGATTCTACTGTTTTCAAAGTAATTTGATGTAACTTAAAGATTTAAGTTTTTTCTGATTGAATAGCGAATGCATTTCTCAAAAGGCTTTTGTGTTTCTATATTTGAAATTAATCATTATTTTACGCTATTTTTGGATCCGATCCCCATCAACTTGCGACCAGATAAAAAAGGATTATTCAGCATTCCTATCCTCATTTCCTATTTCCTCCATTTCTGATCATCCTCTTCCCCCTTCCTCCCTCTCTCACTATCTCTCTCTCACACACACACACTCTCTCTTCTCTCGCATTATATCATGTACGTGTATACACGCGCATATTCGTGAGGCATCATAAATATTGAATGGTCTATGTCTATTTCGCACGACAATATTTTTTACATAGGTAACCAATTGCTATTGTCACTTAAATCTCCCAATAATGAAATTCGCATTTCACAAGTATTAAGTCTTGGAATTAAATCGTCTTTTAAATGCTCGAAACTTTTGCAACTCTGAGTTTTCTATTGGTTTCATCAAGTAATGAGAACTAACATTTTACGTTTAGCAGTATAGGCTATACTCTGCATCCAAAATTTGCGAAAGCGATGTGATTTTGAAAGCTTTTACACAGCCAAGTTCTGTTACGCAATTTCACTACCGCCCTTCTTGCTTTCATAGACAGCTATTTCATCCCTATCCCAATTTCGGCAGCTCGCACGTCTTTGTTCGCCTTCGCCTGATGACAGCTACAGGTGGAACAGGTAGCATGGATCGATGATGCTGGCGCTTTACCTCCAGCCACACACAAGCGTCAAGCATGGAGAAACTGACATGATTGCGATGTCACGTCAAATATAGCAGACTTCAGCATTGTGGACTTTCATTGCGCACGCCACTGCTGCTATCCTTCATCTGTCTGTAGAGACCGCTAGTCTCAGTGTTCCCTACTTTATCTTCTTCAAATTCTTATTCATCGTGTGCAGTATCAAATTTAGTGATACATGCGGATTGCGTACAGCCTTCGTCGTGGCAATGGATTCTTCAAACGGAAGCAAAACTTCATCCGATAGATCTGCGATATGGATTTGAAGAAACTTGAATAGGCTACCTAAACGATGCACTGGAGATAAAGAGAAATGGTGCTGTTGGATGCCAGAACAGAATTTCTTTCGAATGAGACAATCAAAATACATTTGAACTCCATAGACTTCATGAGTACTCCATGACTTGTCGCTTCTTCGTTTATCAACTCCGTGGTTCAAGCTCAAATGCTTCTGTGTGTCGATTCTTTCATCGCAACAACATGTAAGTTTCAGTACTTAAATTCATATTAAATTGGTGAATGAATGAAATAAGAAATAAAATCAGAATGGAATTTTCGAAACAATTCAGATTCAGATGTATTTCACAAAATTTTGAAGATAGGCTACACATACGCGTCATCATTTACCTTCATACTGTATGTAGTCTGTCTACAACTACATGTATATCGTGATGGCATATACATCGGCAAATGTTGTTCCAAGGCCTGATGATAATTTTGCTTTCAAAAGTCTACTTTAATAAGTTTTTACTTAGTTTACTCATTAATTAACTAATTACCATTTGTTTTATAGTAGTCCTATTGGAAATTTCCATAATTTTGCATTAATTAATAAGTATAAGCATACGTATTTTAAGATTTATTATTGTGTATGTACTACAGCACTGTAATTTTGCGCAAATATTCGGCGTATACACATGGGCCTACATCCACTCACATTTAGGCGCACTCATATACTAACAAATATTATCAACTTGAGATGTTGAAACAAGAAATGAAATGTTTTACATTTCGGCATGCAATTTTACATATTCATACCTCTTGTTCTGCTGCATTTTTAGACTGATCAATTTGTGTAGGAGCATCTTCCAAGTAGCATCTGAATATGCTTAACAATCGAGTCCTTGCTTCGACAGTCGGCTGTTTCCGGACAAGGAAGATATGAAGCTAATCATTAAAAGTAAGTAGGCCTAAAACTTTCGGCGATCATTTCCTTAATTTCTATTAGTTTCATTATGCATTTGATAATCTCCAATGAAATTTAGATTATGAGACACTTAGCCTATTTAGACATTGAAATTATTTATTATGATTTAGTGGCTTCTTTATGTCCCTTTGTAATCATTTGAAATACTCTCATATTTTTAGATTTATTTGCTGTTCAAGCGTTCAGGACATGTGTCCCTTCTTCAGCGGTTAACAAAATCAAGAGGACAAGCAATGAACTCCTGAACAGCAAATAAATCTATAAATAAGAGAATATTTGAAATGATTACAAAGGGACATAAAGAAGCCACAGAATCACAGTGAATAATTTTGATGTCAAAATATTAAAATAACAAAATATTTCAAATAATTTTTGATTTCGCAATGTTTTATACGAAGGGGAATAAAAAAGATGATAATCATAATGAAGAATTTGCTACCGAGTGAAGGTGAACTATATTACTCGTAAAATTCCAACTCTCCAGCTGTAGACGACTGTGAATCAGACTTCTGTTGTAATTCTTGTTACAATTACATAATCGCAATCACAATTAATGTAATTAGTAATTGTAATCAATTACATTTCTGATGAGTAATTGTAATCGCAGTCATTAACATTTTTAGCCATGTAATTGAGAGGTAATTGCGATTACTTTGCAGTCAGCACAGTTTAACATTCGTTCCACAAGTTGCTTAAATTACGTGGCTCTGCTCGTCAAAAAATGTATTACTATACTTAAATGTGTAGCCTACCGGGTGTACAACTACCGGTTCTTTTTTTAAAGAAATTTATGACGAAACACAATTCCAAAATCCAAATGAAGTGCCGGTCTTATTCTTTCCCTCTTATCTTAATAGCTGAATCTGAAAATGCAGATCAGAAAATTACTCCTCTCGGAGAAAAGAGAAAAAAAACAAAGTTGAAATCTTCAAGTCAATTAAAATCATAGCAGGTAATTGCAAGCATGGCAGTCTCCTAGAAGCCAAAAGTCTCAATATCCCAATTCTGTATCTTCAGTTTGAATCGTAGTAGAGTTGTATGGCGAAAACACTTGGGTGAGAATAAAAAGGTGCTAATTTAATATCAATGCTATATCATCGCCTGCTTTTCAGGGGAGCAATTGTAATTAACCTAAGCAAATCTGCCTTGAAAAAGAGAACGCAGAGTTTAATTCTGACAATTATCTAAAGTAATTATGAATTAATTGAAATGTAATCGAAGAAAAACGGAGTACCGGTAATTTGTAATTGTAATCGATTACATTGATAGAGATGTAACTTGTAATTCCAATCAACTACATTTCATGAGTAATTGACACAAGTCTGCTGCGAATACAACATAATGAATCAGAACACATATAGAAGGTCGTAAGAAAGGCATAAAAAGTTTTTCTACAATTCCTGCTCATAGTATGCACATTAATTAAATGTTAACCAGGCATTGACATTCTTCAGTTAATTTGTATACTTTCAATACGGAGATCATAGTATAGCATCATAGGGACTTACTGTGCTTAGCTGCATGCATGATTCGTATGAATAGTATGCTACAGACAGGGTTGGAACCGGCCGACCGATTTTAGTAATGCCGGCCGTTTAATTTAATTAGACACACGTCGACCGTTGTTGACATTCAGTCTAGAATATATTGCTCAGTTAATCATTACAACATTAAGAGCATGTAAATGTAACATAATTTGAAAGTGTCCACACGTATGTTTTGTGACATGATTATTACGAACTGTTCCTTAAACAGTTAAAAAATGATTACTGGCAACTTATACATGTTATAGTTCAAACTCCACTTTATCAGTGATGCAGTTTCTAGAATCCTCCTCTATCCTGTATGAATTTCGGAAGGATTGTGTCCTCTTCTCTGCCTTTTTCTCTGCGGATTTTCCTTTTGCATCTCCGCCTTGGATAGAAAACGACATTATCAATGAATAGTGATGAAAATTTTCCGTGGAAAATTATGGAAAAAATTGGAAAAATTTTGGAAAATTTTGAAAGTTTTGATTTTTTGATAGGCCCTACAATTTGAGCACTTCAAGTGCCGAGGCAGCTGCGTTCCAATAAATTGGGTCTATGCTCTTGATGTCATCATTATTTCGATTAACTAGCTCTGCATGGAAAGTTGCATTTAAGGTTGTAAATTACTAGCTTTTCACGATCTAAATTACGAGCACGCCGAAACTACGCAACAAGCGAAAAACATCGAGACACATGCCTTAACCCTCAGAGACCTGGGGTCCAGTAGACTCCGAAGCCTTGCCCATGTTTCTGCTCATGCCCATGAAAAATCATCATTTTTGACAGTGAATCGGCATGTGTTACTGCATCTCAACTGAATCAGTTGACGTATGGTAGATAGGCCAAGGTCTATGTATCACCAGACCCCCCTCAGGTCTCAGACTGTGTAGAAATTTTTGCTGTCAGATGAAAAATAATTTTGTGCATGTCCACGATGGTGCATAATGAGTGAATTCATTTATTCAATGTCTATATCATGATCGTGCATGACTAGTTGACCTACATGAACAAATCAGCATAAATCAATGTTCAAAATGAAAGCTATCATTATATCTTTAGTTCAACACTAAGAATAGAGTGTAGGCAAAGTTTTCACATCAGTGGTTCATGAGTTTGAGATCCCCACAGGTGTTTTGAGGATCTTAAAATGCAACAATTATGCCTCAGTTTAGACCTATTTCCGATTTATGTGGAAAAATTTCAAATAATGGCCAAATGTACACTATAAACCAAACTGTGCCCAATATGTAACCGATTATGTGCCCGACGCATTTTCGTCACATCGGTCACATTCATTTGGTCACATATGTGACTTCCATGTGACCGGTGATGAATCATCATAAATCATGCAGATGCGGCGAGCACTTGATGAGAATAATTCAAATTGATTTTGCGAATACTTTTCGGTATGTTTTGTTCAAGAATATCATTGGTAAGAAGATAATATCACATTGAACTTGGTTTGATTAAAAAATGTTTTAATGAGGATAATGATTGTGTAGTTTAAAAATGTTACACATTCTTCGTCACATGTCGGTCACATTCAGTCACATATGTGACCGATGATGAATCACCATAGATCATGCATATGCAGCGAGTGCTCGATGAGAATAATTCAAATTGATTTTCCGAATACTTTGTGGTGTGTTTTGTTCAAGGACATCACTGGCAAGAAGATGTTATCATATTGAAAACTGTTTTAATGTTTTTAAACATCAGGTGGCGGTTGGCGTTGAGCAACACACAATGATTAAGACATTCTGAATTAAGCATTGATGGTTAATTCAAAAGTAAATGGAAAGTAGAATATGTATCTAATGATTTGCAAATATTTGTTGTTCTTTCCATAAGCTTCTCAACTGAAAGTATGGTCTTTCCTTCCCACCACGAAGTGGACTCATTTAAACCATAACTTATAGCTCAATTTAATATAGAGGCAGTACTTCTACTCTCCAAAACCTAAACAAGTAGTGGGTCAGATATTAGTCACATATTAGTCACATTAAGTCACATATCTGCCGAGCTGAATGTAACCGATTTTGGCACATTTGGTCACATAAAGGCGGTGGCAAACGTCTCATGTGTTGGGCACATAATCGGTCACATATTGAGCACAGTTTGGTTTACAGTGAAAGGGTTATGCTGCATAGAATAAATCAATTTATTTAAAATAAACCATCTGAGGTTTTATAGCGACAGCAAGCATTGTAAAACCAACTTTTATTACAACGGATACTGTGCTAAATGTAGCTGAATTACAAAAACAACGCATTTTTACATGTATTTTAGTTATATCAACTTGCTACACACGAAAACCCACTTTTTACAAAATATTTTTTTCGCTTTTGGAGAGATCATCAATTTTTCCATTTTTTCATCACTTTTACAAAACGTAATTTTATTTTCACTCACCCTTGGCATTTTTCACACCTTCAAAATCATCATTTTTTCACAACATAAAAAACTTTTATTAGTATGTGTTAACACAAAAAATCATTTTTATCAATTTTTTGTTCTTTAGCACTAAGTGCATTTTTTCTATAACAAGATGACCTTCGTTCAGTTTCTAAGAGAATACGGTAGACAAACAACAACAAACTTTGATCTGAAGAAAATTGCTAAACAATTATAAATAAAAAATTTCATGCATTAATGAGAGACGAATTAGACTTCATAAAGATTAACCTGAAATAAATTTCATAACAAAGATTGATACATCTGAACAAAAAGGAATCCATTGGTCTGCAAGTCAAAAGAATATTGATTGGACCGAAGGTACGCAGACAAAGTCTGATGGAGAAAACTATTATTTTGATTCACATGGTCTTCCTCCAACAAAAGAAGTAAAAGAATTTCTTGGAAGCAGAACACATAGTACTTTTCAAATAAAGAAAACCTGGAACTAGTTACTGTGGGCAATTATGTTTTTATGTTTTATACAAATTACAAAAAGGGGAACCATTTCTTGGTATTATGTTAGAATTAAAGTTCTGACTTTTGTAATTCATTCACATAAAATCTTCCTTTTATTTCTTCATTATCTAAATCTTCTATTTCATACGTAGTTTTATTTATTTTACTAATTTCAAATATTTCTTTCGTCCAATAACCAACAAAACCATTTTTCAAATCTATTCTTATATTCTTGAATTGAAATATTCTTCAAATATTCTTATACTTAAATATTCGTACTCTATCACCAATCTTGAATTTTGGTTTCCGTTTTTGTAATTTAGGATTATTCTCATTTTCATAATCATTTTCAAATGTTTTCTTTCTTATCAAATATGGATTTTTAGAAGTAATTTTTGGACTTTCTTCAATACTTGAATGAATCTTATTGTTACATTCCTCAACGACACCTGGTAATATCTTTAACCATTTCTGATTACCTTGTTCAGCAAATTTCTTAAATAATTTGTTTTTTAATGTTTTATTAAATCTTTCTATTACTACAGCTTTTCCAGTATTTTCAGTGAAATGAACTGTTTCAAATGATGGTTTAACATTTCTATTATAAAATTCAGATTCTCTATCAACAAACAATTTTTTCGGTTTTCTATTACATTCCTTAAAAATTTCTTCAGATGTATATTTAACTGATAAACCACTTATTTTTTAATGGTTTCACCCAAGCATATCTAGTATATAAATCAATGACTATTAAAACATACTTATGTCCCCTTCCGTTTGGCATATGAATAAGATCTGCACTCCAAGTATCATCTTTATTAAACATATTTACTTTCAATAGATACTTTAGTTTTCTATATTCTTTATGAATTTCAGAGGCATAAGTTTCACTTAAACCTTGACCTAACATAACTTTTGCTTGTAATGCTTTCTTAACAAACATTCTTTCAATTCTTTCTCTAAAGGTAGGATTTTCAGTATCATCTAATTCTTGTATCATTTTCTTGCTTCATGTCTAAAAGCCATATCATCATGATCTATGTATGCTAAATCATGTCTATAACCTGCTGCATTCTTTTTTTTGGTTCTTCACCTGGTTTTGGATTCTCATCTAGTCTTATATCTAATCGAGTTCCTGGACCGGTATATGAATGATCAGGAAGATGCTTTTCTCCTTTATATTTTGCCCAAATAAAAGCCGGAAGATATGTTAATGCTTTTTGTATATCACCTCCGGTGTGCAGTTCAAAGTTGTTATCATTACCCGATTAACCAAATTCATTGGCACTCTATGGTATTCTGTGACACGCAATGGCCCGATTAACCAAATTCAATGGCACTTTATGGTATTCTATGACACGCAATGGGAGTGCCATAGCACACCTTAACGTTCAAAACGCACAAAAATTATTGCAAATTTGAATATTTTTTTTAGATTTAATTATTCAGGATATTAATTAAAAAATCGTAGAACTTTCTAAGCGAAGACCTACGCATACATTTATGCTGTAAGTCTTGAAGATACGCTGTAATCACTTAAATGATGCAGCAGTTAGTTACATCGAAATTATAACAGAATTTCTCTTATTTTAGATTACGGATATATCTTTTGATTCCGCTTGTTTCATAGCTTTCTCACTGGCCCAAGCATATCATCGTAAGTCATCTAGGGGTCTAGCAGTTACTTCAAACAGTTGTGCAAATATCATCCAATGCTATACGCAAAGTTTTTAAGTAAAAAATTTTGATTATGTTTTTAAATTTCAGTTTGGGTTGATCGGGTTCTTTCAACGAGTCTGCTGCGTCTTCTGAGAAATCCATGTTTGGTGAAATCCTCGAATCGGTGTTTTAAGCCATGAAGTAAGTTATCAAGTCCCCGGTGTTCTAACAATTTATACACTACTATCTGAAAGAATTATAGTCCAATTATATTTGGTCTTTTAGATATCATTTAGAAAATCGTTATTTGATTTCACTTTCAAAACCTTTGATATGTATTCTATCAGGTTGACTCCACTGCTAATTCTAAAGATTCTAAAGATTCTAAGATTTCCAAATAGCAAGTTAGTGAAATTTCGACGGGCATTCATAAAATATCACTTTAAACACACTGCTGCTGGCAAATTGCCTAAGTTACTGCACCTGCAATAATTAATATAAAAACTGCTTTTTGCAAACACAATGTAAATGTAATAAGAAAACATTGTTTTCAATATTAAAAATCAAATAGGACTACTTGATTATTCTATTTACATTGTGTATGCAAAAAGAAGTTATTATTAATTATTGCAGGCGCACTTACTTAGGCGATTTGCCAGCAGTGTGTTTAAAGTGATATTTAATGAATCGAAATTTCACTAACTTGCTAATTGCAAATCCCAAATTTACCCAGGCATGGCTGGGAGTAAATAGGGAGTTGTGTCGATCTTAAGAGATGTGAACTAGGCTTGCTGATGATTCCTGATTTTGGATGAAATAGCAGCTGTTCAGGGTATCTGTTTCAATTATTTTCAACTGAGGATGCAATTCAATATCTAATTATTCTACCTCCCAACTTTAGGTAGATTATTATTGTTGTCATTATTCCAGTTCAGTCATAACATTTTGCGATAGATAGTGTGTTATAGTCATATTTCTCTGTTACAACATTAACAGTATTTTAACATAAGCTGTTCGCAATTCGTACATGTATTCATCTCAGATCGACTAATTTCAACAATCTTTTTTTAATAGCATGATTAAAGATCAGACATGTCTTTCTTTCATATAAAAGTAACAAATTTTTTTTAAGCACCGGTGATAGAGTTGTCAATGCGGGTGCGTATTAGCAAATCCAATGTGCTAAATCAATGTATTTTTCTGAGAATTTACTTTTAATGAGTATTGGAAATAGTAAAAGAATTATTCAAAAGTGTGTTTATATTTCGATTTATTCTCAAGAGCTTATTTCATTTCATTAAGGTCAATCAATCATTTCAAGAGCTAGATGCAAAAGATATGGTGATTAGTGTCTAAGGCTTTGCCTCTCGACTCAGGTATTGATTGCAGGCTTTAGATTTCAAATCAAGATATTAATCTTTGTGTTATATTTAGTTTGGCTCGTTTTTGCCATAGCTAATGTTTTTAGATCAAATTTGTTGCTTGACATGTTTGGTGTTTGTAGATAGCTAATTGAGAAGTGTTTCAATTTCTTTGTTCTGATGTGAACGAGGCCGCTTTATACTGCCAATCCAAGTTTTGAAAAAAATCACATTTTTCTTCATAGAAATGAAGAAGGAAAAAACGAAGAGGAAATGATATTTGCAAGCATGGAAATTATGTGTTAAAAATCAGTTCTGTGTACCTATTTGTTAAAAACATTACGATTAAGCAATGATTCACATCTATATCAATCACATATCGATATGAATAACTCCACGTTTAAAAAAATGTTCTTCATCAAAATATTGACCTATGTAAAAAATGTTATCAAAACTGAAAATGGAACAAATGGATCCATTTTAGTTCGAAAATTAAAAACTGTAGTAAATTGTCAGATCAATTGTGAAGGGCTTGAACTAATTTTATACGAGTATGTGTTACGCAATATTTTGACTGGGAGTTGGGGAGAGTTGCGAAGTCAGCAGCACATGGCTTGAAGTCTCCCAGGACTTTGGGACCCAAAATTATTTAATTTCATTTAGTTGCTTTCAGACATAATTTTGAAAGAATTTCATATTTTCATGCACTTTTCTGGATGGTTCAGATTTTGCGGATTTTCATATTTAATATCCTGCTCCAGCAGTCTGATGAAAGATATCTTTCCACATGAATATCACTAATAAGATCAGGACTAGGATTCAGTTCTGTGATCCTGCAATTATTAAATTAATACTTTTCATCTATTAATACATTTCAAGACGGCCACTTTAAATGAAGGAGTGTAAGTTCCCACATTTAGTTGTTCTGATAGGAAATAGAATTTTTATATATTATATTTTATATATTATATTTAATATTATATTTTATATTTTATATATAAATATTTTATATTTTATATATAAAATTTTTATCACTATCAAGCAGCGTTTTACGTGTGCAGTGGTGGTCAGAAGGGGGGATGCCGAGATGCATCCCCCCACCAGCCCAAAGTATTGTGATATAAAATATGAACATTCAATTTATCAATTTAACATCAGCAAATTCTACATTTTAGCCTCCAAGCAATAATTTGGCAATGTATCTGCACTGAAATAGTACAAAAGTCGGACGGCGAAACGAACTCTATCCCGTTACATCATTTCCGCTTATATCACTGATTTAGAGCTTATCAACTTAGAGACATGTAAAACCAAGGAATGTAGCGGCTACCGCAATAGGTTTGTTTATCCTAGGCAGCTCAGATGTTGATGACCCGCTGTGATATTGCGTATCCTACATGATGCACTTGAATTAACAGATGTTCTGCCCATCAGCTCTGTGATGCAAGAAAGTTGACCAAGTGCTTTCAAATCCGTTCGACCTACGGACTTTCCACCCACATGTGTGGTGGTTTGCCAATTGGAACGACTATAACATGTATCTGTCATTCGATTCGTTCTCAATATTTCTTAAATGTTGTGCCGATGGATCACCTAACACATATCGTGCTTAATTAACGGATTTCGTTTTCCTAACTCTCTGATAATTCAAATGATGGCATCTCATTTAAATGAACATATACATGAAAATGTAATTTAAAACAGGCAATTCAATATAACTTATGACATTTGCTGATTATTTCACATTTTATTCTGTTTGAGGATTGGAGCAATTAAATTTAATCCCCCCCACTGGAATTTTCTGTGACCGCCCCTTTCCGTGTGTGATAGGAAAATGTCGCTTTGCATCTAGGAACTTTTAAATGATAAAGAAGATAAATATTTTATTTGAAATTCTCTTAGAAGGAAGGAAATAATTACGAGAAAGTATTCTTTTTTTGAATATAGTAAAAGTCACACTAGTAATGAGAGAAAGCTAATCGAGCTTTCCACCTTCCTTCAGATTTTTATAATCATGAAATGAATCAAATTGAGCAGGCATTTACACGTGTCACTGAAGAAGTTAACAGGTAAGATAAGAACAGAGCGCGCCGAGATAGGGAGGGATTGGCATTCATGATAAAGCATTCAAGCACCGCGAACGAGATTACAAAATTAGTATTTATTTATATCGGTGAGACCGGAATTGAAATTAACAGCATTGTCGGGAATCGGGATGCGATCTTGAAATAGATGTCAAAAATTTCCCACTGTGGAGGTCATTGTGGGAATAGCGCATGATGAATAATGATATAAAACACATCAAAGCAGTGAATACTACGAGCTTATCTTAGCTTATAAGTTAGCACATTCGACAGATACTTCTGTTCCACTTTGTACTTATAATTATATTTCGGTTTTACATCATCAAATCTTATTAATTGATTAATTGAATAAGTGAAGAAATAGATCGTTAAAACGAGAGACTCTACAATTGAGAGTGTGTGTCGATCGCCAGCAAATAAGTGATGCTTCCTATATTTGTCTTTATGCATGTATGTAATTAAGTATGCGTGATCCATCAATGTATTATTGAGATTAAATATGTACTAGCCATGATTACCCTTTCTTTGTTATTCCCATGCTACAATTCCCATCAAACTGAGGTGACTGACTTTTCAAAGAAACAAAGAAGAGAATCTATTCATAAGGATGATGAATTGCTCTCTAAATAAGCATGTATGGACCAAATGTAATGACAGAAATCTAATATCACCGCCACCACAGTATTTTAATTATCTATGAAGCTTGAATCCATGGTCCATAATATTTGAAATTATTTTAATTATGTGTTAAAATTAAAATTCACACTTGAATTTCAATACAAACATGATAATCACCCTAATAAGTTTAACCTCTTTCCTTTTTATCTGATGCGGTTTTAGTAGGTGAAAGCATAAGAGCATAAATATTATCTCTAATAATAGCAGTGCTTTCAAATCTAAAATTCTACCAGTATCGCAAGATGCTTACAAAAAGTTAGAAAAGACAATAACTTTACATGCTTACACCTTGAATATACGCATGCATGCATGCATGGAAACCAATATAGTCTAATGTTCCATAAAGTTTCATTTTACTTACTTATTGTCAAAAGTTTATTTGTCTGCTCTCACTAGGTGTGACACGCAGACTGAATCAAACTAATTGAAACATGATTCCTGCTAGAGTATCGATCAAGCAATGGACAGTCACTGGACAGGCAATTACGAAATGAATAAGTAGTAGCTAAAAAGTACATATACAGAAAAATTACTAATAGGAAAAGAAGTGCATCGACAACTTGAATAAAAAGAAAGGACCATTGTCTGATCGATATTCTAGCAGGAATCATGCTTCAATCAGTTTGATTCATTCTGCGTGTCACAACTACTGAGAGCAGACGAAACGCAGTTGTGACAATAAACAAGTAAAATGAAACTTCTGGTGATATTTTTCATCCGCAAGATCACAGCGGGGCGCATTTGCATTATTATGTTATGATCCTATATTAATAATATAAATCTCCAATACAGGAAACAGCAATTATCAAATACTCTTCAATTGCAATATTTTGCATTATTTTTAATTTAAATGGAGTTTATCTGCTATATACAGAACGTCTATGTTCCATCATCAACTTATCATTTATCGCATATTTATAATGTATTTCCTGTTTGTTGCAGATCAACTCCTACTACATTTCCCAATGGAAGAGAAAGAAATATGGTGAATGATTTCTGAGAAACTTTTCATTGAAGCAAGTGTTCAAACGGCTAAAAAGAGAAGATATTAAAAATCATTGGCTGTTTTTTGAATTAATGGCGTTTTGTGAATGATCATGAAATTAGTTAAAAAATAATGCTCCACAGTGTGATTGATTCTCAAACTATTTTTTTTGAAATCTGGGCCGGACTTTCACCGACATGTCAAGGGGATCGAAAGTGAAAAGTGCAAATACCTCATGCATGTTGTCTTTAAATTGACATTATCACAATTGTTAAACTAAACTGATTTTTCTTTACAATCATGATCACATAAAGCGTCAGTATGTCGCGGAAAGGTTTAGACACGCTGTAGCATTAGGAGCTGCCATGAAAACTGAATTTCCCAAAATTCTATGGGACAGAAGTTCGATAGAACAGGATTTCCCGAAATTCGATAGGACAGGATTTCCCACAAGTCTATGGGACAAATTCGTCCCACAGGCAATAGGATCAAAGTTCCCCAAAATTCAATGGGACAAAACATTCCAACAGTGCCATAGAATAGAGTTCCATAGCAATAGCACTACCCGCTATAGGAAAATTACAATAATTCCGTAGGACGTTTCCTATAGGAGTGCCATAGATTTTGGTTAATCGGGGGGAATGCCATAGAACACCTCAACATTCAGTCGAACTCAATTGGATCCAATTGTACTGGAAGTGGGAAAATATGAGTGCCAAAGAAGCTATCCAAAAGAAGTAAAAGAGCAGCTACAACTTTGACTGCGTAATCTGACTTAGTCCAATGATACTGCAACATTTGCACGTTCAGCATAATTTCAGATGCCTTTAGCATGTGCTACACTCATTGTTAATCACATCCTTTGGTCGTGTCTCTGTGTTCGTATGTTTATGAAAATCCGTCGTTTGTTGAATTAATCATCTTAATCCGGTTTGTCTCTTCACACCAATGGAAACTCAATTGAAACTAGCTTATTAAATTATATATTTATTTTATTTTATTATTAGCTTATTATTAAATCGCACGCATTTTCACTTAGATGCACCTGCCAACGTCTGTATCATTGGGTTAGAATCAGTCACATGAGTAAATTGAAGGTTTTAATTGGTTCTTCATGCCCCAACTTAGTTCCCCCGGATGTGCCGCGACCTTGAGTCAATTTCCATTCTAGTGAACTTTAGATAAACAGTTTATTTCTATGACTGTGTGTGAGGAGCAGGTCACCTGATATTCGAAGGAACTGAGGCAATGTTGAACAGTGTCAATACTTTATTTTTAGCAACAGCAAATGGACATCTTATTGAATCAGCTCTTTCAATGTGCATCATATTCTTGTCGTGAAGAAGTCATCACATCTTTGGATATGATTGATTCTGCAGTGATCTGTGTGACTGTAACAAATACAATGGCAATGTGTTCTTGATTTCATTGAATTATAAATAACAACTTTCAATAATTCATTAGTGAATAACTAAATAATTATATTCCATAGCAATGAAAATGATGTAGTAATCCAATCACAATTGGGAACCAGTTAGACTAAGTAAAAAGTACAACGCTGTCAAGAGATTGAATTGTTTTTTAATCTTCAGCAGAAAAACTTTAATTTTGAAAATAATTCATGCAGCAAAAGGCTAATAGTAGGTAGGCCTACAGCAACCAAATTAATTGAATAGCATAGACTCTTATTAATAGCGAATTGATTAATGTATGTGTTGAATTGAAAACAGTGGTCGTTGGAGATCTGTCGCAAAAATTTGCCACCAAGATAGAATTATTTTGAGCGCGACAATTTTTTTTCACCATGTTTTCGTGTAAGCAGTAGACACGTCCGCTTGGATATAGCCTCAAAGCGGAATAACGGGATAAATAAATTAACTGACCACACAAGGTGACATGCCACGCGTGATTCACGCGTGATTACGGAACACCCCAAACATCCCATTAAGGACATTCTATTCTTCTACCCGCGTACATACGCGCTGCACTAAAAGTCAGAAATCACTTGATCTGATGCTGATAAAACATGGGGAATGTTTATGAATACTCGCGGGCGAGCGTTTATAGTTTACTCGTCGTCCACGGTTGTCTGCGCTGCCGCTTGAACTACTAAGATGAGCCGCTAAGCATGTTCTGTCTTCACTGAGCATGAAATTGAGATCCTATCACATTGTTTAGCCTCTGATACATGCAGACACATGAGACGCAAAGTCTATAGAGTTGAGTATTGTTTTGATTAACTGCAATCTATTGATCATCATCCTGTGGTATGTATTACTATCGATACTCAAATGTGCCCACCTGAGGATAGAGGTCAAGCACAATTCGTCTTCAGCATTCAGGGAAGAGAGAGAACAATTCCCGACTTTGAAATTTTTGTACGGCTGCTATACGGTCTGCATCCCGGTTCCGTTGCCTTAAGTATATTACTTCACTAATTTTCATCCATTGCATAATTTGCATTCCTGCTTTTTCTAATACTCCTTGCAAAGCGCAAAGAGAAATATAAAACCGCTCATTGTGGAAACTGATTGCGGAATACAATTTTGAAAGAATTTCATGTTTTCATGCACTTTTCTCGATGGTTCAGATTTTGCGGATTTTTCATGCTTAATGAAAATCCTGCTCCCGCAGTTTGATGAAAGATATTTTTCCGCATGAATATCACTAATCAGATCAGAACAAGTTTCTGAATTCGTTCATGCCGACTTTGAAAATATCTTGCAACGTTACAAGGTATGCAATAGCAACAGTCGTTTCAGTGATCGACTTCTATCGGCTGTCAAGGACTATTGCAGCAAACATTTGGGAGATTTGTGATCTGTATTTTGTACCCTCTGAATACATGTATAATACAGTTTAATACTACATGTACAGTACATGTGCTGGTTGTGGAAATATTGTTTTAAATTCCAACTTTGAATTTAGGACGAGAAACAGATCAAATGTTGTATAGTTTCTCATTAAAAATATTATAGTAGAAATAATATAATATTATTAAATTCATATGTTTATGTGTGATATCTGCTGCCGAAAATTATTTTCCTTTCGATCTATCATATCTAAATATGACTTAATAGTATGCAGAACCATACTTGAGCTTGGGAAATTACTTCGGACAATTTTATGAATTTAAAATTTCTAAAAATTTCGAAATTTGAATTTTTGAGGCTATTTCAAAAACTGCGACGAGTATTATTTTTGTTTTTGCTTGTTTCAGATCAATATGGTGCACCAACTCAAAAAATCAGGTTTCGTGCTTGGGCACTTTTTTCGATAAAAATTTGATTCAGACAGGGCGTGCAACTCGTAATCATTGAAAAAATGTCAAGTAAGCTGATAACTTTCTTTTGAAAATTACTTGATTTTTAGAAGGAGCGGAAAGAATTTGACTGAAATCTAAAGGAACAGTGTACAATTCAATGTTTGCCCTTGAAAGAAGTTAAAACGAATTTCCTATTAAAGATTGTAATCGTTTCCACTTCAAAAATGCTTTTGTCATTCAAGTTGTAACAAGAAAGCATATATATCCATGTAATTGTTTTAATTTCTGTAGTATATTTAGCCAAAGAGGGAAGTCGCAGCTAAAGTGCAAGAGTAATTAGCGAGAGGACGAAGAGCCAAATAGACGTAGCAGACGAGGAGGGTACGAAGAAGGGACAATATAGCAGACAAGGAGACGAAGTGTACACTGAAGGAGCCAAAAGAAGGGACAATATAGCAGACAAGGAGACGAAGTGTACACTGAAGGAGCCAAAAGAGAGGACAATATAGCATGCAAGGAGACGAAGTGTACACTGAAGGAGCCAAAAGAAGGGACAATATAGCATACAAAGAGACGAAGTGTACACTGAAGGAGCCAAAAGAGGGGACAATGTAGCATGCAAGGAGACGAAGTGTACACTGAACGAGCCAAAAGAGAGGACAATATAGCATACAAAGAGACGAAGTGTACACTGAAGGAGCCAAAAGAAGGGACAATATAGCAGACAAGGAGACGAAGTGTACACTGAAGGAGCCAAAAGAGAGGACAATATAGCATACAAGGAGACGAAGTGTGCACTGAAGGAGCCAAAAGAGGGCACTATATAGCAGACAACATGGGGATGAACTGTACACTGAAGGAGCCAAAAGAGAGGACAATATAGCAGGATAACATGGGGACGAAGTGTACACTGAAGGAGCCAAAAGAAGGGACTATATAGCATACAAGGAGACGAAGTGTACACTGAAGGAGCGAAAAGAAGGGACTATATAGCAGGACAACATTTTGATCCTGATCGTTGACAACAAATGTCTCCTAGCGGGTGTCCCCTTTTTTGTACCCGTGCGGTTTACAGTGTACACGTACATGCAGCATAAGTTGCCAGTAATCATTTTTTAACTGTTTAAAGAACAGTTAGATCGCAATCTCTGTGTCACAAGACGCATGTGTAGATACTCTCAAATTTTGCTGCATTTACATGTTCTTTGTGTTGTAATGATTGACTAAGCAATTTATTCTAGAATGAATGTCGTCATAGACGGTGCAATGTCTTGTTATTTACAATACGCAGTCAGAATTATTTGTCTTAACTTACCTCCTTCCATGACTTGAACTTCACATAGATAAAGTGTTCCATCATTCACAATCGTTAGATATCGGCCTCGATTGTTGTAGCAATTTACGGTTATGTTATCCACGCCTTCCGTCGATTCATAAATTTCTCCACATAGGAATTGATTTTTGATTCTAGTACTTAGTTTATGTTTAATGTTTTTGACTCGACTTGTTGCACCCAAAAATACTCTACTGTCTCTGAGGGCACTTTGACAGCAATCCTTCCGATTAAAAATGATGACTTCTTTGACATAGTATTGCGCTCCCAAATCAACACTCCAAGTGGATACTACTTCATTTGGTGCGGTTATATAGGCGCAAGAACCAGCCATATAATCGCCATTTGTATTTCCATCTACAGCACGGTCTGAGGTTCTTCCGTGGCTTTGCACTGTCGGTTTCCCTAATGCCAAGTTTTTCTCCGCTGATTGAGTAATTCGATAGAATGAGATAAACAGACAAATGTGAAGGCAAGTGGAGGAACGCATGTTGACAACTGTGGTCGTTTACTGTGCAGTAGCAGAAATTATATGAGTAATACTACGTGACATAAATGCAACATACGCGGAAAAAATTGCATTTTCTAAGGCAAGCTTTGAAGACAAGTTCAGTTGAAATGCGCTGACATATTTTTCTTACTTTAGCTACCTTTGTCGCTACACTCTCTAATGCTGCTCCACGATTGCATATCTAAGGTTTTTGTTTTGAATAATGTATTGCCAAAATTGAGTGAGATTAATGCAGAATGTATAACAGGTTTCAGCAGCACTGTCTACTTGCACAAACGGTGGCGCGGCACATCATTCTGTTCCTAGTATTTCCATTGTAATTTCTCCTATATTCCCTGTTTTACAGAGAAATTATTCATAAGATCAGCTGATTTAATATTGAAAGCTTTACTGATTGGTTCAAAATCTTTACATGATTTGAATAGAACTTTGATCTTTGATCAAAAAAATACTGTATAATCACCTAGCATCTGCGTTTCATTAGAATTGATAATTTCTCAGATGCATAATCATCGGTGATGGAAACGTGTGCATACAATTCAATCTGTATAAAAATTATGTTCGTTCGGTGAAATGATCTAATAAACAAACTTCGCATTTTGAAAAAATCGTGACCTTGAAGGGATTTTATGTTCATTTTTGACATTAAGTGGATTTGGGGGTTTTCGAGTATGCTGATTCCGAATTTGCTGTATGCCAGGCGTGAAAACAACCACCTATAGGGGAGCGAGGGGCAATAGCGGACGTTTTCGGGAATGCTCAAATTTCAAGTAGCTGTCCCAGTCCAAATAAACTTTCCTGTCTGATGTGATATCATAGGAATATGCTTGTCATATGGATGCAATTATAGACACGTAGCTTAATTGTTCAAGCATTGGGAGCACTTTGAAAAATGACCCCACTGTCCGCAATTCCCCGGCGAACTGTGGGGAATAGCGGACAGGTGGCGGGGAATAGCGGACAGTGAAAAATATTTGATTGAATATACTCATAAACATATAATTACATCTTATCGTTACGTCAGAATATTCTAGCATACCATAAAGTATTCAAAAGAACAAAAATCAAGGCACTTGTACAAAAAGGAATATTATTGTAATTACTATTACAAAACAAAAGAAGGGATAGTCTAAGGCCTACATCAGAAAATAAAATTCGTGTAGATGTTTGAGTTATCGAGTAAATCACTCTAAAATTACATTGCGATTGCAATTATGATATTAATAATGCAAAATAATTTGCTTAGTATTGATTATTGATATACATGTATGCCTGCAACACACGATCACCATCCTCGACGACAAAAGTCGCATATGTATTCCCCGTGTGATCCACATGGACCACTAGTCCACTACCATAGTCTGTGCAACTTTCGTGTGCCCATTTGTCGCAACCTCTACATTTTATCCAGTCTTCAGATAGCGGTTCATGATATTCATCGTGACAAAATATGCAGTACCAAATTCTATCAGATGTCGTTCTGGTAACGGTCACTTTCTTCTTTTTCTTGGTTTCAGTTTTCTTAGTTGACGTAATAGACCCATTTTTGCATTTGGTCTTAGTTTTGACACTGAGAAATCCGCTCTTAATAGATGGCGAAGTCAGAATCTCTGACTGACCACATTTTCGTTTTCTGGTTGTATGAGTTCTTGCAGCCTTTGGAAAGGGGAATATGTCCTGAATAGAAGCATCCAAATTATTCGAAGTAGACGGTGTAGTCTTTCCTTGTTGCTTTTGTAGGTCACTCACCTCGTTTTCGCCACCCTCCGTATTTTTAGCTTCCTCACAAAGTCTGTCAGCTTGATGCTCCTCTGCCTCATTTGAATTTTGCAGCAGTGCATCGGTTTCATTGTCGTTTGATGGTGTTAATGTGTCTGCTGGACAAAATTCGTCGTTTTGAAATATCTCTGGATTTAACGGACATATTCCGCAGCAGCGGAATCCATTCTCGGCTGTCTGAACCGTCGCGACTTGTGAATACGCAGATCCGAATAATGAAGCAATCTCATACTGAGTTATTCGACGACCAGAGTTGGCTTTCATGAATTCTGAGCAACTTTTGGAAAAAGTCTGTTTGATTAGTCCATAAAAGGTACGATCCAAAGGTTGAAGTTTGGGGTGGAATCGTTAACATTACGACGCCATTTTCATTGCACATCTCCCATGACTTGAGAGATGTATGAGATTTGTGATTGTCCAAGATAAGGAGAACTTTGTTATCTCTTCTCGCGCCAACACAGTCAATGAAATGCTCCAACCATTTCACGAAAAGCTCTTCGTTTATCCATCCTGAATTTGAGGTGCCCCAAATTGAGCCAGTAGGAGCGCCATGCAAGGGAGCCATCACCATATTCTTTCTAGGATAGATGAACATGGGTGGCACATACTGTCCATGTGGTCCAAAGCAACACATAACGGTGATAGTTTGACCTCTTTCAGCGCTCGTGATTCGACCGATTTGTTTCTGTCCTTTCGTAGCAATGACTTTATCTTTCACAGGAATGTCAGGCACAGTGGAAAGGCATGATTCGTCGGCGTTAAATACTCTATGAAAAGGAATGTCATGTTCTTCAATACACGATTTCAGATTGTCGAAGAATCTTTGAACTGCTTTCCGATTAAACCTGATTGCACGAGCCATGCTTGTAGCTTCTGGAGAACGTAGTGACAGGTCATTGTTTCGCCTCATGAATCCTTGAAACCAATCTTTGCCCGCTAACCGTGTTTTCTTATTGAATGGATGATTAACATTAGCCTTCTCAGCAAAATCGTAGGCCAGGCGTCGCAGATCTATAGGAGTTAGTCCAAAGAAACGGGCACACACTTCACGAGCATAGTTCGATAGTTCTTTTTCTTGAGTGACTGAAAATACAGAATAACTTCCAACATGACAGTTTTGTCCTCGACGTAGATGTCTATTCTTGTTCGATTTTAAATCATATAGAGTTGATCGCGGAATTCCAGTACGAACAGAAACACGTCGAATAGAAACACCAATGGATAATAAATGTCGTGCACTTTTTAAGTCTTGAGAAGACCATGATTTTCTTTTTACAGTTCTAATATAATTCCTCACCATCACGATTATCGTGTGAGAACGAACAATCAAGCCACCTTCGATGATGCGTCGATGCGTCGAACTGTAGACACTTGCTGCACTATGCACTCATAGTCAACGCACGTGAATATTGGTAGATGAGAGCTCTTCTATTGTGTCCTTGTTAGGTCTGTATGCAAGATGAGTCAAACAGACACATGGGAATGCTTTTGTTCACACAAAGAAGCTCGGATCGTTGTAAACTTTCATCTAAAGATCAGATTGAGTTGAAGTGGGGCAATAGCGGACATGCGTCCGCAATTCCTTGCAAGCTTTACAAAATGCAAAATGATCTTCTCTCAGTAATAGACAGCAGCTGCTATCAAAAACTCTACACTGATAGAAATGGCATATAAGACGATATTGAAATAACATGTCGGATTCTATATTCATTTGTTATTCTGGCGTGAATCCATCGGAGTGTGATGACGAAAAATCAATTTTGTAGGGGTCAAAAGGGTATTTTGGTCAATTTTGATATGATAGAAAGAACCAATCCCCTAGAAAAATTAACTGAAATTGTTGAACTTCATCTACTTACATGGGAAACATATGTTTGGTTCCAAATCTAAATAGAAGATAGAGAACTCGAGGTGTCCGCAATTACCCCATGTTCTTCTCTAAGAAATATTCTTCAGAACTGTTGCATCAACTTGTTTGTAAAATAAAATATATTTCAATAATTCTTAATATGTATGAATATTTGATAATTCTTTGTTGTTGAGCATTCCTGTGCTATTGGCGTATACATGTATAATCTATGATAATTGCTAGCGGCTGCCACAGATAAATGATTGTATCAGAACAGGGCTTCATAAACAATTATTATAATTATATGATAACAGATTAATTCTTTAATTTTTTGGCAATCAATTTAATGTTCATTATTAATACATACTATGTGCTAATTCCCATACATTATTCACTACTTCACAAAATAATCGCTTACAAAAACAAATTTAATGCAATTGATCAAAATAATTGTATAATTATGTACTTGTCATTAAATAAAGCTAAAGTAATGACATCCATCCATTAGCGGTTTATTAAATTATTTGACGACTCACATAAAACGCACAAACAAGAATGTATAATCATCATTATATAATAGTGTGAACGCTATCTCCATCGATGGATTGCTAGCAATGCTCTCTGTTTCATAAACTCAATCCCAACCAGCAGGGCGCATTCGGAAGATTACCTCAGTGGGGTGAGGCTGCATGAGAAGTTCTAACATGGAAAATAGGAGTATTTCTCAATTAATATTATCTTCCCTGAAGATTAAGAGAAGATATGTGAAACTTGATAGCAGAAAATTGTACGCGCTCACACTTCCAAAGGACTTGTCCCATCTTAACGATCATTTAAATCGATGAATGCAACGTGGAATAGGATATGTTGTTATGGTTTCTAAACATTTCAAGAGCGGGGATATTTTTGTGTAGGGAATACTTAAGAAGCAACTTGGTATATCAATATAGCATTTACTGAACAGAGAATTACTGCATTTACTCAACAGTGAGAGAGAAAGAGAGACACGAGGAAGATCGACATCTTTTAGCACAAGCCGTAGAGCATTTGATGAAGTGGTGTAATCCATGATATGATTAATTACCAGTACATGTAGCTATATGTTGACATAGACAACTCATAGACTCTTCACTTGATTAAATTGTATTTATCTTTTACGAAATTCATAATTTCTGTGATGATTTCTCCCTGTATCGATTTGATTATCAATGTGTCCGTTCAATAAACGCTTCTACTATTACTACTATTACTACATATTTGTGTGATTAGAAGATATGAAACATCTGGCAGACACTATGTAGACTTCAGACAGCAATAACGCTGCCTGTTGAACAGAAATAAAGGATTCGTCGGTTTAGCAGCGTGCGAATCACAGTGTTTGGATATGACATTCAACATGTTCATAAGGGTAGGCCCGAAGACAAGTTACTAATATTTGAAAGATGCTGACGTCGAAGAAGAAATGAATTTCATTTAAAGTAGTAGAGATTTAATATTACAGACGAGATGTTGAGTGACATCATCAAATGGACAAATTAATATGGGCGACGAAATTGCAAAGATTGGGCGGATGTTGACTTTTATTTCTGTCGGGAGTTTCAAAAGGGAATCGGGAGAACATACAACAAATGTGGCAAGATAGTCCTCTTTCCCGTCCAGTTTTCAAAGCTACGATGTCTGTAAAGCGCTTCGAAATGATCCGCCGATGTTTGTGATTTGATGATGCGAACACTCGAAAAGCTATAGTTGAGAGTTGTGACAAGTTCGGTGCATTTAGAGAAATTTGGAACAAGTTTATTGAACAATGCAAGATCACTTACGAGCCATTTGAAATGCTTTGTATTGATGAACAATTGATGCCGCTTCGTGGTAGATGCTCATTCCGGCAATACCTTCCTTCAAAACCTGACAAGTATGGGCTAAAGATATTCTTGATTGTTGATTGCACTACTGGATTCATTTGTGATGGCATTCCATATACCGGTAAGGAAAAAAACAATGTCCGCGCGCAGGGATTGGCGAAAAACATCGTGAGAAGGTTGTGTGAACGTTTTTACAACAGTGGCAGAAACATGACATTTGATAACTTTTTCACTGATTTCAGTCAAGCTGAGGAATTGTATTTGAAGCGACTGACTGTCGTTGGCACTGTGCGAAAAAACAAGACAGATTTACCAAGGGAATTTTCTGACCCTAAAGCTAGAGTTGTCGGATCAACTTTGTTTGGATTCGACAAAAAAACGACACTTGTATCTTTTCTTCCCAAGAGAAACAAGTCTGTTGTGCTTCTCTCTTGTGACCGCAAGATTGATGAAAACACAGGAAAACCGGACATAGTTCTATTTTACAACAGCACTAAGGGTGCTGTAGATACGGTAGACCAACTCTGCCACTCATATTTGCCACAAAGGCAGACTAAGCGATGGCCACTGGCCTACCTCATGAACCTGCTAAATTTGGCATCGATCAATGGATTCATTTTGTTCCGCATGCAAAATCCAGATAATGTTTCCAACAGGAGTTGCAAGACAAGAATTTTCATCCAAGATTTGGGACTTGAAATGATCAAACCATTGATGACAGAGCGTGCAAGCTCTTTCCAAGGTCTCTCAGTTCCGATTCAGAACGCTATGATTGCCTGTGGAGTAGCAAAAGTGGCATTTTCTCAAGAACAGCTGGTCAGTAGACTTGCAAATGATGGCGGAAAAGCATCGAGAAAAGGGTGCTACCGCCGTGTGCAGGAACATCGCGATAGAAAATCGTCTCGTGTCTGCCAAAAATGTGAACGGTGTGTTTGTGCCTCCCATTCTACAAAGATTGACTCATTCGCTTGCAGTTATCCCAAGTGCTCATAAACAGTCTATTGTTAGAGATTCTATAGCCCTACGAGTTTATGCAGTTACAATGTGCTCTCATCAATGTTTAGGCTATATTGGTTGCCACTGCTTCTTTACAGAATGCCAATGTGATTCATCTCTTGAAGTCTAGAAAAATCCCTTAATTGATTGAATAACACGCTGTTTTGATAGTCATAGCATCATAATTTTGGTTAGTTTTCCATTTGAGCCACCGTGGGTAATGACAAACAACATAAAAAATGATAGTTTAGTAATGTAGTGTCATGATTTCTACAAATTACCAACTTGGGTCCCTGACGACCCATTCCACGAGAATTTGGAAGTGAAATCTTGTCTGCATCCTAGGGTTAAGTACTTAATTGTATGAATGTTACATTGTTTTTGACGGGTTAGTTAAATGAATTGTATATGGATATATTCCTTATGACTAAATTCGGGCATCTCACATGGTAAGTGGCCAAGATCTTTAAGTCTTTGATCTTTAATGTGTCTTCAATTCATAAAGATACAAATACCTTCCAGTATTTCAAACAGTATTCTTGAAAAGGCCAATTTTTGACAGTAAAAATTAACTTTAAAAAAACGATAAAGAATGGAGACCATTTTTGGTAGAGACAGTAGACAAAAACAAAATCTTACTCCTCATCTGTTAATTTCTGTTAATTATGTATCTGATTTCCCTATTTAGCTTATTGATGATGCTCTCCTGATGGTGCGGGAGTATGCGACCAACTCAAATTCCTCCTACCAGCCCAACCGGACATCAAAATTTTCGACTGGTGGCTAGTCCTAGCCGACAGGTTGAAGATGATTCAACAATTTTGGCGGGAGCAGTAGAAGGCTATTCGGCTATGAAGAAGCTTCTTGAATTTCAACCCACTGATATAGGTAAGCATTTTCTTTTTTATGGTATGAATCGTGTAAATGCGGCCATAGCCAGAACTTCTGTCGAATGGGGTCAAGCATGATTCAAAATATCACCACAAAATCCTCATCTCACGGCAGCCCTGCTTATTACATGCATTTCAATGACGTGCATCAAAATATTTTGTATTCGATATTTTTTCTTAACGACCTGGAAGACATGTATGAAATTATGTGATCTTTGCTATATTTGCTGATACTTTTGATAACAATTATATTTTTTAATATTAATTTTAATGATATATGGCTGGCAAAGAGTAACGAAAAATATATGTCAATTGTAAAAGTTCTATTCGCGCAACATTTTTGTTTGATCCTGAACATCACGAGTGACTGCCCATATATGACTTTCAATGGTGGCAAATGATTGGACGAGATTGTCTTACTGTCTTTGAATGAAGCAGCAGTTCACCATCATGTTGAAATGCGAATGAGTTTATTTTTTGCTTTATTCTAAGTTCTAGAATCAGACGATCGGAGAGCATTGCACGATAACGGTCACCTCTGAGATTCAATGACCACCGGAGAGCGTTCCTCGTTGAGTGATGGGCAACATAAAAACGTTGTTTCGAATTTGGATAAAAGACGCGTAATACGTTGGCAGTAAATTCATTTCGAATTATCTTATGGTTGTTAAATGCTCTCTAAGCGGCAGTTGGACTTGAATTGTAAGCATAGAAAAATTGAACATTTCAGGTTTACGCACCTATAGTAAGTAAATCCGTTAATTTAATCGAGGAGATCAATATCATTCACAATCCACACAAACGAAGAAAATATTGTATTATACGCTTCAAACACATTCTAATTTAGATCATAATTATGTCATACATTAATCATACATTATACAATAGCGCATATTGGTAGTCCAGTATCTGATGTGCTCTGGAAGTCACAATTTTCTAACCTTCATTCCAAATGTTGCCGTTGCATGTCGCTTGTAAAAAAGTTAAGAAATAATTCTTATGTTCCTAATATTGTTTGGCAATCCTACATCGGTTTTGTCTTTTGCCGCCTTGCCTATCTTACACTGTAAACCAGGACCTCCTAAAGCAAGGCACTATTCGTAACTTATAAAAAAACCCTAAAGCATGAGCCTTTTATAAGGCTAACCTCTCACCTAAAACATTTTTTCAATGCCCTATTCTATAGAATAGCTCTCTAAACCAGCACCTCCTAAATCACACACTAAAGCAAGACACTATTCGTAACTAATAAAAAAATCCTAAAGCAAAGCGTTTTAGGAGGCTAGCGCACTAGGATTATTGTTCTCTTTAGTATGTCAACATTCTATTTCACGCAACCTCCTAAAATTCTAGTGTTTGGAGCTTTAGGATGTAGGTTACTTCGATTTTAGGAGGTGCTGGTTTACACACTGTAATCTGACACCTCCTAAAGTGGAAGAAATCTGCATCCTAAAGCGCCACACACTAAATTTCAGAAGGTTAAGTTGAATTAGTAGGCTAGCACACTGAAGAGAACAATAACCCTTAGACGTAAGCAGCTGCATAGAGGAGAGCGTGAGTCACTGCTCGCCAGACAGCAGGAACGCTGTCGCATAACAATAGCTGCTATTGAGGACATCATAAGTTCACGTTGCTGTATGTACGTGAATCATTCTCCGCTTCATCTCTCCGAGGCTATGTAGCTGGCTTTGACTTCGAGTGGCAAGTTGACTTTCTGTCAGTGATATTGCAATTAAATTGTTTAGTGAAATTATCTGTTGAAGTTGTGCAGTTGTAAATTGCAAATATATGGGTATCATGATGTCATGCCAGGATACTACATCTTTCCCATCAATGTCGATCGAAAAACGGTATAAATGGAAAAGAAGTAAAGTAAGACTTGAAACCAAATGGCCAAAAATTTGCATTCTACATTTTCTCGTGACAGTCAATCGTGACAGATATACTGATCAATCTGGTTCATCAACTAACGGCAGCTCTGAAAAATGAGGTGAGTTTCCTGTTGATCTGATAGCCTATTCAAATGAGTTGTAATACATGCATGCTGTATAGCACTAATGTAAATCGAGTCTGCGACTTCTGTAGTTACATGTAAAATGACACTTCATAACAGGACTTAATTACTTTTTGCGGATAATGGAAATTATAAATTTCAAAAAGCTGCAAATTTTCGAGGTAGGCACACATTGTATTTGTCAATTTCATGCATTCATTCGCGTTATCTGTGCTCGGTGAAGCCTCTGAGAAGCAAATGCGCACTCATAGAAACTGCTCAAAGTACTCATCTGCTACAAATGGCGTGTCCAATAAGGTTTTCGAACGAAGGTAGAAAAATAGTTGATGCACACATGTGAAGGGTTAATTGAATTGACATATCGTCGGTGAATCGGTAAAAGGCCCAATGTGTAAAATTTTCGAAAATGACTTTTTAACGTAGAAATGTTCTCAATTGTGTTTTACACAACGTCCTTGAACGATAAGTTCAAATTCGAACAGGAAGTTTGTTTAAATTCAGAAATGCAAAAGGCCCTATGTGTCGACAGTCCATTTTTGTAATCGGTAAAAGGCCCTATGTGTATGTTTGTTTCTAAAATACTTCGTATGACGCACGGACTAACGAGTTTTGACAACATTGAAATGTCCCGACAACAGCACGCTGAAAATCCACTTTCTCACGTTCGATCAGACGACAATCCTGACTCATCACGAGTATCGATAAGGTCACCTTGATGAGAACGAAATCAGTTCAGCGTGATGTCTTATGGGAAGAGGTGCCTCCAGGCCGCTCTGACGTTGAAAATACCAGCTAAGAAAAGAAGAACATCAACATGCATGCAAGAAATTCTGCAAGAAGCTGTCTCAACACATACTACCTGGTGTGATCGTGATCCTGATGTGCACGTCTCTACTGCTACTGCCTCCGATCCTGATCCTGATGTGCACGTCTCTACTGATAGTGTCTGCGATCCTGATCCTGATCCTGATGTGCATGTCTCTACTGCTACTGCCTCTGATCCTGATCCTGATGTGCACGTCTTTTGTTTCAATTTCTTTATGTAAGCGATTTACTTTTTCTCGAAGTCGCTTATGTTTAGTCCAATTTCTCCTACTGAAGGATTTGTCTCTCTCATCAATCAACATCTTCAGATAAGGATTCCACCATGATATCCACAAGCACAAAATCTCACCTACTGCTACTGCCTCCGATCCTGATCCTGATGTGCTCGTCTCTACTGATAGTGTCTTCGATCGTGATGTATACGTTTCTCCTGTAGCTGATGTAAGTTTTGATTGTCCTGATGCCATGACCTTTGATAGTGTTCATGTAGAACCTCCATGTAGTGACCCTGGCATTTCATCTGCTCATGGTCATAAACGCAAAATGTCGATTCTATCTAGACTGCATGGAAATGAATACCTAGGATATTCGTATGATAGTGTGTCAGGAGTTGTTCGTCAAGATACTATCAGATCATCACGACGTCTTGGAGTTCGATGTAATCATAGTCACACTCGATAGTGCAAGTGGGTCTAGATCATGGTTGTGCAGTAGTGTATCAGATGAAAAGAGGTCTGAGCTGTTCAACGAATTTTGGAGTCTTCGCACTTGGGAGGAAAAGAGGATTTTTATCATGTCATTTATTGAGGCTAGGGAATCTGTAAGAAGGAGACCAGATGCTGAAGAAACAGATTCAGCAATGAAGGAAAACGGTTTTGAATGCCATCTGAAATCAGAAGATGGAAGTTTCGTCAAAGTTTGTAGAGGCATGTTCCTTAGTACATTTGCAATTGGCGAGAAGCACCTCAGAGGTTGGAGGAAAGTCATCCACCCAGGAATTCCAGAACAGAAATCACGGAATGATGCTCGAGCAGGAAAGATTTCTAAGGCAGAGGAATTTATTGATAGTCTTCCTGCTGTGCCAAGCCGCTACTGTAGGGCATCCACGTCGAGAAAATATGTTGATGCATCTTTCAAGTCGTACGGAAACCTTCACTGTGCCTACATTGGATGGTGTGACGACAACAATTCCTCGCCAATCACGCGACAATGCTTCTCCAAGCTTGCAAAGAAAAAGAATGTCTTCATTCACCACCCTCGAAAGGACCAGTGCGATAGCTGCTTGTCACACGCGGCCGGAAATTTGTCTTCTGAAGCATATTCTCTCCACATAGAAAAAAAAGATGGAAAAACCAGAGAAGCAATGAACCAGATAAAATCGGATGCCATGTTTTCCAATGGGAAAAAGCTGGCGATTACCATGGACCTACAAAGTGTGTTGACATGTCCACGTAGTCAAGCCTCGGCCTTGTACTTCAAGCAGAAACTACAAATTCACAATTTCACATTTTATAACATGGTGACTAGAGATGCCGATTTGTACGTCTGGCAAGAAGCGGAAGGACAGGTAACTGCCACTGAATTCGCTAGCTGCATTTATGATTTCATTAAAGGACGAATTCAGGCATGTCAGGTCATTGAAGAAGTTTGTTTGATCAGTGATGGATGTACTTACCAAAACAAATAAGGTACTCTCGAGTATGTTATCTGATTTGAGCAAAGAGATGAAGATAGTGATTATTCAACTGATTCTTGAGCGTGGACATACCATGATGGAGGTCGATTCTGTCCATGCAACGATTGATGGATATCTGATCGATCCTCTTTATTCCCCATCAGATTTCTACACCTCAATGACAAATGCCAGGAGAAAATCCATATCGCTTACACATATGCGATCACGATTTCTTCAGAGATTTTGACAATCGTCCTTCAAACTTTAAGTCAATCCGGCCTGGAAATACTACCGGTGACCCTACTGTGCAAGACATACGCGGTATGCTCTACAAGTGCGACGGATCTGTCATGTTTAAGTTGAGGAAAACAGAGGATTGGAAACTACTACCCAGAAGACGAGGCGGGCCCAGTAATGAACTGTCAACCACTCCCCGACTATATGATGAGAGCTTGGGTATGTTGCTTGGGTAAGTTGAAGTGGAAGGACCTTCAAAAAAATGAAGAGTATCATGCCTATGGACTACCACTCTTTCTATGATTCTTTGAAAGTGAGGCTTTAACGAATGTTTGTAAGGTATGACTCGTAGGCCTTGTGTGTGTTTGATTGTAGTGTCTGATGGTGCTTGCAGTGATGTTTCTGCTTCCTGATTCAAGTTTGATTTTGTTGAGAGCATTTATGATCCAATTTGAAACCATGCGGCCTTGGTGGGACAGGTAGGCCTACAACTTAGTTCAATGATAACTCTGCTGTGATTCACAGTTTGATTGTGTTCATTGATGCTATTCTTCTAAAAAAAACGTTTTTACAAACATATGTTTTCATTGAATCTTAGCGGGCATGCTTCTCTACAAAACCTATAAGTAGACTAATTTAACTGTGTATGAGGTAGCAAAGGGACGGACTGCAATGTCATTATTAGGACATGGTTAGAATTAGACTTTTGCCTCATTCTATGGCAGCTGTCATATCCTATTGCATAGGCCTACAGGCACAGTAGGCCTACAGTAGAATAAGCTTAGTTTAATCCGTATGTACTTGCCATGCAAGTTAGCGCACAATACGCAACAGATCACGCAAGGCTATTCTCTAAGCTACATGTAGGCCTACATGCAATTGTGCCCATGTAGGACAATGTACATGCATGTAGCCTACATGTTTTCCATCCATCAGGATTACCCATGTAGGCCTATGATTGGAGGAACGAGTCAATTGTTTATGCTTTTAATTGATGGAGTATTTGGGACTTTGATAAGCGTTTTAGAGCATGAACTTGTAGGAAAACAAACTTCAAAAATTCTTAGCAGGGTCTACAATGCACATGTAGGCCTAGGCCTACGATTGTAGGCTTAGGCCTGCTACGACTAACTGATATCAAGTGCAAACAGCATTTTTGAGTTTGTCCAACCGAGAGCATTCAGAAAATATATGATATTTAGACATTTCATTAAATTTCCTTGAAGAAACACTAAATCGAGTGCACTTGGAAAAGGCCCTATGTGCACATGGAGAGGATGCAAAAGGCCCTATGTGCAGATGGGTCCTCCGAAACCTGCCAGGAACATCATTGCAGAAACTATCCTTGGACAGGTTCAAAAGTCGTGTTAAGAGATGAAACTTGGCTATTTCACTTTTTCTTGTTATTGCGTTTTGTTTCAAAGAGATCGAATAAACGTCCTCCTGAAAAGTTGACTTTTTGCACATAGGGCCTTTTACCGATTCGCCGACGATATCAAGTTTAGGATTCAATGCAAAGTTCTAAATGCTTTGATGTACACATGTATCATTTATGTGTGGTCAATTATATTCAGAATATTCGAAAATTTGTTTATTTCAATGAATTTTAATAGAAATACGACAATCAATTCTGTATTTAGTTTATTGGAGGCACACATTAGTTGAATGTAACCTGCTGATGTAACCATTTCTGTCATGATAATCTATAGTCAGTGTAGACATCGAAAAAATGCAGTAGACGATACTGAAGGACATTCGTTTCCATTATGTAGTAGAAGAATTGTCTTCAGTCTTTCCTGATTCATACATTTAAGAAGAAACATCTTTGTAAACATATGCTTAAAATTTCGCATTCAATCTTTTAAAGGTTTTTATCTAATATATTAAAATTCTGCTGCCACATAGTTGTGAATTCGCTTAATAAATATTCATCAAAATATATAAAATTCCGGATGCTGGGCCAACAGACTACTGACAATTAAAGCTTCTATACTTCTGTATAAAATCTTCTGCCAATAAATGTCCTTCTTGTCAGTATTCAAATATCTGCGGTTTTTCTACAATGTCCAGACACTTTTGGATGCAAACGTATTTTTAATGTACGGCGTTAAGTGTTCCACTTCTATAAATATTCAGTCCATCCTGTTGGCTACTTTTAAAAGTAAATCCATTTTAGCAATGAAAGCATCTTTAATACTCTATTCATATTAGTCATTATTATTAAGTTCTCAACGTAGCATGATATCAAGGCAAAAATAGACTCCAGCACAAAGAGGATAGACTAAACAGTCATCAACACAAAAAGAGAAGATTAATTAATTAATATAGAATATTTCTATTCTGTAAAAATACATGATAAGGTAATTCTGATAGCAAGAAAATGTCCGCCTATTGAATGGAACATTTTTATTCTTTTTCCGAAAATCATCTCATGATCTTTCCATTTTTTAATTTTTATAAAATTTCTAACGACGATCTTGGGCCATGTAAGCCATGCCAATTATTATTTTTGAAGTCAACTTAGCTCATGCATGTTTGGTAGAGACCTGTGAAGCTCATATTGTTTTCATCTGATTAAAAAGTACGGCTACTTGTTGTCGACACATAGACATTTGCAGGACAGTGCATGCTGTCTGAAGTGGAGAGTCATTAAGAAACATATGCAGTATTGCATTAGAACTTTCAAACGAAAGTTAGTACTTGTGAATATGGATTATTAGCATAATATGTGCTATTTTTTGGAGATATGAAGCTCGTGAATTTCCATAATCTGTAGAACATCGAATAACTAAGAAAGGAGCCAATTTTCTGCAACAAGACGTTTCAATCATTTTATCAAAGCACATGTGTATGTATTCAATTCAGCATTGATAAATTATATTATCTAGGCGTATATCAAAATAGATAGTGTAATAAAAATAATTAAAAAATACGACATGCTCTATGTATGCATGATTATAAGAAATTCTATTTTTTTCAATTATCTGTCAAATCAAAAACTTTTTCGAATTTTTGAAGAAATCATAATTTGTTCAGTCTGTTGCATGTAACATGATAGATACGTAGATCTGACGTCCTTGTATCCTAAAGGTAATTATTTTTTTCCTTTCACTCCATAGTTCCTAACTAAAATTCCTTTTTCTTTTCAGCAATCATCTCGACTGGAATATTAGTGAATACTAATATATGGTGTCCAAATATTATATACATTCTTTGACGGATGCGGCATCTATGTCATCACGGTACATGCAGTCTTGTTTCTAACATATAATCTCCAACGCAATCGACAGTATTTGGTCACCGTAGAAAATGCTGGAAGGACTTCTTCGTGTGCGTCACATCTTCACCAAGATCAGTGCACAACTCTGTGAATTTTTTTGGTGCCATAAATTACTTTGAATTCTTTAATTTCCATCTTTCTATAATAGTTCCTCGATGGTTTCCATGATGTTTTAGAGCTGCAATATCTGTTAGTTTAGATCGTAATTTACTTGAACAATAATAGAGATTGATTTGCATATCTAGCACTTGATTGTTATTCGATATTCGCATCTTGAGACTCTATTTGTTACTTTATCTTTATTGCAACTGTTGATCTACGATTTTACACATGCTTTTATCCACATAATTCTGTACTTAATATCCTGCATGTTTCTGACACTTTTTACTGTTCCGACACTATATTATGCAGCATTTGTATTATTTCACCGAAAATTGCGTGGTCAGGCCAAAATTTTCATTGTACGTACATGTATACATGAGATTTCGTTGCATCTGTTACATAAATAGACCTGTGATTGCATTCATTTTGGTACTGGATGTCAATTTTATAAATTTCAAGTGAATTTCAGTAAAGTTTGTTTTGTGTATTCGAATTGCACAACACTAATGTCATGTTCTCTTGCATTATAGTACTACAGGGGTAAAAAGGTTCTTATTTCTTTAGAGGGTTGTTTGTAAAGCAAGAAATAAATATTGAATGAATATAATGAGAGCTTTGTCTGCAATAAATCTCAATGCGTAACCCGTCTATTGCTGAATAAAGATAGTAGTATGCATTGTCATAGGGGAAAAGTAGAATATGGCATTGAAAAAATGTTTTAGGAGGTGAGAGGCTAGCCTTCTAAAAGGCGCATGCTTTAGGATTTTTTGTTAGTTACGAATAGTATCTTGCTTTAGGAGGTGATTTAGCTCGCTTTAGGAGGTGCTGGTTTACAGTGCAGTGTACTTTTCCTTTATGACAATGCACACCACTATCTTTATTCAGCAATATATGGGTTGCGCATTGAGATTTATTGCAGACACAGCTCTCATTATATTCATTCAATATTTATTTCTTGCTTTACAGCCAACCCTCTAAAGAAATAAGACCCTCAAAACCCTGTAGTACTGTTATGCAAGAGAACATGACATTAGTGTTGTACAATTCGAATACATAAAGCAAACTTTACTGAAATTCACATAGAAATAAATTATTTTGTTTATCTGCGGTTTCTAGAAGGCGCTAATGCAAAATTAGCGGTCACTCTCAGAACCAGATTGGTTGGCAAAAAGAGATTTAGTGTACGAAAATCGTTAGAAATGCCCGTCTCTTGCGCAGCTTTTGGCTGTTCTTCACGCCATCACTCTAATTCAACGCGGGATGGTATTTCCTTTCACAGGTAAGTAAAATTTTACTTCATATGCTTCACAAATTGATTACAAATATATTCTAACTACAGGTAGTAAAAATTTCAATTATTTAGTAATGATGTCTCTCAGAGGTGTTGAATGCTGGTTCCAGTAGTTTTATCAACATCCAAGGTTGGTAATAGACCTGTTTACATATTTGACAGGTGCATTAGCCAATATTACAAAATTTTGATGTTCTACAGTCTCGAAAGATGAGCATATTTTAGGAATTTAAGGCTGAAAATTGTATGATGCGAATATCATCTTGGGAGTGATGTCTCTCAGAGGTGCCAAATGCTGGTTCCAGTAGTTTTATCAACATCCAAGGTTGGTAATAGACCTGTTTACATATTTGACAGGTGCATTAGCCAATATTACAAAATTTTGATGTTCTACAGTCTCGAAAGATGAGCATATTTTAGGAATTTAAGGCTGAAAATTGTATGATGCGAATATCATCTTGGGAGTGATGTCTCTCAGAGGTGCCAAATCCTGGTTCCAGTAGTTTTATCAACATACAAGGTTGGTAACAGACCTGTTTACATATTTGGCAGGTGCATTAGCCAATATTACACAATTTTGATGTTCTACAGTCTCGAAAGATGAGCATATTTTAGGAATTTAAGGCTGAAAATTGTATGATATGAATATCATCTTGGGAGTGATGTCTCTCAGAGGTGCCAAATGCTGGTTCCAGTAGTTTTGTCAACATCCAAGGTTGGTAATAGACCTGTTTACATATTTGACAGGTGCATTAGCCAATATTACAAAATTTTGATGTTCTACAGTCTCGAAAGATGAGCATATTTTAGGAATTTAAGGCTGAAAATTGTATGATATGAATATCATCTTGGGAGTGATGTCTCTCAGAGGTGCCAAATGCTGGTTCCAGCAGTTTTATCAACATCCAAGGTTGGTAATAGACCTGTTTACATATTTGGCAGGTGCATTAGCCAATATTACAAAATTTTGATGTTCTACAGTCTCGAAAGATGAGCATATTTTAGGAATTTAAGGCTGAAAATTGTATGATATGAATATCATCTTGGGAGTGATGTCTCTCAGAGGTGCCAAATGCTGGTTCCAGTAGTTTTATCAACATCCAAGGTTGGTAATAGACCTGTTTACATATTTGGCAGATGCATTAGCCAATATTACAAAATTTTGATGTTCTACTGTCTCGAAAGATGAGCATATTTTAGGAATTTAAGGCTGAAAATTGTATGATATGAATATCATCTTGGGAGTGATGTCTCTCAGAGGTGCCAAATGCTGGTTCCAGTAGTTTTATCAACATCCAAGGTTGGTAATAGACCTGTTTACATATTTGACAGGTGCATTAGCCAATATTACAAAATTTTGATGTTCTACAGTCTCGAAAGATGAGCATATTTTAGGAATTTAAGGCTGAAAATTGTATGATGCGAATATCATCTTGGGAGTGATGTCTCTCAGAGGTGCCAAATGCTGGTTCCAGCAGTTTTATCAACATCCAAGGTTGGTAATAGACCTGTTTACATATTTGGCAGGTGCATTAGCCAATATTACAAAATTTTGATGTTCTACAGTCTCGAAAGATGAGCATATTTTAGGAATTTAAGGCTGAAAATTGTATGATATGAATGTCATCTTGGTAGTGATGTCTCTCGTTGTATTGAATGCTGGTTCTATGGACATAGTTAGGAGATTCATTTCTCATTTTGAAGCATATACTCTTGTACAGCTTTAGTGTTTCATGGCATTATAAATTTTACTTGATCATTGAGCTTATTTCATACGCATTTCAGATTTCCCAAGGAAACAAATCTTCGTCGCCAGTGGATAGAGGCGTGCAAAAGGGTCAAGGTGGATGACAGACGAACTACTTGGATCCCTAAAGATTCTGATCGTCTGTGCTCATTGCACTTCAAATCAGATTGCTATACCGGAAATACCAATCGTCGAAGACTCCAGGCTTTTGCTGTTCCTACAATTTTTCAGTATACAAATGCTGAAAGGTTTCCTTCTGAACGACAAATTCGGTATGAAGCCAACTACGGACAAGTTCCCGTTATTCATGAAGAACCTAGCTCCAGTGCGGCAGAACTCCAAGTGCAACAGTATCGAAGAGATTTGCATAATGTCAAGAGAAGAGAGAAAAGGCTTCGGAAAACTGTTGCTAGTCTGAGACAAGAGTTAAAAGATGTTGTGAATGTGAAGGAAAGTTTGCTGCGTCGTCTCGAGCTTTATAAAGGTAAGGGTGGTGTGACTTAGTTGATAATTTGTTAAGCCTCGGACGGTCTATATTCTTGAATTCGCAGTTGTTAAATTTAGCTTTGCATCAAGTAGGCCTGTGTAGTAATTAAAGGGCACCTCGCAGTCTTACTTCGAACTTTGAGTGAACTTTGAAAACTGGAACATGATATACTGTTTGGATAATAGGATAGGATTTTATAGCTGATATGATTAATCACCTTTCCACTCTCATTGATTAGCTTACCTCAAGTAAACATGGGACTGTAGTAAACCTGTGTAAAATTGAAAGTTAGCAGGATCAGGATGTCGAGTGGATACTTATTTTACTGACTTTGGACTTACTTCAGTGGTTGATACTTATTTATGTTCTTAACAGGCTACTTACTTTTAAAGAATTGTTTCTTGAAAACTACATGTAGCTATAGTTACTCTCATAAGACAACAGTCGTACAAAATTCTGTACTAACGCATTTTTACAGTCATTTAATCAGTGATTCTGCAGTTTTGATAACACTTTTAGCATATATGATATTTATTTATAAAATTATATATTGAAGCATCCGATTAGGTGGATTTACTTAGCTTTATTCAAAATGTAGGCCTATAGTATTGATGTCAGTTACTTAACCGTAGCCAAGGGTCGCGGCCGGTATACTTTCACACTTCTTTTCGAAATTGTCATACATTTCAACATTTTGCTGAATTTTTCATACTTTTTTCGAAGCGAAAGATGATTAGCAGCGTTGTTTGTTCTATATTTTAGGCACGTTAAGAGGTCTACTACATGCTGCATTACTCAAAACCTGGCGGTCCGATGCCGTCGTATTCGAAACCGGACGGTCAGATGCCGGTGTATTCAAAACCGGCCGGTTCGACTGACTGAAAATAGCGCCAATTTTTATCGGAGTGAAATGTAAAATAAATGTTTTTGGCTCCTTTGAAAAATTGCCAGTATGCCTGATTTTCATAGCAAAGTTCCATACAGTAGAATTTAAGCAAACATTTCAAAGATTTGACTTAATATTTTCATATAGAAATAACAATGTTCCTTTTCAGATATCCCTTTGGACTTCTTCAAGAAAGATGGGAATGCATACTCCAAGCCGATGCGAGAATTCTGCATGACACTAAGTCTTTACAGCAGAAAAGGATATGAATATGTTCGCAACTTCTTACCTTTACCTCATCTACGAACAATCAGAAGGTGAGTCAATTTTGTATTCTTGATACTGAATCCTGTTTGTGGGGGGATTTGTCCGCTTTCCTAACAATTGGTTCTATGAAGCAGCGGTCTGCGTCAAGCGGCAGATGTACATCAAGCGGTCTGATGTATTTTTGTCGTGCTCCATAATCTTCGGCAGTTAAGTTATGGACCTGTATTGGGAAAGATGTTTAAGCTAATTCAGTTATTGTTGATTATCCCCTTTGTGAAATTAAGAAGAGGAGGGTATCCATCTTACTATTTTACAGATTTTCCACCTCTGTATTTTAGACAAGTGGCTGTCCAATATTAAGACGAATAATCCGCTGAATAAAATAGTTGTCGAACCTATGCGTTAGACTCGGTCTCGTCAATTACTTGAAATGAAATAGCAGCAAATTTCAGATAACATTTTATACATATATATACATTCTGTCTTTTCGCGCAGGTCAGTGATGAATATGAGATTAATCATAAGCTCACGGTAGATAAATAAATTGGTTTTGCCCTTTATTCAAGATGACACTTGTTAATTATGATTGAAACTTAATTTTGCTGCGCAATGCAATCACTAAATTTGACTAAATTTTGCTTGCAGGTGGCTTTTGGGTTACGATGGTAAACCCGGTTTCAACCAGCAAGCGATTGATGAATTGAGAAGTTGTCGAAGTGGACCAAACGGCAACCAATATCGCTACTGTACCTTGATGCTTGATGGTATGTCGATAAAGAAGAATGCCCATTTCGACAAAGCGTCGTCAACGTATGTTGGTTTCGTTTCACTCGGGAATGACTTTGGAGATAGCGAAGATAGATTGGCAACTGAAGCCTTAGTTTTTATGGCAGTTGGCGTAACTGGTAGTTGGAAATGTCCTTTTTCCTACTTCTTAACGAATGGTTTGTCTTCTTCCGTACAAGGTGAACTTGTTTTTCATGCCATTCAACTTTTGCACGACGCTGGTGTTGAAGTGAAAGCTATCACCTTGGATGGTCACAAGACGAATGTGGCCATGGTGAGAAAATTCGGTTGCAACTTCAGTTCTGAGAATCCTTCATCCTCATTCCTTGGTCCTTGTGGAACTGAAATCCACGTTTTTCTTGACGCCTGTCATTGCTTGAAATTGGTGAGGAATAACTTCGCCAAACTGAAGTCGATCGTAATACCTGACGTTGGAACAGCATCGTGGAATCATATAGTTCGTCTTCATGAATTGCAAGAGCGAGAGAAGTTAAAAGCTGGGAATAAATTATCAGCTCGTCACGTCAAATTCGAACAGCAGAAGATGAAGGTAAGCTATTGAGACAAACTACATGAAACTGTTCTGAGTAAATCACGAATCTTCCAGGCAAACATTCATAGCCATTAGGCCTTAAGCATGAAAATGTTTTATCTTTTATGATGTTGTTGATTTAGGTCTTGAGTTAGGTCTGGTCTAAATAGACTGGTCTAGGTTTAGAGGATGCTGTCAATTCGGGGCATGTATTGGGAAAGATGTTTAAGTTCATTCAGTCATTGTTGATGATTCCCTTTATGAAATTGAGAAGAGGAGGGCGTCTACCTTTCTATTGTAGAGATAGACAAGTGGCTGTTGAATATTGAGGCGGTCAAGCCGCTGAACAAAATAGTTGTCACACCTGTGCGTTTGACTCGGTCTCGTCAAAAGCACTGATGTAACAACTATTAACCTACTAGAAATAGTCACCAAATTTCCCGAAAATATTGCAATCTTAACACTTAATGATCTACGGATGCGTCATTTAAGTAGAAGTACGTACACTATAACTATTTACTTAATTTGAAGTAGAGAATATGTTTTTACAGAGGATAATCGCAAAATTCATTAGCGCGACATATATATTTCGCCTGCTCTCGTCAGTGTCTTACGCAGGAATGAAATTGTATAGTTAAACATGAACATGAAGTGAACAATGTTAGCAATATCAATTTGAAATAAGAAAGCACAATAAGATATAGAAGCTAAGAAGTAATATGCCCCTAAAACATGTTATACGTCAATTCTATAATACTGAAAGGTTAGAAGAAAAAAAGCATTTTAGAGAAAATGTAAAAAATCAACATTGCGAAAATGGATAAAGTTCTATACACATTTTACTCCGCGATAGTGATAACGCTCATGCAGGCAGCTAACGTTTATGCCTAGAGCGAAAACGATGCAAATGGTGTGTTCATAATGAATTTAAAGGTCATCAATGCGAGGTATATTCGATGTACATGTAGATGATGTGTTTTTACTGACGAAGGGCTCGAGTAAATTATATCACTTAACCGAAACGAGTGACTGTGATGCATTGTTCGCTCAGCCGGCTGAACACAACCTTAGGCCTACTTTTGTACTTAAGAATCCTCATTTGCGCTCAAAATGCAAACTTAGTGGAAATATGTGCATGTTCTTATTATATTATTCTCATGGATTAGCAGTCACACTCTCGATATCATTTTCTTTCGTACTGAATAATCCATTAATCGTTTACAGCTGGTATTACTCGTAGAAAGAAAATGACACAGATCTTATTATCAGTTCAGGCATTACTCAGTTGTGCCAACCTCTATAAATATCTCATTTGCCCACATATCAATCCTAATTCGAAGTGATGACTTGACAAGTGACTGTCAGACGTCAATTACCGTGGTCAGATTATGATGGACCTCGGTGTTAGTTTTGCCTACTTGTCAAACACTTACTTCACCATGTTCAGTTTAATCAATCCGACCACAAATTTCGATGAAACTCACCTTTAGATGACAAAATGAAACATTATTTTACTGTACTCTATGGATGAACTAACATTTCATCATTCTCAATCTCGCACCACACATTATTTGATCATTTCGGATTGAATTTAGAATTTACATACCCAGTACTTGTAAATGTAATCATGGGATGAACGTGTTTGAATCCTTAGTTAATTGATAGTGGCATACGGGTGGTGATTATCCGTTATCATTGTTTGAAAAAGTCTCGATGTTTTTTTATAAAAAAATATGAGTTAAAGATATATACAAAGGCAGTTGTTTCGTGACTCTTGTCACAGCCTCAGTGTTAGAAAAAGAAGCGAGCAGTTCACCTCTGTTTTTACTAGCACTGAAAAATCTGCTTTTGTAAATATTTTTAACTTCATTTTTTATAGAAATTGATTAAACCATCGAGAGGCTTTTCCAAGCAACGATAATGAATACTAAATTTCCTTTAGGCATTGTGTACTCATTTTTGTTTAGAATCAAATAACGATCAGATTACGCGATTGGTACTAATTGTCTGGTGGCACAAATGATGAACTATAATTCGTCGGTGTATAGCCTACAGGCCTAATGACAAGGATATTTCTGATTTTATCATACTTTTCTCGATGTCGGCTGGTTGGCGTCTGGCTTGTGAGCAAAAATTAACAAAAGAGTGAAGTTTTGATAACGAAAAAAGGCGATAAATAACTTGATATATACGTTTCAGCGTAAAAATACACGCTATTATGACAAGAGAATGTAGTCAGTATCGGTTTGGAGAATTATTTAGGCAGTGATAATGCAGTTGGAATAACTATTAAGATTTAATGAAAATTATTGGCTTTTCATAGATATATGTTTCGTGATGGAAATATCGGGTATCGACAATCTGTGGCGGTCTGAAGAAGACGGTTGCTTGTCGATATCCTAGTGTCCTATGGATGATCTCAGAAATGATTTCTTTCTGATGCGCAGTTTGGAACGCAGATACACAAAATACTTTATTTCTATGGATGATTTAGTGATTTAATGATTTCTCGTGTACGTGCCCAGACAGCAGCAGCCGTCTTTTTAGCGATTTTTGATGTTATTGTTAAGTTGAGTATCAGGCCTTCAACAAATCCTAATGTGCCTAGTTGAATCGATGAAAGTTTATATTTTTCTCATGTTTTGACTTGGTGAAACGCTGTATATGAGAGGTAGTCAGTAGAAGTCTAGCAAAATTTCTTTATTTACTATCTACACCTTTTTCTTTTCCAGGTCGCCTTGGCAGCCCAAACATTAAGTTCATCCGTTGCAACCGCATTGGAATTTGTGTCTGAACTTGGTTTCGGGGATTTTCGTGACGTCGGTCCAACAGTTACGTTCCTTCGTATCATGGATGAGCTTTTTGATATCCTTAATTCCAGGATTCCGGGCGTCCAGGGATACAAAGCCCCACTTAGTCGCGAAAATTTTGAGGCAAAGAAGCAGCGACTAAAGGAAATTCGTTCGTTTATATTGAAATTACGTACTGTTGATGACACTTTGTTGACTTCTTCTCAATTATTCACAGGGTTTACGGGATTTGTATTCTGTATACAATCGACTATTGCCTTGGCTGAAGAATTGTTATTTCATAACGAACATCCATTCAAGTATATTCTTACCTACAAATTTAGCCAGGACAATTTAGAACTTTTTTTCAATTCAATGAGAGGTTCATTGGGATGGAACAATAATCCCACGGCCAAGCAGTTTGAATATATTTTTCGACGTTTTCTCGCCCATGTTGGCGTTCAACCTGATTCGTCAGGTAACTGTGCGAATTTTTCCCGAGAACGTGACGATGGCTTTGAAGTCATCGATCATTTCTCTAAAGCATCTTTTATCGATTTCGACGAAGACTATGTCGGGAACATAGTTACTTATATTGCGGGTTTTGTTGTTCGCAAAATTTTGGAGTTTGAAGAATGTGCTATTTGCAGATTAGCCCTTATTGCGTCTCCTACAAGAGACAACAGTTGTTTTGAAGATCGTCATTTTCTTCGACTCAAAAACAACAGTGGTCTTTTACTTCCCTCTGAAAATGTCGTTTCAGTTTTGAAAATCGCCGAACGATTGTATAGATGCCTTCCCGAGTTCGGAAGTAAGAAGGCCGAACGAATTTTTGTTCAATTGTTTGAATTTCTGCCATCTACTATTTTTTCTAATGCACATATGTTAGAGTCGGAGCACCGGATTAAACTGATACGCTCTTTGCTTGTTGCGTATTGTGATATTAGATCATTCCACGTAGCACGTAGGGCTAATTTGAATCAGGTCACAGGGCGTCATCGCCTGCACAAAACGATTTTATTTAGGAATGAATAGAATCTGATGATTTGTCTATCTTCCCTTGTACTTAGTCTCCTACAGAATATTTTCAATCATGTAAAATTCATTTAATTATTAGCTTCGTATGTATTTTTACTGCTTATTTGCTTTCCTACCAACTACTAGTAAATTGTATTTTTTTGCTGCTTATTTTTGCTGTGGTTATGCAATCAGCATTCAATCATTTTGTATATAACTTTTTTATGCTGAGAAATTTTTACTTTTTCCCTTTTGTGGAGTCATCTAGCCTATTCGTTAAGCACGAACTTCATGACCGAAAGTAGCTATTGAATTACTTGACGTACACATGTACATATAAATACAATGTTTGAGTAACGAGAATTGCTTTATTTTCATTGTTATGCCGCCGTTCAATGCTTATATCATCACAGATGTTAGAATGCACTAGGCATACTTTCTCTACTATCCGCTTGTTAGAATTTTTAACGATTTGTTACAGTACCCTGATCAAACCACGTTCTTGGCTATTTTTTTCAATGATCTTATCATATATCGCGGTCAGTGGTCACCTCGTGTAATCTTGCAGTCCGATCAATATCTAAACTCGTCATTAGAATCACGCAGTCATAATAATTATCAATGTAACGAGCTCCAGAGAAATATGGTAATATTTGCCAATCAGCTTAGTAAAATTCTAACTTAATTAAATCTAAAAGATACGGAACGCTCGAGAAGTGATCACTATTGGAAATTTGGCAATGTTATCATTACTTACCAATCAATAATGCTAAGCATTTTTCCATTTACCTTAATTTTACTGAGAACAGATAACCATTGAAAATTTGTTTGTTAGTAATGGATGGTTCTGTTCTCAAAATACTGATTGCTTCTAAAATCCTAAGACTGCAGTCATCTTCAGCAAAATATTAAATTAAATGGAAAATATTTTTTTTATTTGCCTGCAGCTCTGTCAGCATAATGTAATCATTGTTGTTTTGACCTATCCTTCATGATATTAACTTTCAGTGGGCCTACGCCAATAGAAGAGGACTACGAGAGAGGGCCTATTGTCAATCAATGATGAATAAAGCTCAAAATATCATAAGGTCAATTCTTCAATTTAATTAGGCCTATAAGCTGAACAAATGGGTCTACTAAAGAAATATTATCGATACCCTCTGCGCAGCCTATAATTTCGTCGAATATGAAAAATCATACACGTAATTCACAGGCGTACTCGTTTTCAGGAGTTATACAGTACCACAGGCGTGTAGGAAAATTAAGAAATTAAAATTCATACAATAGTTATGTATTCGGTTTGGGTTTGTTATGACGTGAATTTATGCAGCAGCGATATTTCAACAGTAAATTTTTATTAATTTCCAGCGGTTTATGAGGATAACGTGCACTGAAAACAGTCAGAAAGTCGGATTCTCTTCCTAGACTCATCAAATTACAAATGTTTACAAACTGCCCCTATATCATCACGAGTTCTGGTCATGTTCAGCTTATTTCTCTGTGCATTGCAGTATTAGTTATCATATCATGTTTGAGTGCTTCTAAATTGTTCGTTAGTGAGATTGAATTCCTAACTAAGTGTAATTGTTCTGCAGTTGAAAATCAGCGTCGTTAACATCTTAACATCTGCTGAAAATTCTTGATAACATTGACGCCTTGACAGTGCTCTATGGTTGGTTATCTCTGTCGTCCAATCAGAGTGGACTATTTTCCAGCTGAACTGCGCTCGGGTAAGAAGTTGACAATGACCGCTTTATCTCAATGGTGAGATACAAGTTTGTCCCTTCTACCCAACCACGCCGCAAGAAGAATTCATTTCTATGGAAATTCACTTGCAATTTATAAAATTGAGACCCGTTGCCAAAATCAATGCAATCACAGTTCTATTGATGTAACAGATACAACGAAATTTCATGTATGCATGTACAATGAAAATTTTGGCTTCACCACGCAATACAGTATATAATATGAGAAAAATATAAATTTTATATAATATAATCAGTGTCGGGACATTAAAAATTGTCAGAAACATGCATGATTTTTATTACAGAATTATGTGGATAAAAGCATATGTGAAATCGTAGATCAACAGTGGCAGTAAAGATGAAGTAACAAATAGAGTCTCAAGATGCGAATATCGAATAACAATCAAGTGCTAGATATGCAAATCAATCTCTATTATTGTTCAATTAAATTACGATCTAAACTAACATATTGCAGCTCCAAAACATCAAGGAATTATTGTAGAAAGATAGAAACTAAAGAATTCAAAATAATTCATGGCACCAAAAAATTCACAGAGTTTTGCACTGATCTTGGTGATGATGTGGCGCACACGAAGAAGTCCTTCCAGCAGTTTTTACGTTGGCCAAGTACTGTCGATTGCGTTGGAGATTATACGTTAGAAACAAGACTGCATGTATAGATGGTATAGATGCTCCATCCGTCAAAGCACATATTTAATTTTTTGACACCGTATACCAGTATTTACTGACATTCCAGTCGAAATGATTGCTGAAAAGAAAATGGAATTTTAGTTACGAGCTATGGAGTGGAAGGAAAGAAATAATTAAATTCAAGAGACAAGAACGTCAGATCTACACGTTACATGCAACGGGCTGAACAAATTATGATTTCTTCAAAATTCGAAAAAGTTTTTGATTTGACAGATAATTGAAAAAAATAGAATTTCTTATATACATGCATACACAGAGCATATCTTGTTTTCTAATTATTTTTATTACGCTATTTATTTTGCGCCAAGATATATTATTTTTTTATTTTTATATATATTATCATTTATTTATTTATATATCCGCCTAGATAATATAATTTATCGATGCAGAATTGAATACATGAACATGTACTTTGATAAATTGATTGAAACCTCTTGTTGCAGAAAATCGGCTCCTTTCTTAGTTATTTGATGTTCTACAGATTATGAAATTTCACGAATTTCATATTTCCAAAAATAGCACATATTATGCTAATAATCCATATTTGCAAGGACTAGTTTTCGTTTAAAAGTTCTAATGCAATACTGCACATGCTTCTCACTGATTCTCCCACTTCAGACAGTATACTGTACACTGTCTTGCAAACTGCTATGTGTCGACAACAAGTTGCCGTACATATTAATCAGATGAAAGCAGTATAAGCGTTATCTACCAAACATACATGAGCTAAGTCGACTTCAGAAATAATAACTGGCATGGCTTATACGTCCCAAGATTGTCGCTAGAAATTTAATAAAAACGAAAAATGGAATATCTCCTTTCCTACGGTGATTTGATAGCCATTGGCGTCTGAAACTGTTCAGCGTTAGAGGTTTTGGTTCTATGTGAGTATAGTTCGTTTCAGGAAAACAGAATGATATCCTGATCATGATATGATTTTATGAGAAAGAATAAAAAGAGTTTTATTCAATAGGTGGACATTTTCTTGATATCAGAAATACCTTATCATGTATTTTTGTAGAATAGAAACATTCTATATTAGTTAATTAATCTTTCTCTTTTTGCGTTGATGACTGTTCAGTCTCCTATTTGTGATGGAGTCTATTTTTTGCCTTGATTTGTCTACACAGAAGTACAGAGGTTTCAGTTTGTCAGAAATATGTTGGCCATAGCTCAACATCCGGAATTTAATATATTTTGATGAATATTTATGAAGCGAATTCACAACAATGTGGTAGCAGAATTCTAATAGAATAGATAATAAAGTTTAATAGATTGAATGAGAAATTTTAAGCAGATGCTTACAAAAATATGTTTCTTCTTAAATGCTCGACTCAGGGAAGACTAAAGACACTTATTCTACTACATAATGGAAACGAATGTCCTTCGTGTCGTCTGTTGCATTTTTTCGATGTCTACATGTATAGTATCATCTGACTATAGATTATCATGACAGTTGATGATAAATGCTTACATTAGCAGGCTACATTCAACTCATCTATGCCTCCAATATACAGAATTGATTGTTGTATTTCTACTAAAATTCATTGAAATAAACGAATTTTCGAATATTCTGAATATCATTGTGTACACCAAAGCATTTAGAACTTTGCATTGAATCCTAAACTCGATATGTCAATTCAATTAACCCATCACATGCGCATATCTGCTATTTATCTACCTTCGTTCGGAAGCCTTATTGGACACACCACTTACGAGTATAACAGTGAGTACTTTGAGCAGTTTCTATGAGTACGCATTTGCTTCTAAGAGACTTTAGCGAGCACAGATAACGCGAATGAATGCATGAAATTGACAAATACAATGTATGCCTACCTCGAAAATTTACAACTTTTTGAAATTTATAATTTCCATTATCCGCAAGAATTAATTTAGTCCCGCTATGTAAAGTGGCATTTTTACTACAGAAGTCCTAGACTCGATTTACATTAGTGCTATACAGCATGCATGTATTACAACTCATTCGAATAGGCTATCAGAGCAACAGGAAAATCACCTCATTTTACAGAGCTGCCATTAGTTGATGAACCAGATTGATTAGTATATCTGTCACGATTGACTGCTTACCTTTGCTCACCTTTACCGGCCACCAATCCCAAATTCCTCCAGGGTGGGCCGTATCGTCCTCTTCCATTTTACTCGATCGAGGGCCAGATTATGGGTTATGCCTTTTCTCTCCAGATCTATTTCTATGACCCTTTTCCATGATAGGGGTGGACGACCTCTTCTTCGTCTGCCAGATATCGGTTGGTGCAGTGCTGTTTGGGTCACGATTGACTGTCACGAGAAAATGTAGAATGCAAATTTTTGGCCATTTGGTTTCAAGTCTTACTTTACTTCTTTTCCATTTATCCCGTATTTCGATCGACGTTGATAGGAAAGATGTAGTCTCCTGATATGACATCATGATACCCATATAAGCTTATTTTCAATTTACTACATCACAACTTCAACAGATAATTTCAATAAACAATTTAATTGCAATCACTGACGGAAAGTCAACTTGCCACTCGAAGTCAAAGCCAGCTAAATAGCCTCGGAGAGATGAAGCGGAGAATGATTCATGTACATACAGCAACGTGAACTTATGATGTCCACAATAGCAGCTATTGTTATGCGACAGCGTTCCTGCTATCTGGCAAACAGTGACTCACGCTCTCCTCTATGCAGTTGCTTGCGTCAAAGGGTTACTGTTCTCTTCAGTATGCTAGCCTACTAATTCAACATAGCCTTCTGAAATTTAGTGTGTGGTGCTTTAGGATGCAGATTTCTTCCACTTTAGGAGGTGCCAGATTACAGTGTATTGTTGGCTGGTAATTTCTGAACTTCAAATTTTTCAAAATCGCAAGCTTGAAAGGATTCACTATCAAGCCATTTGTTGGGCTGGAAATGTTGAGAGGCCCTCTGTTTCGTTCATTCTGGATAGAATTTGTAAACGTCTTATTTCAAAAATTTCAAAAACAAATGTAACCACCCGTTATCGAAATTCTTTATTGTGAGACACCATCGTGCTGTCTAGTGCGGCACCAGCGCTTTCTCTTACCCAAGAGATACAACAGCGCCTTTTACAGAAAATCCGTCATAAAATTTTCTTCCTGATGTTAATTCCTTTTGCCTGATGTTACCAAGTCATATACCGCTTGTTGTATTGACCATTTTCATTATCATTATTGTGTACACTGTGCATGCAGTATTAAATTAAATTATGCTTGATTTGCTTTTGTTGCCCAGATGATTGTCTACATAGATGGTTATTGAGGCTAAAACAAGTTCGATTGTGGTTTATGGTACAATAGTCTTTCAGTGTTTATCATTACTAGCAAAATAACAAAAAATGATGAAAATATTGCTAAAGTTAGTGCTAAGCCCGGAATTTCTGTTGAATAACCAGATTCCCATAATCACAATTTCAATTCATCTTCAAAAAATCTTTCCACTGTGATTATTAGAGTAAAAATGGCAAGGTGATCTATACATATGTTTATTCCACTATCCATATTTTGATAGAATACATTTCATTTAATGTGATATTTCAGTCTGATAAATTATACACATGTATCAGGTCTCATTCAAAACTCATCATATGTTAGAATAAACCGTACTTATTTTTCATTTTGTAAGAGTGGCAACCCTGTGTAAGCATGTATTACGTAAACATGTAATATTTTAGATAGTATGCGAGTAGTTCTAACGGCTCTAACAGTAGTTCTTGGTTGTCATGTCGTCCAGCGTAAGAAGTGAAATTTGTCCCGTAGGACCACGTACCATAAAACTAAACTACAGTCTATAGTAGACTTCTGATGGGTTTGAAACATATTATGCTGAATACCAAAGTTGAGTGAATGAAATGTTCGACTAGTACTTTACAAATGGTTTGAAATGCTTGAATTTTAATCGTTTTGGCAAATGCATCCTTTTAAACCAATCAAATTTTCGGCACCATTTTGAGCAGTACCTACTTAACCAAAATCCTTTCGTACCAATTTAGCCGGTTCAATATTCCTGCAAATTTTTCATTTACACTGAGAGGGATTGCAAATGCTCAGGACCTGCCACGGCTATAACACTGGACCAAATACAGATGTCTGTGAAAAAGTGGCTCACCTTGCTCACCTTGTCGACCCTTGTCCCGCGTATCCCAGGGTAGGTCCAGTCCTCTTTTTCCATTCCTTCCGGTTGTGGACCAGGGAGGCATCCACTCCTTTTGCCTTCATGTCGGCGGTTACTGTCGCTGTCCAGGTCTTCTTCGGGCGGCCTCTACCTCTTCTTCCTTCCACTTGCAGACGTGATGCTTTCTTAAGGGGATGGCTCTCTCCGCGACGCTGCACATGACCAAACCATGACAGCCTTCTTGCTCTTGCCACTTCTTGAATAGGGGCTATCTCCACATTAGATCTTATTTCTTCATTGGTCTTCCGGTCCAAACGTGTGTAGCCCTGCATCCAAGTTAGCATCCGCATCTCCGCCACGTGCAGCTTCTGCTCATCTGTCTTGAGAGGGGCTCAGCATTCAGAACCATAAAAGATTGCTGGCCTGATCATAGAGGAGTATACTTTGCTCTTTATCTTCAGTGGCATCCTTCTGTCACATAGCACTGGAGTCAGTCTCTTCCATGTGTTCCAGCCGCAACGCACTCGATGTGCAACATCAGCTGCGCTGGTCACCTCAGTATTGACCATGGACCTCAGATATTTAAAGTAGTCCACACTCTTCACCGGCTGACTCTGAATCTCCGTAGTTGTTCTTCTTGGGTCGGACGACAGATATTCGGTCTTGGAACGGCTTACCTCAGGCCCTTACTCTCAAATGCTCTCCTCCATGCTTTCAACCTTCGCTCTACATCTTGATGACTGCTTCCAAATATTACGAGATCGTCGGCGTATAACATATCCAAGGGACCACCTCTTCTGCAATCCTTGGAAATTTCATCCACTATTACGATGAAGAGAAAAGGGCTTAAAGCTGAGTGAGCCTTGATGTAGCCCAACCGAGACAGGAAAGGCACGACTTTCACCTTGTCTACATCTCACTGCAGTTGTGCTGTCCCTGTACATGTCCTGTATTAAACGGATGTAGCCCAACAGAGACAGGAAAGGCACGACTTTCACCTTGTCTACATCTCACTGCAGTTGTGCTGTCCCTGTACATGTCCTGTATTAAACGGATGTAGCCCAACAGAGACAGGAAAGGCACGACTTTCACCTTGTCTACATCTTACTGCAGTTGTGCTGTCCCTGTACATGTCCTGTATTAAACGGATGTAGCCCAACCGAGACAGGAAAGGCACGACTTTCACCTTGTCTACATCTCACTGCAGTTGTGCTGTCCCTGTACATGTCCTGTATTAAACGGATGTAGCACTCCGGTACTTCCCGTGTGCGGAGACAATTACATATCAGCTTCCTTGGGACTGTATCGTAGGCCTTTTCGAGATCAACGAACACTGCGTGGAAAGGCTTATTTTTCTCTCTGAATGCCTCTATCGCCATTCTCAGACAAAATTGTGGGTCTGTTGTGCCAACTCCTGGTCTGAAGCCAAATTGATTCATATCCACTTCGATAAGATCACCAAGACGCTTCTCCAAAATCTTCTCCAGAATATTTCATGGTGTTACTGAGAAGCTTGATACCGCGATAGTTGCCAACATCTTGATGGTCTCCTTTGCCCTTGAAGATAGGCGTAATAACACTTTTCCGCCACGCATCCGGTATCCTTCCCGATGTCAGTATCTCATTGAAGAGGTACACCAGAAGGTCCAAGCCATAGTCCGCAAGCACCTTGAAAACTTCAATAGGAATGGCATCCGGTCCACAACTTTTACCCGATCTCACTTTTTTCAGTTGCTCAGCCATTTCATCCCTTGTGATCATCTCCACCGGACCCTCAACACCAGCTCCAGCAGGGATCTCTTCATGCGGCCTTGTTTGATTCAACAGGGCTTCGTAGTAGTTTGCCCAGCGCTGCCTATTCCCACTTGCCGTTGTGATAATGTGACCCGACTTATCCTTGACGAAGAAACCTTCATAATTGTCCTTTCTCGCTTTATCTCTCGCAGTTGCAATACGGTACACCATCTTTTCCCTTTCTCGGGTACTCAGCTTCTGGTAAAGATCCTCCGTTGCATTATATTTAGCCTTGGCCACCGCTGCTTTAGCCTGTCTCTTTGCGAGCCTGTAAGCTTCCTTGTCCTCTGATGTACGGGACCTCTGCCATTTCTTAAAGGCCTCTTTCTTGTGCCTGACGGTCTGCTGCACTTCACTCTGCCACCCCAAGGTTTCCAAATTTCTAAATTTTCCGCCTCTAGTGGTGCCGCAGGTCGTCTTACTAGCTTCGGTCAAAGCTCTCGCTAGACCATATCGCTAGTCAGTCTCGTTCCAGACAGCCGACCATTGACGGCATCAACAAACTTCTGACTGACATCTTGCTCCTTAAGAGCCCACCATTTCATCTTCCGAATAGCCACTATGGGATTTGGATTTCTTCTCCTCCTCATGAGGAAATTCATAATGACAGGTCTGTGTTGACTGGTCACTGCTTCGCCCGGGACAACTTTACAGTTCCTTATCGAGCCTTGGTTGCCACGATTTACCAACAGGAAATCGATCTGTGTGATTCTTCCGCCGGTTTGATAGGTGATAAGATGGGAATCACGTTTCCGGAAAAGAGTGCTGCCCAAGACTAAGTCATAGGCTTGAACAAACTCGAGAATTCTCACACCATCCTCGTCTGTCTCCCCGAAGCCATAGTCACCATGGCACTCGTAACCATCAGCACCGGTACCCACATGACCGTTAAAGTCTCCACCAATGATGAGAGGCTCATTCACCATACTTCGAATAGTATTCTCGAGGGACTCATAGAAACGACTCTTCACCTCTAACGAGTGACCGGCTTGCGGAGCATATAAGGCCACAATATGTGTACAACTTCCGTCCGAACCCGTCACCAGCGTCATCGTCATGACCCTGTCACTCACCTTTCTTATGTCAACAATAGGTGTCCAAAGCTTCTCTTCGAGTATTATACCAACGCCGTTAGCTCTAGCACCGCCACCTGAGTAGAACAACTTGAAGCCGAGACCAAGATTTCTCACTCCACTACCACTCCAACGTACCTCCTGGACGCATGCCACGTCTACTCTACGCCGCCTCAATACGTCAGCGACTTCGATGCCTCTGCCCGTCATGGAATCAACATTCCACGTCGCGAAATTCATTGATTGCCACCCTAGCATACTTCTCACTACACCCGGGTTTAGGCGCAGGGCGTCGCTTGCGGGGGACGCCCTAGAATAAATCGGAAATCTGTTAGAGGACATTAATCATATATTGTAACTGGCGAGATTTTTATGGCCGGATGCCCTTCCTGACGCCAACCATTTCTGTCTAGGTGGTCCCATAGCCCTGTGAACTAAAAAGTTCTACCTACCATAGCAGTAGGGGGAGGGGGTTGCTCAGACCCAGTGGATCGATGTCCAACACTGTGTCCTTCTATGAAAGAAAGAAACCAACACTTGGTAAACCATCCAAAACTCAAGGAGCTCATCCACCCGAGACCGTTGGCTCTTGGGGGAGGGGGGGTTCGGATATACCGCCGAACACTCGGTTGACTGGTTGTTTGGTTACTATCGGCATTAAAGATAGTATCCGGGGGAAACGACCTGCCAATGCCACCAAGCAGGTTGTCCAAAAGGGGGCCGCCGCATGGACCTTAAGGACACGTGGACGTACAACCAAAATCCCCCTTGAAAAAGTGTATGAAAAAGGGGAATGAATACTATTACCGTCACACCTCCCCAATGTTATTCGATAGTAGATCTATGATTGTGCCCAGGAAGTTTCATGATTTTAAACTTCCAGCTGCTTCCACGGCCTAACCACTGCATTACTTGTAACAAATGTACATACAAATAAGCAAATAATGTTCGCTTTTTCTTAAGCTGTAGAAATGACGATGTCATTTTTTGCTTCATATGCATCAAAATGTATATTTGCTACTTATACAGAATCCGTGGCCTTCAGAGGATTCCTCCTCCTCGTTGTAGATCCGGACGCCTTCTTCAGCTATGAAACTGTGAGTGATCAATTACAAGAAGACTTGTTACTTAGTAGATTTACAAGATATTTGAAATGCAACTAATAAGCTTAGCCTATATATGCCATATAAAACAAATAAGGATATAAAGCTCATGCTAAGAAAGAGCGCTTGATATGAACAGCTAAATACTTTCTACAATTTTATTGGAGCTCTTTGGCTTTACAGCTTGATTGATTGAAAAAATCAATCAAGATTAATTTTGCATGTGATCAAGCTGATAGAAAATCTTTGTGATTTCTATTATCAAAAACTATTCAGATGAATTATCGTACTGAACAAAATGAAATTCTACATATATTATCTGATATATAGCGTTAAATCACCAAATTTTGAATAAAATTAATAGTTTCTTGTTATTTCTTTCATTATTGATCGCAGGCTTCCCTTTAATAGAGTTATTGATCATTGCGGTTAAGATATAATTCTGATGATGATTAAAACATAGGCAATGCTCTGATTGATTTTGTGATCTTCCAAAAGTCTAACAATCAATTGAGTAATATATACTTTTCTCTACGCATTCCCTCAATTCATTTTTTTCTAAATGTGGATAATCGTCAACAATCTCCCCCTACCAAGTTTCCCTCTGTCTGTGATGAAGATGTTTTCAGATTAATAAAGAACTCCAAGTCAAACTCCTGTGGACCCGTAGATATTCCTGGGTATTTCTTTCGGATGTTTGCCGACATTCACTCCATCCCCCTCACCCTTATCTTCAATTTGTGTTTGAAGAATGCCATTTTCCCCAAACCCTGGAAATTAGCCCACATTAGCTGTTGACTTCCGGAAAGCATTCGACACGATTAGCTATCAGGCTCTTCTAGGGACTCTTCTTCATAAATTTGACTGCAATCCTTTTGTTATTCGCTTTGTTCGTAAATTTCTTTCAAACTGCATGCAGAAAGTTTCCACTAACGACATTCTGACTCCCTGGAAAGACGTGACCAGGGGCGTTCCTCAGGGATCCATCCTAGGCCCCTTTCCTTTTCATCCTCGTGATTGATGACCTTCCCCAACTCCCCGACACTCGTTCATTTGCATACGCAGACGATATTACTTTACTTCATCTATGTGATCCTGACTCTGTTAATAGCTTTCAGTCTATGGTTGATTCCCTTGTTTCCTGGTCAGAAGCCAAGAAGCTGTCTATTAATGGAAAGAAAACTAAATGCTTAACTGCTTAAATGTTTATTGTTATCGTCACCCTTATAGGCCTTATTTACACCTGATTTTCATAATAATTCTGAACATTTTGAGATCCTTTGTTTATATTGTTTTGTATACCTGCAGTAATTTTGTATTTTTGCATGAATTCTTATCGAATAGAGAGCTATATTTCGCAAAAAAACGAATTTTCAATATTCTTCTACCTGCACTATGAAATTTAATTCCAAGATTGCATAAAATTGAGCAAAAGTGCCCTATAGAACATCGGATATCAATCTTCACAAACTATTAAGAAAGGTATAATGCAAATAAGATGATAACCGAAAAAAACCTACAGAATTTCGTCGCTTGAGAACTTACAAATTCGTCGGATATCGCAGGATATTGGAGGTGACAATTGTCGGTTGATTTTGTCAGTAATTTTGAATGATAATTGTCGGTCTACGGTTTACAGTGTAATAACGGTTATTAATTATCATATTGCATAACTCTAAAAGTAGCACCTGTTCTATATGCCTTAATTAAGTAGTTATAATCTTCAAAGCCATGATACCGTTTGCGGCAATGAACCCTTATTTCTATCCAGGATTATCATTAACATGTTTTCAAAATAACTTTCATGAAACTCTCAATGAAAAGATAAAAAAACAGTACATATTCAAATCCAATTTTAATAATGCACAAAAATTTCCAGTCATTGGTAAGAGTTAACAAAATTCATTATGTTTGATGACTTTTAGGATTTTATCAATCCTATCCTCCAAGGTCTCAATCGAACAGTTTCTTGAGGTTTAGGGTAATTGAGGTTGAAACAGGTGGTGTGACCCAACCAAAAACAGAAACAGTTTCACTTAAGTTTTTCACTGTAATTGTGCAGCCATTGACAAACAGTTGTCTACCCAGATTGACCGGCATTCCTCCAATAGATATCGATTTCTGAAATGCAAATAGAAACAATTTAACAAACATAACTCTGATTGCTATCATAATAATCTTCAATTGGCTCTAGCATATCAAAGGATATCTAAAAATTCTGGGACCCAATGTAATCAATATCCATGTAGAATCCAAAAATATCGTCATCATGTAAGTACAATACAGTGGCAACGTATATTTCGGAACGAAATTCAAATGGATAACATTGCGATTATATTGCGAGTTCATTCACCAACTCTTTCCAAGCAACATATCTGACAATAGTAATAACTTAATAAATATGCGCGCATTCAACCAGTCATACAATAACCTACATCTTAGGATGAACTGCTAACTTCCTTAAAAATAATAACATTCATTATTTATGCACAGGCATCGATTGTGGAGATGCATTCAACTGTCCGATGTGTTGAAAATGTCAGCTAAAGGTATCACGATATGATATCGCGTTGGTAAGGCCGTTCATGGGCCAATATCGTTCGGCTTTGGCTTTTTATCTTTCCAGTAAATTCATTCCATTTAAATATTTATATTTCACTTTTTTGAAATGCTACGTATTAATTGAAAATAAGTAGTATTATATATATCTCAAAACTATATATGTCAAAGAAAAGATCGGCCAACGATGAAAATTTCATTAACCTTTTTGCGCCCGAATTTGAATAAATATCAGTCACTGCTAGAGCATCAGTGTCGGGCGATGCTATATCACTGGTGTCAATGCGCTATTCTGAGCACGTGATCTTATTGTCAATGATCCCAAAACAATAATTTGATTTAGTTAAAACCATATATGTATACTACAGACACGATAACTTCAAGAGCTTAACTGCTTTATAAATCATGGTCAATTTAAAATCTGCTTCCTGTTAAAAGTGCTTAGCAAGTCTGTTATGGTCGTAAAGTGACATAAATATCTTAGATTGTCCTTAATAAGTGCTTCGCATAATTATTATGGCAATAAAGCGTCAAAATTAACTTAAAATTATGGCTATGCCTTGCAGCCACTTGAAATTACGCATTTTAGAACAGTAGGCCTTTCGGTTGAAAGAGAAATTTGAAGGCTATACCTAATAAAGAATAGCATAATGGTAATAAAGGTATCATACTTTTTCACCAAATGAACATGTGAATTACAGTAAACTATCTGTGATCATCGGTTTTGGATAAATCAGAAGTGTACCGTAATTCAACATTTAGATGTGAAATTTATTGAAAAAAAATTTTCTGCAATCGAATGCAAATACAAATACATGCACATCAAAATAGCTGAACATGACTTACTTATAAATGATTGAAAATATATAAAATTAATCAAAAAATTATGATGGAAAGTGTTGATCAGCGCCTCAATTAATTTCATGAGAAAACAGGAATAGATATTCATGAAATTAAGAGAAACATGAAGTAATTCAATAGATCTTTTTCGTTTGTTGACACTGTTGCTAAAGACGCTGAAAAGTTTGAAAAAATATTATTTCAAACAAATATAATATAATTTTTGATCATGGAATATTCCTATATTTTTAATCATTAGGATACTTGGCTAAGTTTGATGTGGCCATGATGATTAATCAGAGATATATTAATGCCTGACACTATAAATGGGATATTCTGTAAAATATCATGGATAAATCATGTAAAAATGTATAAATACATTACGAATACTTGAATAAACGCTATGAATAAACCATGGACTAAACTGTGTACTTCTAAAGCGAGGGCTAAATATGTTGGCATGGAATGCGTAACAATAGCTTAATTATCATCTTTCAATCAATGACATTATTACAGATGTAAAGAAATATAGAATACAAAAGGATAGCAACATTCACAATCATGATAGGACATTACTATCGGTTTTTATTCCACTGTTAAGAGATTCACAAGACTGTCATTTTTAATTCAGATAACTGAAATATGCTAAAACATCACACTGTTTGCAATCACAAAACGAAATATTACTGAATTCATGTTCAATGAGTTATGTATAGTCCATGGTTATCTATGGTTAATACCCAGTCTTCCAAACATCGAAATAATTTATTGTTGTTTAATTTTTAAAATGTTTTGGACCATTTTAACTTGCGTGGAGGCGGCCATAGTATGGATTCTAGTGTGATTGACTTATCTACCGACGTATTATTAATTATCTACATATACAATGTGTATAATATCTCTAAAGGTTAACTATCAGTTGGTCTTTGTCATCAGGGTCTAGTATTATCGTTAATACGCTATTGTACGTTTTGATTTACGATAAGGCAGTGGCTATTACCAAGACATTGTCTTGACAGTAAACCGCCAACTTGCTATTACCAAGACAATGTCTTGACAATAAACCCCCAACTTGCTATTACCAAGACATGATCTATAAGGCACAAGACATGGAATTTTTCGCTATGAATTTTTTTTTAAGATTCGATTTTTCCACATTTGATTGCAGTGAAGCCTGCATGTTATCACCTAGATCAGTGATAACTAGGCATGATTATGGTGAAAGAATAAATTTGATTGGTCACTGAAAAAATATGTTGAATGCAAACTAGATCTCGACCCATTTACTCCCCCCTCCCTTACTCCTATTCGTAGATCCATATCTAGCCACATGAAACTAGGCCTATGAGAAAATTTTTTGTTTGAACATTTAAGTACGTAGTCTTATCCTCAATCTTTATAAGTACGTAGTCTTAGCCTACCCGTTGAATACGGTACCGTGTATAAAATGAAAGCAATATTTAAAAAGTAAAATACATTGAAGAACAAATTACTTGTATGTGCCATTGTTTATTATTTTGTGTGTGTTCTCATACATGCCAATTGTTATTATCACATAAGAAATAAGATGAATCCCTATATTACTGCAGGCTATATCAAAATCAGATATAGCCAAGATCTACTATGCCTATTGTAAAAGAAGTTCCGTACGAACAAAATGTAGGCCTACATGCATGCTAAAAGATTGAACAAATTTACGACAACAAATGCAAATTCTTCTTGCAAGAGCAGCAAAAACGCTTGAAATTCGATTTCTTTTTCAAATGTGAACTTTTCTTTGACTTGACGACCATTTTTATTGCATACGGAATCATATTTTTGTGTAGTTCCTTGTATAAGCTTCTAAATGTTGCTTAACACAAAAAAGGGATCATATTCACTCGGTCGACCTCTATCGGTCACTCTATCAGGAGTATGCACATCGATTTTGAGTGTGATATGATAAGATTTAGTGACGGTGTTTGATCACTTGAAGTTAGCGAATTGTGCAGAAAATGACGATTTTTTCATCTATCTGTACTTTTCTCAAAAATGGGTTGTTGAAATCATCAGTTATCCTAATAAATGACCATAAGGGACCACATTCCTGGCAGGTCACCACTCTATCAGGAGTATTCACATAGATTTTGAGTGTGATATGATAAGATTTAGTGGCGGTGTTTGATCACTTGAAGTTAGCGAATTGTGCAGAAAATGACGATTTTTTCATCTATCTGTACTTTTAACAAAAATGGGTTGTTCAAATCATCAGTTATCCTAATAAATGACCATAAGGGACCACATTCCTGGCAGGTCACCACTCTATCAGGAGTATTCACATAGATTTGAGTGTGATATGATAAGATTTAGTGGCGGTGTTTGATCACTTGAAGTTAGCGAATTGTGCAGAAAATGACGATTTTTTCATCTATCTGTACTTTTAACAAAAATGGGTTGTTCAAATCATCAGTTATCCTAATAAATGACCATAAGGGACCACATTCCTGGCAGGTCACCACTCTATCAGGAGTATTCACATAGATTTGAGTGTGATATGATAAGATTTAGTGGCGGTGTTTGATCACTTGAAGTTAGCGAATTGTGCAGAAAATGACGATTTTTTCATCTATCTGTACTTTTCTCAAAAATGGGTTGTTGAAATCATCAGTTATCCTAGTAATTGACGATAACGGACCACATTCCTGGCAGGTCACCACTCTATCAGGAGTATGCACATAGATTTGAGTGTGATATGATAAGATTTGGTGACGGTGTTTGATCACTTGAAGTTAGCGAATTGTGCAGAAAATGACGATTTTTTCATCTATCTGTACTTTTCTCAAAAATGGGTTGTTGAAATCATCAGTTATCCTAATAAATGACCATAAGGGACCACATTCCTGGCAGGTCACCACTCTATCAGGAGTATTCACATAGATTTGAGTGTGATATGATAAGATTTAGTGGCGGTGTTTGATCACTTGAAGTTAGCGAATTGTGCAGAAAATGACGATTTTTTCATCTATCTGTACTTTTCTCAAAAATGGGTTGTTGAAATCATCAGTTATCCTAGTAATTGACGATAACGGACCACATTCCTGGCAGGTCACCACTCTATCAGGAGTATGCACATAGATTTGAGTGTGATATGATAAGATTTGGTGACGGTGTTTGATCACTTGAAGTTAGCGAATTGTGCAGAAAATGACGATTTTTTCATCTATCTGTACTTTTCTCAAAAATGGGTTGTTGAAATCATCAGTTATCCTAGTAATTGACGATAACGGACCACATTCCTGGCAGGTCACTCTATCAGGAGTATGCACATCGATTTTGAGTGTGATATGATAAGATTTAGTGACGGTGTTTGATCACTTGAAGTTAGCGAATTGTGCAGAAAATGACGATTTTTTCATCTATCTGTACTTTTAATTTTATCTGTACTTTTGGGTATAATCGATGACATTGACGAAGTAAACAAAACTTTCTCTGGTTTCAAGATGAAATTTGTGAAATCGTTGTATGACTTTCCTTATGAATCCATTGTGTTGGGTATTGGATATTTTTCTGTTATGCGAAATTGTAGATTTCATGAATCTTCAACCGGGAAATGCATAGCATTCCATAGTGACGAATCAGACTTGTATTTAATTTTCCCTTACGCATCTTAGTTCTCAGTGTTCTTATGTTGTCGCATGCCTTGGTTAGTTAGCGCTTTTTATTTTTGACCTCCGCCTGAGTCCGTGAAAATGAAAATATTGTTCAGACGAATAGCCACTTTCATGTTTTGGTAACTCCTTTTTTGGAGAATTCATTACATGCCGTTCTGATTTCAGGCTCTTGAATATTCCAAGTGCAATTACGCTATCGTTTTTTTCGTTAGCGATCAAACGTTAGAGGCTGTCAGTCTGAAATGGAGTGTTGAGCAGTACAACAGTTATTGCGAAGGGGAAAATGTAATTCTGAAAATTGACTTTAACATGAAGCCAGAGGATGCGTTGGTCATCCATGTGTCTGATAATGATGAGGGTCTACATGACTTTTGCGATCACCTTGCCGCGCTGATGACGGAAAAGAAGTGTCGCATTGAAAAAATACAAAGTAAGACGGAATTAGTTACCAGGTTTGACACAAGAAAATTCTTCTGTCAGTACATCGTCAGACAGCACTATTATTATTGAAGATGACACAGTTATCAACTTGCCGAAAATAGCCAGTGCTACAAGTCGGATATCATCAGACAAAACATCCGTTGTGCCATCGACTCATGAAGGCGTAAAAACTGGTCCTCCGATGTTTGTGAATAGTTCTGAATCACAGAGCCTTTCCATTGTACCGTTGATCGGGCATGCCTCAACGTCAAATTCCTCAGACCTCATGAAAGACCAATCATCGGAAAATTCCTTCGTTGCTCAATCGACTCAGTCGATCTCAGGGACTAGTTCCTTGGTATTAGCGAATGAGTCTACTCAACCGTTCCCGGTTACGAGTTCTCCGACGAGGAAATTGTCGCTATCCAATAGCACATCAATTGTTCATGCGGGTATTGAAGGAAGTGTTGAAGATACAAGCGTTCGCAAAAAAGACAGTGAGTATGAGGACCGAAACCAGAGATATTGTTGTTACACTTATCCATCTCTTTCTTGCAAAGTTTAGAAATTTTCAGAAGCCCTATGTTTCTGTATACATATGATTGTATGTTTCTAGCTACCGAAATGAAATAATTAATGATATACATGTAGTTATAACTAGTTAAACCTTAATTGATGTTTATCAAAAGACGATTATTGTCTGACATTTTTAACTGCCACAAGTGTAAGTTATACAATCACTGATAACATGATAAGATTTTTGTGCAACTAGAATATGATGGATACAGCGTCCGCAATCACTTTGTCGCAATGAATTTCTTGATTTTTTCTGAAGATATCTGATGATGAAATCAATGTAATATGCACAAATAAATCTTAGTCAGGTTCTAGTTTCGCAGCCAAAAACTCGACTTGTTTTTATCAGCTGACTAAATAATTGTTGCTGATTTTTGCTTTTATATGCAACCTAACCGTGACGAAATATATTTTTTACAGCGAAACTGTTGCTGTTGTGCTAATGCCACCCGAGACTTGTGATTAAGAGTAGTCGCGTTTATGCGGAGAGGCTTGAAGTCGTCGGAAGGCGTTGTACCGAAAGTCACAACCCTAAATTCGTTAATTTATCAGTTTCGTGATTTTTCATATATGTGAACCCACGGATGACATCGCTCTCATTAATTTTCAGAGATTATTCATTTACTCTGCCGCCTTGATACGAAAGTGGACCGCTATTACGCGGAACATTCACGTAGACTCGATGCAATGGTAGAATTTGGCAGAGGTGTTCAATGTGGCAGTTTCGTTAAAATTGAGAAGTTGAAAACTGTGGATGAATACGAAAACTTCGTCAAAAAGATAGAAGATAAATCCTATCGAAATGATGTGGTAAGACTTCGTTCTTGTTCTATCTATTGGGGCATATTGGCTTACGAATAACGACACTTTTTTTGGCTAAGAAAATACAATTTTCTGTTGAATTACAGTATAAAACATTTAATGATTGTACGTACAATCGTACATATTCTTTGATTGATTGATCGGAAATCTGAAGCGAATGACAAACAAAATCACAAAATTTACATCAGATCTAGTTAGTAGGGAAAACAAGAATTTATTTAAAACCTTAGATGTGTGACATGCCGTCGTATTCTGCAGTGGGATTAATTTTACGTTGACACTCTTTAATCTTAAATACTGTTACCTCTACATTTTTTGCGGAATTGTTTACTTACATCAGACGTACAGTGACTACATGAATTGATATTATACTTATACACTGCTGTATTTATATTTTATGCTCATCGATCCAGTGTATCGGTATGTCATACCTCGTTTAGGTTTTTAAATAAATACTAGTTTCCTTACTAACTAAATCTCATGTAAATTCTGGTATTTATTTGTGTCATTACTTCAGATTAACTATCAATCAATCTTGCCTGTTGACCGCCACTGTTCAACTGTGTCATATCCTTTGATATTTCCCTTTTTGACATCCCATAGGGGCGCTTAGTCTTAAGAACTAATATCGTAGAAATGTTCATTCAATTATCCCAGCAGAAACTAGACTTTCTCAGCATATAACACTTACACATACATAAATCGGGCAGATCTATTAACTCTTGTTGGGCTGAATATATGGACATATTGCTGATTGACAACCTATGATCGGCTAAGACATTTGATTTTTGCTGTTATGATGTTAAAATGATGTAGACTGGCATAACATGATGTCATTTTACGAATTTTATCGCAAAATAATGTAAAATGATCTCATTTTATCTTTGCTGATCATACATCATAATCAAGTATCCGTTTTCCCCTTTCAGGTTCGATCAATTTTTGTTCATGGAGGGCTGGATGTCCGCTCCATGACCAAGAGAAGCATTAACTATCTCCTCCACATCGATCTTCAAAAGAAGTTCAATTTGAAGGGATCTGGTGGAAAAAGAAGTTTCGCGCTTGTTCTGAAAAAGCTAGTCGAGGGTGAGTGTTCGTGCGAACAGACATCTTGTATACTGTTAAATAAAGTCGTACATAATTGCTTCAGGAAAATGGGCAAGCATCTGCGAGGTGATCGACTGATCGTAAAATTTTCCTTTCTCTGTAGTTTTCATTCTAAATTATAAGACTTTTGTAGACATAATAGCCCGTAATAAGACGTCCTTATTGTTTTAGAGAATGGATGAGGTCATGTCATGCACATAGATGTCATTTGAATTACAAAAATACAGAAAACCCAATTGAACCCAAAATTCTGGGTTTTAATTTCAATCCCTAAACTTATATTTGCCAACCCTCCTATATTCCGCGGTATTATGTTTCTCCCGGAAATTATGTTTTTATACTCATTGACCTCCGCTGACCTGAATATGCCGACTTATTCAAATCAAGTACCCTCAAGAGATAGCCCTGGATATTATCTTTTAGAAAATTACTATATAGTAACTTTTGGTGCTATATTTATATAACTTTTGGTGCTGCAGAAGCTCAACCCGATTTAGAAAAAGTTAATCAATCGATAAAAATTGAGTGATGCCATATTTTCTGCCAGACCTGTATGTTACATACTTACTTACATACTTGCATCCGTAATAATAAGATGTGTAAAGTAACAGAAAATTATTGAAGTACGCGTACTGTATTAATGAAAAAGTCCGAATCTTAGTCCCATCTTAGTCCGAATGCATGTGAACTAGACTAGCAAGCACTTCTGAATTATATTAACAAACAGTTTTCGGTTTTCATTGTAGAAGCGGTTGTGATGCGGTTTCAAGATGCCAATATGGCCCTCGTGGATACCACAATTTCTCGCCATTTGTCGCAAGATTCCGACCGGTGTGGTGGCCGGACTGAGAGGAGGAAGAGGAAGGATATTTAAGTGATTTATAGAATTTTCAATAGGATATTCAAGTGCTCTGTGCTCATTATGAAAGTTTTCAAGTACTTCAGCGATTCTCTGTTTTGTGCCTTAATGGACGCCCTTTTACTCCGATGCAAAATATCAGTAATTCATGTGCCTTAATGGACGCCTTTTTACTCCGATGCAAAATATCAGTAATTCTTTTTTCATGTGCCTTAATGGACGCCTTTTTACTCCGATGCAGAGTATCAGTAATTCTTTGTTTTGTGCCTTTATGGACGCCCTTTTACTCCGATGCTGAGTATATCAAGTATGATATTTTTATTATTCAGCATTTTTTACTAATGATATATTCCTAAGTCGTGTTGGGTTTATGCATTAAGTTTCTGTACAAGCTGATACTCTCAAGGCCCAAATCTTTACTTCCGAAAGATTCTCAGCTCGATTATGTATCTGTACTACTCAAGTCTTTCTGTAGCAAATTCTCCATCGATTTTCTGGGTTGTTGGCACTGTCTTGGCACTAGTCTTAATAGTGCCAACCTTAGTCTTAACAGTTCTTAGTCGTCTTCATTGGCGTTCGATATTCGACCTCATTTCATCAGAACCTGTTCCTAATTTATTTTTGCTACATAAACTCAACACGACTTAGAAAAAACTAATAAATTAGCAAAAATCAATTTACAGTGTGGTGTGTTATGAAGTTTTATCCGAGACTTAATCATTATCGAAACTGTAATTGTTATCGATTCAGAAGCATTTTTTGTCAAGATGAATTGTATCTCGTTTACAGTAATGCACATAGGGGTAATGCACTATTAGTTATGTGCCTTTCCTTACATGTTTCGCATTGTCGCCTGTATCACATCTACGTCATATCATATTGAAAACCAGATTTGTTTGTTATATCGTTCATTGTTATCTAGTCAGAAGCATTTTCTGTCTGAATCATTATATTTTATGACGTATTAGTTGTGTACTTTTCGTACATATTTCGCTTTGTTTTCTAAAGCAGAAAACCACATCTATGCCTTCTTAATATCATGCATGTGTGATTTTAACGCGTCTTTTAACCAAAGACGACGAACAAGAATGACGGAAAACTCTCATATCTCTCAATGCTTTAAAATTGGCAGCCACTTTAACTTTTTCTGAATGAGGACGAGCTGACTCGTCCGGCTCATCTCTGTGTACTGAAGTAATGATGTACTCTGAACTCGTTGGATAAATTGCTATATATATATTCCTTCCAGTCTGTGGTGAGCAGTACGGTGGAAGAGATGACTCGTTCCTTAGTTTTGTTTAACGAGTTAAATTTTGACAAGTCCATTCACAGTAAACATATTGATTATTAGCTTTCACATAGATTTTGAATGTACGTCCAGGTTAATTATCACTTCTTCCCGTGCCGGTATACCGGTATAACGAAAAGGTATACCGAATCAAGATATCGAACAATATGTGAATTACGATAGATATTTAAACTATCGATCAAAGATATGGGAGTTTCCATTTTTGAACTGAATTTAGTCTCTTTGTATCGTCTTTGCTTTTAACTATGTGGTGGACATCAATATTTTCATACAAATACACTTTGATTATAACTATACTTTCTTTTTGATGTAAAAAATGTAGGCAAATAAGAAATGTAGGCAATACCAAGTAATACATGACCGAAATCGGTTCGATATTGCAACGGCCGTGATCACTGACAAATAACCGAAATCGTTTCGATATCGCTATGGCCAATTTCACTGGCCACAGACGACGATCCGACCTCAATCAATGGGTACCGTGGCCTGTAGCTATCCGATGCCGATGGCCTATGTTGGATCGATAAAGGCCTAACCAACGGGTCACATTTACTGACAAAGTTATAAAATGCCTATACGCCATGTTCAATAATGTAGATGTAGCGTAGGCTATTCTAGACAAACTAACAATATTGTATCAATTTATTGATTAGTCGCATTCAGTTAATACAGACTTGGGTGAGATATTTGCATATGGACATTGAAAATGCGCTTTGATGATGTAGACTTAATCCCGTGAAATCTTATTTCATACTTTAATGCTTACATTGTGAGACATACATATTATTATATGTATATGGACATGAAATGTATTAAAAGTTCTGATATTTGAATCAGTTCTTGCTCCAATCATCTTCAAAAACAGCAAACCCAGTCAAAATCATCTTTACAAACGACTATGTCTGTTAAGTTGACCCTTGTGTTTTGGGCATTTTTGACTTAGCAGACTCAAGCTTATTCTAGGTTCAGTAAAAACTGAAAATTTTCATGTAAAATTGAGTCAGAAATTGACTAGAATCACAGACAAAATTACTGCAGTTTAAATTCAACTTAAAGCAAGCTGAAGGACAGTCGCACAAAATTAGAGATACTCGAACCTGATAGTTTTACCTAGTAATTGGACGGGGAGTTCGACAGCTTTTATGTGATGTATTTAGAAAGTGAAGAGAACCAAGCTGCTCTAGTTCATCTAACACTTGATTTTCCAAGCAATTAAATACCTTCAGTATTCAACTACAGTAATGACATATTTCTTGTATTTATCGTATATTTATGATGCGTATAGCAAAACTATAGCTGAACTTAGAAGTAGACATATTTTATATAATTCAAGTTCATGATAGACCATTTTATACCACGAAATCTCAATACCCGCAACCTCAGAAATTCAGAATTTCATAGTGAGTACTCCGTTAATAAATACCGGTGCTCCGTACGATGCACTTGCCCATCAGCTGAGATGTATCGTAGCATCCGTGGGTCCAGAGTTCTGCCCGACTGTCATCGTAGCATCTGAGAGAGAAAGGGAGAGAGTGCTTAGTTTTGCTTGAGAAACTCTTCAATGATATTTTGGGTGCCAGGTAGGGTCTACACATACATTACATTACAATTACATTTCTGTTACACTTTAACACATGCTTTGGTGTAACGTTTTACAATTTTTAGTGCACTGAACGGTTTATCGGTGCGAGAAGGTGAGACTAGCGCATAGCCTTAATATAAATCATTCCAATAAAAATACACGCATATAATGGGCCTATAATATAAATAAAATTGCACAATCAGCTTGGAATTTTGGTTGACCATTGAGATGAAAGCCATCTCTCTATCATGAATTGGCATCATTAATATTTATTTTATTTTATATAAGTATTCTCAATTTTTTCATTTAGTGCACTAATTAAGTAGCAATGCTCTGAATTGTACATGTACAATTACATAAAAGCCTGCGATTATTGTTTGTAGCACTGGCCATAATTAAGTGTGGCTTCGGGAAATCCAAGGTGATAGCGGAATATGTCCCGTTTCTAGATTTTTGATTTGGGTGGCAATCCTGAATTTATTTCATTTTATTCAGCATATATTTTTTCAATAGTATTCTTGTTACCTCTGGTCCATTTAAAAATTTGTTTACCGAACTTGCATGCTATAAAGCTACTCTATCAGCCAGGAAGAGCAAACCTCCTTTCTAGTGTGAGGCGTTCTAGCGGCTTTTATCCAGAAAATGCGTTTAATTCGCATGAGAAATCATTAAATTTCTAAGAAAAACCAAAAGGGACGAAGCGAGAACAAGCAACGTTTAAGCAAGAAAAAGCAAGAAGTCAATACTGGCTCAGCAATCTGTATACTCAGATATGTTTATCTTGTTATATGCCTGATTGCAGTAGCCAAGTCATTCACCTATTATTCGGAGGAAAGTTGAGCCTAAAAGAAACTTCGCAATTATGCGAGCAAAACAGAACACAAAAAACTACTGGTGTCCGATTTAATCATACATAATCAATATCTTGTGAATTATTTTGATGAATTGATTATATCGCAGTTCCAAGAACTGACAAAAACTTGAGTTGGCGGCCACTTGATTTAATGATTTAAAACAAAAATCTGAATTAAAGCCTCTCTTGGTCGACCAAATGACCTTGCCACGAATTATAATGAAGCAGATAGGAGCTGTCCGGTCTAGACCTAGTTGTTGTTGTTCGATGTCTATTGGGTTTAAACACTGGTGTCGCGCTGACAAATTGGGATACTGTTACCGTCTGCAGCTGTATGTTGGTCGGGATCCTCTCAAAACCCCGGAATAGTGTTCCCCTTGGTACACATGTTGTGAACCAACTATTAGCTGCTTGCATCAATGATCCATACTCTGTCGAACTGTACCTGGATAACTTCTTTACTTCCGTGAAGCTATTGGATGAGCTGGCTGATCAGGGCATGCGCACTACCGGCACACTGCGAAGGAACAGGACAGAGCGTGCGCCTCTCAAGAGTGATCATGAAATGAAACGACAAGACACAGGATTCCATCATTCTCGCTTTCACACCTCGCGGGAAGTACTGCTTCTACGCTGGAATGACAATGCCATCGTTACAGTTGGTACCAAGTTCGATTCGGTGACACCACTGGGAGTGGTTCAGTTCCGCGGCAAAGGTTTTCGAACTACAGTCGCACAGCCCGCGATGAAACTTAAGTACAATAGCAGTATGGGAGGTGTAGACCTCTTCGATCAACATGTCGCTACCTATCGCATTGCATTCCGGTCGAAGAAATGGTACTGGCCACTGATCATTCACGGAGTTGATACTGCTGTTGCCAACAGCTGGATTATGTTCCGGTCATCAAGTGCACGAGCTGGCAGTCAGCTTGACTTCCGACGCTGTCTGGTCACAATATACCTGATGCGAGCTGCGACAAGCAACGTCGCGAAGGTACTTCCAGCGCCAAGTCCATGGAAACGTGAGATTCGACAATATGAATCATTTTGTTTCTTCTCGTCCAAATCAACGACGTTGTCAATTGGCAACATGCTCAGCGAGGCCTCGCACATTTTACATCAAATGCGATAAAACTCTGTGCGTGGACTGTTTCATTACTTATCATACGAAATAGCTTCAAGGACAAGCTCAAATGTGTTTTAGTTATTTCTTCAGTTATTTTTCATTTGTTGAATACCGAGATGTGTTACGCTAATTTTGTTTATATTGTTTAGACCGCTTAGAAATCAAGTTTTGCAGTGAAATAATTAATAGCTATTTTTCTCGAAATTCGTGTTCTTCTTGCAAATGTTAACCGCGGGTGGCATCATATGAGATCACAGTGAAAAATGACCTTCCTGTCCTTTCTCAACAATAATATTTTACATGTATCTTAGTTGACATAAACCTAGTTTACTGACCAAAAATCACTTGTTTCCTGCAACCGCATCATCCCAAGTAGCACAAACTCCTTACATACGTTGGCCCTGCATTGGTCCTTTGAATGTTACATTGGCTTTCAGTGGCCTTCGTTAGCCGACATAAGCCAGCATTGGTCCAACGTTTGTATCTTTCCATTGGTTTTGAAAATTGGTTGGCTTGGAGTTGGCTTACACTGGCCATCTTAATCCTTTAATGAACCGATGTAAAATGAAAATGTAGATAGCCATCTTCGAGCCAATGATGGACCATTAATGGTAATTTTGTCTGAAAGGCTAGATGACAGTTAAATAAAGTGCATAGGAAGAAAAACATTGTCATGGAACATACTCTATTAGCGTTTGCCCTATTATTGTTTTATTACAATATTTTAATGGAAATATAATTCTGAATCAGATTAAATTATCGATAAACACATGGGTTATAGATGAAACTGAATGTTTCATGCAATATTCACGAATTTAGTTATTAGAATTCGTCAACTGCCAAGCACAACAAGGCAACAGATTTCTCTACTTCTCGTTGTCAACATTAAGTCTGCAATTTTTGGGAAATTTGTATCTCAAAACAGGCAAATCAACCTATTGTAAACTTTGCTTGATTCACACTAAAGACCTGAATTATCAATTATCTGATGATCTATCAACCAGCACCGATTGGCTTGTCTCTTTTGTAAATATCATTTAGCCTCCATATATAGATGTCATAGACAGTGTGAAAGTCGCTCGTGATGTGAAATGTGTTTGAATTAAAGAAAGACTTACTACATCACCATTCTGTTTGTTTTACTCTTTTGTTTTAAGTTTTCACTTTCGAGTAATGAGCACAAGATTGAAGAAACCACAAAAGTAAGAGACGTATTCAGTAACGGCTAGAGTGAGAAATAGATTCGCTTTGATAATATTCGAATTCCTGATTGAGATTGGCCATTGTTACAGTTTAATGATAACAAAACCAGACTATAGTCACGATGAGATCTCAGAATGCGAATCGTGCATTAGATTGGTTTTAAAGCACAGGTCTAGTTAACCATGGTCGTAGGTTCGAATCCTACCAGTCGGCAGTCGCACAACTTTTGCATGGCAATCTGATCTATCGTGTATTTTATCTCGTTGTTGTTAATTCTCAGACTACGATTCTTACACATGCAATTCTTACGATGCACACACATACAAAAACAAGTTAAGGGGAATGGAACATCCTCACTTTTGCACCTATATTTGAGAATTTAGAATGTGCAGAATTCGTTTTCATTCGGGAATAACTGATATTATGAAGCATTTACAGATGGGATGAATGAAGAGACAGGATCAGCGCATATCTTGGAAACGCATCATTTCCATGATGTTTTATCAACATGTTGGCATGTCTTTCCGAATATATCACTGCCAGTTGAGCATGTTGTCAGTCGCACGCAATGTGTGTGAGACCCCGCTCGTCAGGGTTTGAGTGTTCAGGTTAAGGTCGAAACGAACTAGATGAGCACCTGCTGATGACTGACCACCTGCAGCATTAGTACGTCCCTTGGTCAATAGGTTCAGTATTGGTATTAATTGATCATCAGTAGAATCAAAGTAGAATTGTGGCATAAGTGGCCTATGTAGAAATGTAGAAAAAGAGTAGTTATTTATTTTGTGTAGTGTTACTTCTAGTGTGTAGCATTATTTCTATTAAGTTCTAGTATACGCCTACACATAGCTATATGTCATAGTCGGCTGCCAATCTTCCGCCATCTGGCTGAAATTCGCCAAAAAAGGGTCTGAAAAGTCGACTATTTTTCATCCACGGACACGGACGGCTTGCTCTCTATAAATTCAGTGAAATCGTTAATGTTACATGCTTCAAACTGATTCAACCTGATAACTGCAGGCCTGTGATTACACCTCAAATTTGTTTATTACTCCTCAAATCCTCAAAAATTCCTCAAATATAGCTTAAATATGAGAAATTCCTCAAATACGCTTTACAGACTAAATGTCGGATAATGTATTGTTTTTTGGCGAATGGTGATGATGTGTAAACTTCCAAACAAGAAGCTAAGATAGAATCCTGTAACATGTACCCTACATCCATGCTGCTTATCATGAATCACTCATGATTTGTTTCTTTTCTTTTTCTTCTCTCATGATTTATAACTAAATGATTTTTCTCTCACACACTTGGTAGATTTTAGATGGCGTAATCCCGCTGTGCTAGCTAGATCTGATTTTTGATTGGAAACAGACCTGTCCTTTTATCATCTGAATGGGCAGACTGTCAAAAAGAATCTTTTCAATATATAAGTGATAAACATAATTTTGAAAAGAGCGACTTACTCACCAATTCATTCCACATGAGGAGAGGAGAACCGTTGCTTGTCCTTCTAGTAAGTATTTTTAAATTTCTAGACATTTTAGGATATAATGATTTTCTTTTAGCCATGTCATATTTAGCACATCAAAAATTAACCAGTCGTTAGATTGTTTTTTTTTTTTATTTTGTTACCTTGACGCACTTTGTTACGTTGAATGTCGTTTTCATTTCTGCAAGCTACAGGGCTGCAGATGTTCCGGTTCGTCTGGACTTATTTTGCTAAGCAGAGAAGTTGTCCGAAGTTATTGTCTGTCGAACTCACTCATTAAATGCTTTCACGTATTTAATGAGTGAAACACTGCGATCAACCTACAGAAATTGTATATTTGAACACTGCAATTTTTTACTTCTTCATAATATTGCTTAGAATTCCAACAATAAAATGCACATTCAATTATTTTCATTAATTATCTTGACCTTTGTCACAACCTTCTTTATATGTTTCTGCGACTATATGGCTGCTAAATGCATGCCTGTACTTCTTAAAGAACTTAAGGATATCGATCTTCCATATCCATTATATGATAACATGTAGGTAGCCCAGCCCACTTGGATGTCAGTGCTCTTATCAAAAGCTCTTATCTGAAGCGTTTGTTTCACTCACTCTCTTTCATTTTATTTCCGCTGAACATGAACACATCCGACGGGGTAAAGCGGATAGTCCCTAAATTTAGTGTCTACATGCCTCCTGGTCACTAGCGTGCGGGGGTTGGAAGCGTATGAAGCTCTGCTATCTCATGAGTCTTTTTGCAGCTACATTTTCCAGGGTCTGCTGATCGACATTTATCCTGGATGAATTATTCACTTATAGATCGTTTTCATAATTTGCTAAACACAGGTTGGTGTGAAATTAGTGCACACATTGCTTATCGTTGCATGTGAACTTAGATTAATTAAGACATTGAACCACATCGTACTGAATTGGTAGATTTCCAACCTGGGTTTACTGCAAGATGTGGACGTCAATATCTCGGCGCAACTTCATGCGAATAGAGGTGATAATTATCACCTCCAAAGATTATAATCTCTCACTCTTTGCCTGTATGAGACCAACAACTCAACTGGCAAGCCTGTTCCCGACACTTGTTTTGTGTTGTATATGAGAGAATTTATGTTCATTTGAATGTAGATCGGAGCGATATGATCAAACGCTAACAAGTAAACAAAACCCGCCAAAACTTATGTAGCATAAAGTAAAATTAATAATTTAGTGTGCAGTGTGGCGTATCCTTCATGATAAATTACTGACTTTTTTAAATCACAGGCATTCCGTCAACGATTTTAAGCTTTCTATACTTATGGGTTACTCTCCTCCCAAATTTGTTTTAAGTCCGTAAAAATTAATCGTTGCAAAGCCACAGATGCATGTGGTTGAGGATATATCCTACATTCAAAAAAATTACAGTATACAAATCTGACAAGCATCATTGAAGCAGAGCGATATCAGCAGCTTGATTTGACATCCTCTGTTCGACACATTCTAAGCAGATAATACTTGAGGCAACAAATTGATTTCGTAACAACGCGGGAAGTGATTAAGACCAAGTCAGTATTCCTTTGCAATATACTTCAAAAAGTGGGGTGTGGTCAACCCTTGGGTTACCTTCTTCGTTGTGACTTTCATGATTTGAAGTTTGGCCCAAAGTCCGTGCTAAAATTTGTAGTTTTTCTTGCAATTATCATAGTAGGCACCGTTTACATTCCTCAAATTTTTCACAAAAAATCCTCAATTTTTTTCATAGGCTAATCACAGGCCTGTAATTGTCTACAATGGCTCTCAGATATTGGTTGTATCGTGACTCTGTCGTCTAACATAATTTTGGAGATTTTATTATCCGGCCATTCGACCTTTTGATGTTTAAAAAAATTTCCGCCAAAACGACTTTCTTCTGTTGGCAGCTATGCATCTAGTGTCATTGCATTTTTTGCTTCCACTCTCTATTTTTGTTACTTTATCAATCGGCCTTATCTTATTTCGATCATGATTTTCTTGACTATCGCGACAGCAATTTGTAATGCTTCATAGAAAAAGTGAGTGCAATACTGTGTATCACCAACAGGTTGAATTACGCAGATTCTTTGTCCATTCTCGTTTTGATTCGATCACAATTTGAATTCTTTTCCACATGTGTATGTTTCCTTGATTTCTTCGTCATGATACCACATCATCAGGAAAGTTGAGACCATCTGTTGCTATGCCTTGCGATATTTTTTCGATAGCCAGTAAATTTTTGATTGGTTCAAGGCCTAGTTGCGGCATTGATTCCCTTCGAAAATGTTCCATGCATTTCCGACTAAAGTGACAAGCAGCGCTGCATTGTTGAAGAAAATTGCCATCATACTTAAGAAATTACGCGATGGTCGATGATTCGACTCTGACATGGAAACCGGCCGGGATGTTGGTGTCGGTCGGGCTCCGCGGCCGGCCTAGATCGAACTTCAGACCGGGATTTATACCGGCTTCAGGTAGATTTTATCCAAGATTCAGCCTATTTGAGCTCAGTTTCCTGTTCTCAAGGCCTATTTTGTACCGGCTTCGGGCAAGCTGCCTCACGTTGAATGCAATTTATTTGAGAGCAAATTCAGTTCGCCGGCACTGATCGAGCCAGACCACAGAGAAATAAACGATATGCTCTTACAATGGTGAAGTTAATAATATTCATCAATTTTTGAATTACTGTTCTAATCGTAGCACACGTTAAATATCCAATCAGACTGCTCGAATGATCCGTCAGGAATTCGTCTGGCCAGTAAGTCAATAAATGTTTCCAATATCACGGGAAGGCAGAAACATTTAACTACACCTCATTTAATTAGTGACACTGTTTATTACGGTCTCCCAAAAGTAATCGCGTATGAAACTACCCACTAATGTTTTTCCTTTTGGATTGCTTATGAAAATGAAAGTGATTTCAGTTTGATTCAAATTTTATTCTTAAATGAACAGAAGCACGTTTTTATGATTCACATTGCAAATGCCTTGAACTTGAGAGATTATTCTTGTCACATCAGTCGTATTTTTTCATTCGCTCAAGAGATCAATTGTCCTCGTTGCCACTGCTATCGTCAAAAATCCTTGCCTTAATGACGTCTGCATCTACTAGACTCTTGATCCCTTTATTCACTTAGTTTTGTTTAAACATCCACATCAGAGTCTATACGTGTGGGTTTCATGATTTCATTTGTGCAATGCTTCATGATTGACGGCATCTACCTTAACAACCACTAATTTCAGGCCTGTTCTTGAGCAAGTCCAAACATTTGCTGCTGCCTCAGAAACTCGTGTTGCTGAAATTCTGAGCAAATTGCGCGGCTTGTCTTGAGTGCCATGCCTTACTCGAAACCCTAGACCATATCGGTATGGACACGACAATGACCCCAAACGACGTTTACTTACGCAGAAATTTCAGATAGTATTGTCTGTGTATTTCATTGTCTACGTTTGATGTCCTTTGAGTAAGAGTAAATATATACCCATGCAATACACAGATAATGCTGTCTTGAATTCCTACAAAGGAGTATGACGTTAGGGGACCCTATGCCCATGCAGACATGTCTTCGAGTAAGACATGACACTTAAGACAAGCGGCGTAGCAACTTGTTCAATGTATGGGCTACATGTGAAACTAAGTTCAAATCGCTTAAATCGTTGATGCTTCCGGAATATTAGTCCATTATGAATTATAAATAATTCCCTCATTTCATTTTTCATCACGCTAGTAATGTGCGTATAAATTTGTGCATATAATGTGCATTTTCTTGTATGTTTACAGTCAGGTTTGTATCTCGCCAAAATTTTGATAAATATAATACAATATAATACAGTGCATTCCATATACATGCGATCATAAAATAGCACATATATTTTCTTTTAGCCGAAACTTTATTTGTCACTTAAATATTATACAGACTGCTCGACGTGGTTTCAGCACTCAGTGCTTTTGTCAATACCTAACCAAAACTATGTTTGCATCTTAATTATATCTTCGTGTTGTGATTCAATTCCCTGCGCTCATGATTCAATTCTTACTCATCAACATCTTATTTCTTTGTTATTATATCCTTGTATCTAATGTTTCTAATTAGTTTTCAGTCAATTTTGCCAAAATTCAGAGCTATAAGTGATTATGGTGAAGTGTTTGCTACATTGCTCATCATTTTCACGAAATATTTGAATTATTTGGCATAATCATCTGAATTGTCTACAGCATCAGGAGTTCCAACATATTCCGGTAAGACAAGAATCGGGATTGCGAATTGGAGAAATTGAGATATTTTTAAAGTACACATCTATAGGTTTACTTTGCAGATGATGAAGCACTGCGCTCATGATTCAATTTCACCAACATCCAAATGCTTGCTGCAGAGGACAACTGTTTCTCGAAGAAGATTTTGTGAGTTCGAAGTAGGCCAGTGGTATGACAAGGTAAGGAGAAACTGAAATTCGAGTGAATTTAAGCCTACTGACACACTCGATATCATTCATCAAGTATGTTCCTGATTTTTCAGTGATAACAGACTCGCTTTATTCTTGCATTGTTGCTCATCGGTATGTATTCGCACGGTTAATTCAGCTTCAACTTGATAGGGAAAATGCATGAACAGATTGTTTCCGGAAATGCTGTTCTTGTCTATTCATGGAGTTTTCGAGCAGCGCAGGACGAAACATCATGTACAATCATATGTTTAAAAAATCTTGGAAATACTTATGAAGCAATACTACATGAACACTAAATATTACAAATTTTTTGAATTTATTATTGTTGAAATGCTTCGCACATGTGTCAAAGTCGTGCTCATTCTCGATAACTCAATTAACAGGTAAAGACAGCATTTTTCATAAATGGAATAACTGTTCATATGTTTTCATACTCATGCAGCAGTTGAATCTAGCCGGACACATCAAAGAGTAACAATGTAAGAATAGAACGAGTCAGATATCGCCGCAATATTAGAACTACGCCCTCAATCGAGTTCGAAATTTAATGTAATCACGCTTCTTCGCTCTCGATCAAGAGCGATGTATTGGCAATCACGCTAATTTGTGCTCGATCGAGTGCGAAAAGTGAAAATCGCGTTTGATCGTACATTAAGTCGACCAATGTTCGCTAATGGGAGGCTACGGTGGGATTAGGTTGACCAATATAAGCTATCGGCGGCGGCTGAAGGTTACGTTGGCTTAAAGAGGCAATAAAGTGGGATTAAATTGGCGTTTGTTGGCATAAGGATGGCTAGAGCGGCGCTTGGATGGACATCGCACGAAAATATGTTGGATTACGTTGGTTCAAGACCGGTTCTAGGTTGGATTGCCTTCATAGAACCAATGTAGGCCCGCTGTATCATTTCCAACTTTTGACCATTGTAAATGGCCAATGAAGGTCCAACGTAGTACCAACGTATCTGTGTTACTTGGGATGGTGTCGCTTCTAATGGGTTGAGCCGATGGTTGAAGTGGGAATCTGTACAAAACAACAATCCAGCAGCCGCTGCATCAAAATCAATGGCTTATCCTTCTAGATGGAACAAAATAGCATTTTATGCGTTCAAGAGATATGTCGCTGTGGGTCATATTGGATCAAGAATTAAAGTCCGGTCTTGGTCATACCCGGCATAAATTGCCAACAAAACTTCATGTCGGTAGTAATCACACATAAAATGTAATGTAGTTACCGGCTTGCATCGAGATACAAACAAAGTTCTGTTGCTTGAAAACTGAAGGCAATTATTAGTTTCAGAGATGCAATTGCACATGAACTATATGTTGCATGCCCATTGAAACTATCCAGAGTGATCGATTTTAGGCTATAGGCTAGTCAAAGCAGCAATGATAAGTTTTAAATGTCAACAATTGTTGGTAGCATAGCATTTCAATAGGCCTACTCAAGAAACTTGCCAAAATATGCAAGCTATTTCATAAATGCTCCTTTTGAAGCAAATTAGCTTGTCAAACTTAGTACGCTACTCCTTCATCACTTGCTGTTCATCACCCAGTTGAATTAAACATAAAAAGTCTATAAATCTAGGTCTACATGTAAGTTTTGGAATATATTGAACTATTCGGATGAATCAATATTGTTATGATAAATCGGTTATTGAATATAAGAAGCAAAATTGAAGCTGGACCAGAAATAGTACCAAAAAATGAAGTTATCTGAATTTATCTGCAAAAATCACCCAGATGTGGCAGTTGTTTTTGCCATATTAGGCCTAAATTCCACCGTAATCAACAAAAATTGTATGATCTTGACACAATGGAATCACGTCAAAACTTCATAATCAGTTTCAGATTCAAAGGGAGGGTATTCATTACATTCTTTAATCATTGTATCATTGAAATATCTGGGATGCTAACACCGTCTAGCTAGGTATGAAGTGGAACACTGACGAACCGTTAATAGACTAAAAATTAACATGGCTGTATTCATTTTGAGAAAATCTATTTACGTCAAGCACGTACAGATGTGGTGTTGAATAACTGTTATTAGAAGAATTCATGCATCCCATAACATAGCTATTGATCTTATGACCAAATATTATTCCGACCTTTCCAAACGCAATTAGTCATTGGAACCTCCGGAAATTTATTGGCACATTTAAGTCCGGCATGTTTTAATTCAATATTACCGAAGCATCCATAATTTTTTAAAAATAACTGCTATGAATGCATTATACTGGTACAAAATCTGAAGCACGACGCAAAACAGATATATGATATGCCAAATATTATACGTGACAATTTCATTTTTCAGCAATTTCAAAACTTTCACCATTTTGGCCGATATTGTAAGTGGTCATGCTCAAACTGATGACGTCACTAGAGAAGCAGTGACTACTTCACAACAGCGGTAGAAACAATCTTGAACATCAACTTTGAAAATGACGATTAAATGATATGTCATCAAACTGATCCTAGAATAAAAAATGTAATCATTTTATTAATTATAAGGGACTTTCAGGTCCCACTGGTACGGAATGGGTTAACTGAGAAATGAGATATTTTCACTGATCAGTGAATCGCTATCAAACGTAATAATTGTTTATTTGAAGATAAACATGGCCTCGTCCACATTTGACTCCTGGTTTCGATCTCAGACTTACCTGTCTTCGCAGCGCTCGGCTTTCAGAGAGCAGTCTTCAGCAGCTAAAAGACTTCACGGACGGATTAAAGACGGCCTTTCGGTTCCGGCGTTGTTCCGTTTCATTATGCAGTTATTTTTGTACGCAGCTTAGTCCTGAGTAGTGATTTACATGTATAGGCAAAAATCTAGGCATAAAATAGAAAACAGTGTTGATATATTGATGAATAACGATTTGTATTTAACACAGACAAGGTGCTGTCGGATGTAGCTGTCACTCATTGTGAAATAAACAGCAATAATGGCAAATTTTTAGCTTTCTTTCAGAATTCCATAGATGACAGAACTTATGAACTCATATGCAAGTTAGAGGAAAAACAATGAGCAATAAAATTGTTTCGACTGTTGTGACATGAACACGCTTTCGTTTAGACGAAACGACTTATTTGAGATCCAACGATGAAATGTTGTTTTCCAGCCGGTGTACAACTTAGGCGCTTGTTGATTATGTCTACTCGTACATCGCAAAGGAAACTACGAAGCTCATGCACCAGACGGATGAATGCACCCCCAAATAGCACTAAATAAATTGATAGCCTTTCCTGTCATCCACTGATTCGCACTGCATGTGAGAGGAATATTGCATTCTCATTGGTGCAACAATATAAGTCTCATTCGTCTCAATCTAAGACGCTTACACAGAATTTGATACAAACTGAGTCTTCGAAAAGATTGGTATCTTTCCATTCATCTTTTTGGAAATGAATGGGAAGATATCAAGTTTTTGATAATCGTAATTCCGTTCAAGGACTTCAGCAACTTTTCTCTCATGAAAACGCATAGAATTTCAAGTCTCTTGATGAAAACTGGGTTTGAACATGTCATAATCATGTTAGTCTGCTTCAGCCTTCTACTGCAGAAGCTGTAATTTGATTCAGACGACCATTCTGTGATATTGCATGCGTTTTCGTATTGAAGTAATTTTATGAGGGATGTTTTGGTGATAGAAACACATTCAGAGTTTCCCTTGCCATAAGCAAATTAGCATCAATTTACATCGACTGGTACTTCAGAATGTGTGTTAGATGATAAGTATGCGGAAACGTGTTTTTGATAGAGATGCTTGAATTTCTATGTATGTTCACATGAGAGTATTTGTAAAATGCTTCGCTAATTGATGGAAAATATGAAAATTTGTGCCGTAACTTATTAAAATCTTTATTAATTTGCACCCTACAAGTATATAGGAAAGCTATCTACAAGACAAGGGTGCATAAGCGCATTTTCGACCTAGTGGCTTGAACAGCTATGCGTTTTCACAAGTCGATAGTTGCAGAAAGTGATCGTTTATTCATGGTAAAACTCACAGATTTGTGGCTTTACTTGCAGAAATCTGCATCCGTTTGCATTTGCAGATAGTTACAAGTATTGTTGAGCTAGTGACTGAGAAATCTTACTGTTTAGAAAGGACATAATTCAGAAACATAGCTGAAGTTAAATGCAGTTAATGAGACAAAGCTCCAGCGCTTCATTTTCATTGGCTGTTGCAGGTGTCACAGATCTTTATCTGTGACTTCATTGGAGTAAACGTGTATTTATATTTCGATAGGGACTATTGACTTCAAGTGGAAAGTTCATGGTGTTCCATTAATTAGATTTTCCTGGTTTTTTTGATATGTTGATAAGGGATTTTTCTCTATAAGATAAACCGACTCTTGAAACTATTGCAATTTTTGGCGGGTTGCAGTGTAATTCACTTTAGATTGCCTGGACTAATAAGTAAATGATGTCCTCCATCAATGAAGTGCATTCATCCACATGGGCATGTACAGGATCACTCCAAAAATAATGCAACAAACTTTTCCATTCAAAAAGGAGATCCAGTGATGAGACCAATGCCATTGAAACAAGCACTGTGTCTGATATGCAAATATACAACTGAATTTAGTCAGCCATGAATTTTGCCCAACAATTCATTTTAGTTCTCATTTTCATTCGTACTCTATCTAACGAAGTCGCAAATTTTTCTTTTTATAGGAATGAAATTTGCTGTCACAATCATCCAAAAAATTTACATCTCTGTTTTCCGAATTTCACCGTATATGCGTCGAAAAGCTGAAGAGATTGAATCACCCAACATCGCTTTGTCATTCACTCGAGACACGCAACGAATGCAATCGATTCTGCGTCAGCAAATGAGTCAGTATGAATCACTCAAATGTTTTGACGTTCCTCAAAAGCAAATGTGACTGCTACATCGAACCGATGTCTAAGTTTAAGGACGGCGTCGCTATCAGTGAGATGTTACAGAGGAAGAGAACTTTCTGCTTTCAACATGACAATTTAGTGCCGAGCCCACACAAGTTTGAGATCAAGAGAATGCGTGGCGAAGTTCAGCTGGACGTTGGTACCACAGTCATCGTATACCCCCCCTATTTCTCTCCATCAAACATCGACATATTCGAGCTTTTAAAGGACGGCGAAGCAAATGTAGTGGAGATGAGGATTCTTTTGCGTTATTGCTGGTTGACTCACCTTTGTTGACTTATCTTTGTTTGCATCTGTGTTGGCTTAAATCTATACTGACGATGTGAGGAATTACAGTACAAGAAGCATCGCTTCTTTGATAACATTACTCTCATCTTTGGATCTCTTTCTTTCGTTGTGAAAAATAGTTTACATTGATTTCTGGACGACACAGAAGTGGTCAAATGTCAAACTACATGTAATTGAAGCTGTATGGCAAAAGCAAGCAGAAATGATGAATCTCCAACCATGTCTTCATATAGTGTCAAACGACTCGAATTCGCCTGCTCCTGGGCTGGTGTATAGCAAGCATCTCCTATTGGTTTGAATATAAGTAAACGATTTGCAGCCTGCACCTCGTGAGTCGCACGCACGAGCACAATCCAGAGCGGATTGATCTTGTAGAACTTCTGAAGCTTCAGATGTCGCCGCTGGTGATTTCTTCCTTCGATCTGCAAATAAAAATGCAGCAAATTTGCAGACAGAAAAGTTTACTGCAACTTTCAATGAGTGTGCAGTTACAAGAAAATCGCAATGATAAATGTGAGGAAACCGCCCACTATTCCATGGATGCATAAGCAGAATTCTGATAGCAGGATTATCTGAGATTCAAACAATTACCGAATGAATCAATAATTTTCTTTGCTGTCATACATTATGCATTAAAGTATACAGAAGTCGTGAAGCTTGATTCTCTGATTTCGGAAATCTGTCTTTTAATTTTTTCCTTTTGAAAACGGCTACTAACACCATTAGTCATCTCAGAATGCTTGTTCCTTTCAATCCTCAATTTAATCGTGAAAAGGGAAATTCTTTAATGAAAATTGTGGAATCATTTGGGGTGACTTTTCTCAGAAGACATCGTTATCTGACAGGACATGGGGGCGCGGCAGTGTCCCTATGTACTAGTTTCAGTATACATTATAATGATGGCACTAGGTCTGTAAGTAGTTAAAACTTCTCCCTACTACGACTGGGATAGGTACACGGATAGGTGCATGTATAAATTCAGTGATTTTAATAGGAACATGCATGAATTCTGTCTCAGTGGATAGGTGCATGTGTTTGGCACACTCACTTGAGTACATTGTGTTTCGTAACATCTATTACCGAACTTGTATGAATGATTTTGAATGCGAATGGGGTTGAGAACAAGTTAAAAGGCCAGAGCTCCATTTATTTGGTTCTAATTACTTGTACCGGTAGACGCATGTTGTTTGATTTTGAATGAGTTTGCTCAATTGCGACTATTGTGACTATTGTGATAATTAATTAGATGTAGCACTACTTAAGTATGAAACTTGAATGTGCATTTATAATTTTGTTACTTCCCAATAATAAAACCAGTTCCAGAATTATGGTTGAAGTGAAAAAGATAAGATATTTACAATGTAATCATAATTTAGGCGTGAAATATAAAAAACGGGTACATATCACGTCCCTCAAGGGACTCCATGAACCTCAGAAAGTTATCACTCCATTAAAGGAATGCTTTATTTTCCGTGAAGTCGTGTTCGCACTCATGCACCGAACACTTGGCCGGTTGTCCATTCCGCCTTTGAAGGGCTGTTGCAGTTAAGGTCTTCCATTAGGCCACCTTTCAGCCGCAAAGTAGATGTACGGTCACATCTAGCTGACCGCCCATATTGTGCTAACCTTCATTTTGAAAGAGGAATAGAGGTTTTCGTGTTGACATGCTTCTTGCTATGTTGCGTGAAGTTGAGGAAAAGAACTTAACAGCTTGAAGCAATGACATCCTTTTTATAGCCTCAAGGGAGAATCGGAACCTTCTTGACTTGCTGTTGGGATTTCCTCTGTCTAGAAAGTATGCAAGTCCTAGCTTTGTACCAATTCTTATTAAAGGTATCCTCAAGATCACGACAAGTTTCATCTCATAAGATAATTTATTACTTTGACTGTGGATCGTACCAATGTACCTCAAGAATCTCTAATCGAAAATTTTACCATGGATCGCACCAATACACCTCCCCAATCTGCAATGGAGCGATCTACGACACCAAAGGAACCGGTGGTGTACAGTACAGCCCCTAGCCCCTGCATCTCCAGCATACTCCGATGATGGGGAGCTACCAGTCGAGATGATGCGAAAAATGAATGGTGAATCGATGAGAACCCCACTAACATCAGTATATGGAAGGGTCACAGTTAAAGTCAAGAACGGACCCAAGAAGTACCACTCTAAACGGATCTTCATGCTAATGGAGACGAACGAGCAGAACCTTACAACCGCTCTTCAGTTCTCAGTGAATGGAATGAAAAAATGGCAAAAAATAAGTTATATTACATACTACTGTCAAATAGCTTTTTTCCAGTAATAACAGTCGTGAATATTTCTTTGTGGAAGTGTGTTATCTATCTACATATATTAGATTTATTGTGAAATTGAAGTCGTATGTCATCCATCGTTGCAACTTGTCTTGTGGCTTGCACAAGACTCATAATTAGCTCATTTCCATGAGTAGTAAGTAAAACTCCACTTCTGGACCGCGCAAGATGGCCGCCGTCGCTGACGTCCCCCCCCCTCTGGAACGGCAGTGTCGTGGTCGGCCGCCGTGGTGCTTCGGGTCTGACGCCCCCCCCCTCTGGAACGGCAGAGTGTCGTGGTGTACCGGCCACGTGCGTCCGTCAGGTTCGCTGACGTCCCCCTCCCCTCTGGCCGACCGTCGTATAGCGCGCGGTGATGTAGTGTCCAGGTTGGCGTGGTGTGCCGGCCAGGTTGGGAGGGTGGACTGTCGTAGCTCACCTGAAAAATCCTAAGTGTCAGAGTGGCTTTGTATGGGTAAAATTTTGAAAATTTTCCAAAGTGTGGAATTTCGACCTGGGACCGTCACCAAAACATTTTTCATCAAATTTCACTGACCCCCCCCCGACAGCAATCTTCTAACTTTGGTTCTAGTGAACGGATTTTGTTCGTTCGAGTTGCATTCGAAAGAGGAGAAAAAACTGCTCGACGACATTTTTTGTTGCGAGTCAATCGGACCAGCCGTTCATAAGTTAGAGCGGTTACAAGATTTTAGGTCGGAGCTCGCTCACCTGAAAAAATCCTAAGTGTCAGAGTGGCTTTGTATGGGTAAAATTTTGAAAATTTTCCAAAGTGTGGAATTTCGACCTGGGACCGTCACCAAAACATTTTTCATCAAATTTCACTGACCCCCCCCCCGACAGCAATCTTCTAACTTTGGTTCTAGTGAACGGATTTTGTTCGTTTGAGTTGCATTCGAAAGAGGAGAAAAAACTGCTCGACGACATTTTTTGTTGCGAGTCAATCGGACCAGCCGTTCAAAAGTTAGAGCGGTTACAAGATTTTAGGTCGGAGCTCGCTCACCTGAAAAAATCCTAAGTGTCAGAGTGGCTTTGTATGGGTAAAATTTTGAAAATTTTCCAAAGTGTGGAATTTTGACCTGGGACCGTCACCAAAACATTTTTCATCAAATTTCACTGACCTCCCCCCCCTCTGGACAGCTAGCTTCAATCTTGGCTTCTAGTGGACGGATTTTGTCGTGCCATAGCTCGTTTGAAAGCTAAGAGTGAGACAAATTCAGTGAAAGAAACGGCTTGTTCCTATCTGTCTTCGTTTAGATGTGAGACGCCATTTAAGATTTTGGGAGATTGACGAAAAACGACAGAGTTAGAATTTGGGACGTTTTGGACTGTAGCTTCAAAACGAAGCATCGGATTGGAAAACGGATTTCAGATTTGGAATCAGCGTGAAATTCTCTATCTGTATGGTGAGTTTCAAGTCAATCGGAGAGAAAAAATTTTCGCTGACGTCCCCCCCCCGGCACCGATCTTCCAACTTTGGTTCTAGAGATCGTAGAAAGTCGTGCAATAGCTCGTTTGAAAGCTAAGAGTGAGACAAATTCACTGAAAGAATCGGCTTGTTCCTATCTGTCTTCGTTTAGATGTGAGACGCCATTTAAGATTTTGGGAGATTGACGAAAAACGACAGAGTTAGAATTTCCCAAGAAACAGCTCCAGCGGGCGAATGAAGGCTCGGATTGGTAAACGGAGGCCAGATTTGGAATCAGCTTGATGTTATTGTCCAATGAGGATCATCATCCAATGAGAATCAAGCATTTCTATATAAATAGCGAGCCTTCCACAGTGAGAATCATTCCATCGTTGAATCGCACGAGTGACGGACGCACATTTTCTCTCTCTCTCTAGTTCCCTGTTCTATTATCCAACTAAAATGGTAAGTCGCTACTTCCCTCCCTCCCTTGAACGTAAACTTAATACAGTCTTTTTCATTTTCAGGCATCTACTCTATCTGCTGCACTAGTAGGACAAAATGGTGGTCAAACGTTACAAGGTTCGCTACGATCAGATCATCTACAACTGAGGCCAGTGGAAGAAACAACCAAGGTACATAATCCTACACCGCTACAGCGTAAACTTAAACAAGTCTTGCGTTATGATGATCATGGTGTAGTACTCCAAACGGGAATGCTCCCTTCCACGGATGTCAAGATAATGCACAATCAGTATGGGGATTACATACTGATCCCCGTGAGTCCGTACATTCGCCACCAACTTGATATTATTGAGGAGTACGTGACATTAAATATGGACATTCCTACTCCTCTTGCTCAAGAGTGGAAGGCGAGAGATGAAAAGGATACTCCCTATAGAGAGATTTGGGATGGTAATCACATTTGCCTACCGGTATCACATTGGTGCACTTACTATAAGAAGGAGGGAGATCATTCAACACCCATCACATGCGACGAGCTCGGAGAAGGTACTTGGGATATCCTTTTCAAAGTGAATGGGCTATATTATGGTCGGCATAAGGATAATAAAATAGCCTCTCTCTCCATGCATATGGAATCCATCCTATATATTCCAAAACCACCCAACGTGGACGACATAATTGATCAAATCCTTAACAGCAGTGGTACGAAGCGCAAGTCGGAGAAGAATGCTACATCAAAACGCAAATCAAAGAAGGAGAATTACTAGCCCTTTCCTAACTCTACCCTATGACAATTCGCTTATGTGCTTTGAGTGTCGTAGACGTGGTCTTATTAGATACATTTTACTTCTTCGTTGTCATCATATCATTTGTGTATTTTGTCGTGAAAAGCATCGATGTAATTCTTCATTTTGTAATATGTTATAGAACGTTTCCTTAGATGTGTAAATTTCCGTTTTAGGCTTCTATCATCATTTTTATGGATTGTGAGGGTGAACCTGTACAGGAGCTCAGTGCTATTGCTATGGACAATTGGACATATCAGATTGTTAGTGTCTATCATCAACATGCCAACTGCGATCCCAATGTTGATCAATGGGCGAGAAAACACATTCATGGACTTAATCTGAAATATTTGCAAGACTATGGCTTTTCTTGTGAGAGTGCTCTTCTTATTGACTTTAAACGATGGTTAGCTGCTTTCAATGTTATACGCATCTTTTGTAATAATCCTGGTAAGGAGAGGAAAGTATTTCCCAATCTGATCATTGATGATATTTTGCTCCCGCCTTGGGATAGTAGAGTGAATCAACATTATCATGAAGTCACGAAACGTTTTAAGGATTTGTGTGTTCCTATTTTGTCTGTTCGTTGTAGTAGCTACGTTCATAACCAATGCTTCTTTCCTCCTTACTTCAACACTGCCAAAGTCCTGTATGGTTATCATTGCTCACTGTATGATAGTTACCAGCTGTATCTATTTTATCTCTTTCAAACCATTGATTTATAATGCATGCTTGTTACCGTTATTCAATAAATGTTACTATGAGAAGAGTTGTTGTTTTCATGCAATGGATGGTTTAGATAAAGGGCGATCATGTATTTCTCAAACGACTGCGGAACATTACGTTTTCATAGGCAAAGTTTAAAAGGAGCTGTTCAAGATTATGTGATAAATTTTCATAAAGATGAGACCGACATCGAAGCAGTGGTCGATGATGCTAGCACTCTATTTCTAGAGTTAATGAATACATTCTCTGATAGCATTATCATGGCGCGATTAGTTGCGAAAATTAAGTTTAGTCATTTTGGAAAGGAAGAGGTGGAAAGTCGCTCTTTCCATTTTGCTTCTTATTCAATGGAAGTGGTAGATCATCCCCAAGAATTTTTTAAAAGACATATGATAAAAATTGCTGAACGTCTTAACGCATTCAACCATCATGGTAGCAGTCTAGTGATTGAAGCGATTTCAGATATTCACATTCAACTTTCCATAAAGAAAAATTGAAAATGCAGTGGTACTTGATTGTAGCACAACTGGTTTCGAGCTATGTCTGCTCACTCTCGAAGTATATTCCTTCTGTACATGCGTCTATTATTTAGAAAAGGCTAGCAAATTCATATCTTCAAAAAGACTTGCTATAGACATCAGTAACGGTGAAACTATGTGTTGTGATGTATGTAAGCGAAAGGATGGAAATGAAAAGCGCATCTTCAAGAGATGTAAGCACGCTTTTTGTCAACGCTGTTTCATACGTAATTGCATTCAACTTTGCAAATGTAACCACTGTGACATTGCTCATTTCGAGTGTCACTTATGTCGCAATAGTTAGTACCTATGCAAATGTGGCAAAGATAGGTTTTAGCAAAGACTAACACGGAAAATGGCGAAACGTAAAATGGCGAAACGTAAAAAGTCTTCAAAGTTTTCTTCAGCCATTCAAGCTCTCCGACGAATGAAAGCAAATCAGCGATACAATGCTATACGACATGCCAACGATAAATTCATTCATGAAATTATTTCTCATGTGAGAAAGTTGAGGACGAAGAAATTAGCACCAAAACAACGAAAGTTACTTAAGCGATATGCCACAAAATTGCGTTTCATCTCCAATCCTAAAGTCACCCTTCAAAGAAAGAGGAAAACTCTAACACAAAAGGGCGGTTTCCTTTCAGCATTACTTCCGATGTTAGCTCCTGTCGTGGTCAACCTATTGGAAAATATCTTTGGCTCTAAGCGTTAATTATGCAAATGTTGAGTCTCAAAGTAATAAAATGGATTTCAGACTTCAATGTGATAAAGTTCTGACTGTATCAGGTCCATCTCATGCAGGTAAAACTGTTTTCACGCTGAATTTATTGGATAAAAGAAGGGAGTTGTTTAAGGAACCTATCAATCGAGTGATTTGGTGTTATGGTATTTATCAACCGTCGTTGTTTCAGGAATTGCAAAGTCGCAACTTTATTCGACATGAAGGAATTATTGCAGTGGATAAACTTCAGTCTAATGATGTTGTTGTATTGGATGATTTATTAAAAGAAAGTAAGAATTCAAAAGATGTTACAGATATGTTCACTCGCGCAGCACACCATAAAAGGTGCTTTATCATCTATATCACACAAAATTTGTTTCCCGATGGAAAAGAAGCTCGTACACGAAACCTGAATACACACTATTATGCTATTTTCAAGAATCCGCGAGATAAAAGTCAATTTGAAATTTTAGCGCGACAAGTTGCACCCAGAGGATCAAAAGCCTTAATTGAAATTTTTCAAGCAGCTACTGAAAAACCACACGGTTACTTATTCATTGACTTTACGCAAGAGTGTCCGGAAGAATTTAGATTTCGAAGTGATATTTTGAAAACTCCCATGATTATCTACAAACTATGAGTTCTTATTCTCGCATGATTGTTATTCCTCAGGATGAATATGTACAATTGACTGCCATGCGGCAAGTAAAGCAACCTCTTGCAAATCAAATGTATAGGAAAGAAATAGATTATCAGCAAAATGTTCACATCAAAGATCCACATCGTGCTGTATTATTACAATCGGAAACTGTTGAGCAATTAAAAAACTTGAAGAATAAGATGCGTGACTCTGTATCGACTGCAACACCTTTAGCATCTCGCGCACATGCCATATCTCTTTTCAACAGTATTGAACCCCATCTCAATGTAAATGATAGAGGAGAAATCATTACAGATGAAAATAAAGTGATTGATGCTTCACGTTATGAAGACTTGATTCAGTATGCGACACGTAGAAAGCGCCGTCAGGGCTATGTTCCACCTGGTTGGTCATACTTTCTTAAACTATTGAAAAAGCATAATGTGCCAAAATTTGCTTTGAATAATGAGACATTGAAAGAACTTGATTCAACAGTGTCTACTGCTCCAATGCTTCAGACGATGAAAATGCCAACAAATTGGTTTAAGGCGTCACCTGCTACATCCACTCCCACACTCACTAAGCAAACAAGAGGAAGAACTCGACGTAGATCTACATCACCACTAAAACTAGTAAAAGGAAAACGTAAAACAGCTCCTCCCAGGAAATACATGTTCTCAGACTATTAATATGAAGCAGATGTGTTGCTTGCCATGTAATGAGCCGCCAGAGGTGAATGTCGTTGTCACTTGCACTTGCTGCGCCAGCTCTCACAATGAAACTCCTAAGCAATGTGAACACGATCGCAAAACCGCTAAAGCTAAATGCTGCAGTTGTTGTAAATGTAGAAAGGCAAGAAAGCAAAAAGATGAGAAGGAGGAAAAAGAGTCAGTCGTCATCGACTGAACGTTTGAAGTCAATCTATTATGATGTAAAACATCCGGCAGGATTTGCATCTATCAAGAAATTATCAAAAGCGAGTGGTCTTCCACAATCACAACTGAAACGATGGTTAAAGGGTCAGGCTACCTATACACTCCACAAACAAGCGAAAAAGAAGTACCGCACCCGCCATTATATTGTTCATGACATCGATGAACAGTGGCAAGCAGATTTGTGCGATGTCGCCTCCATTTCAAAACATAACTCGGGTAATAATTTTATTTTAACCGTCATTGATATTTTCTCGCGTTATGCGGGGGCTCAACCTTTAAAAACTAAAGAAGGGAAAGGAGTAGCAAAAGCATTCCAAACAATTTTTCGAGAAGGTCGGATTCCAAAAAGAATTCAGAGTGATCAAGGAAAAGAGTTTGAAAATCAGCATGTGAGAAGATTATTTGAGAGGCATGACATTGAGTTGTTTAGTGTAAAGAGTGCTTATAAAGCTGCACTCGTTGAACGTTTTAATCGCACATTAAAAAATCGCTTGTGGCGACATTTTACTGCCAACTTGACACAAAATTGGACAAAGGTTCTACAAGATACACTCCATGCCTACAATCACTCTACCCATCGTTCTATTGGACTCAGACCAGTAGATGTAAATGCTGACAATGTAGATAAAGTGCGCGAATCATTCCAACGTAAACGCAGTCATGTGAAAAGTGATGTGAAAATTGGCGATAAAGTTCGTATCTTAAAAGTGAAAAGTGTTTTTGCTAAAGGGTACCTTCCGAATTGGACAGAGGAGGTATTTACAGTATCAAGGATTAATCAAAAAGACTCTCCGACCACCTACAAGTTGAAAGATTACAATAATGAAGAAATTGAGGGTAGCTTTTACCGCGATGAGATTGAGGTAGTCACTGAAAGTGAAACATATTTGGTAGAGAAAATCATTCGATGTAAAAAACGGCAAGGTGAAGAATGGTGTCTTGTTAAATGGAGTGGTTATCCTTCAAGTATGAACTCTTGGATGCGTCGTGCCGACATCTTTCATCTAAGTGATCGACAGTGATTCATGCAAAGTTGTAACTAACAATGTTTAGGATTTGAGCTATGAATCCAACTGCCTCATTTTATTCACAACCGTCCTATGTAAGTGGTGGAGGACAAATTTACATCGGCGCTCGCCGCCAACGTGGAGGTAGCATACTTGGTGCACTGAAATCTATTGTAGCACCTCTCATATCCAATGTCGGTAGATCTTTAAAACGAAATGTTTTAAGTAATGCCGTTGGCTTTGCTGGTGATGTTGCTAGTGATCTTTCCAGAGGTAGAAGTTTTAAGAGCAGTTTGTTGAATCGTGGGAAGGAACGCGGTTTAAAAACATTGAAGCAGACCTTTGCTGGTGTTACTCAAGGAAAGAAATCACCTAAACGAATGAATAAAGGAAGGAGGAAACATCGCGGAGCTGGTAAGGTGCAATCTTCAGTCAAAAGGCATTCATGCAAACGTCGTAGAGGCTCTAATCATTCATCAGGCGCTAAACGACGACGTTGCTATAACTTCTAATCATGGAGTGTAAAACTTCCGGGTTTTGTTTCTTTGGTCAACAAGCCATACAGACAGATATTCTTAGTTCAAGTATTGTAGATTATCATCCTCGAACAGCTGAGAATGCTGGCCCCATTGAATTTGTTATTCCTGGTGGTAGTGATGACTACATAGATTTGAGTTATGCGATGCTTGATTTGAGGTTTAGAATTCAGCAAACAGATGGAACTGCTATTGACGATGCACATAAAGTTGGACTGAACAATTTACCATTGACTACATTACTTCGCGATGTTTCTCTAACGATTGGAGAGCAGCAGGTGGAAGGTGGACAAAGCGATTATCCCTATAAATCATATTTCAATCATGTATCACAGTTTCATCCAGCAGCACAAAAAAGTCATATGGAAGCCATGGGATGGTACAGAGATGAAGCAGGAAAATTTGATGTTGAAACAAACAGTGGCTTTGTAAAGCGATCTGCTATGATTAAAGATAGTAGAGTATGTCAGCTATATGGTCCGCTAAATTTAGACTTCTTTAGACAGTCAAAGTTTTTACTCTGTAATACCAGCATACGACTCAAGCTGACATTGAATAAGCCTGAATTTGCGCTGAATGCATTTGCTAAAGTTGACAATTTTAGAATTCATGTGGAAGATATTGCACTTTACATTCGTCGAGTAGTACCGAATCCAAGTGTCATTAGAGGACATGCTGAAGGTCTTAACCGCCAAAATGCCATTTACCCCGTTCAGCATACAAAGCTTCTCACCTTTACAATTCCTAAAGATCAAAAGAGTTTCATGAAAGATGGCCTCTTTCCATCGGAAGCACCGAAGCTCCTCATGGTGGCAATGGTTGAAAATGACGCATTTAATGGTAATATAAAGAAGAATCCTTTCAATTTTAAACACAATCAGTTAAGTGAAATTGCTTTACGTGTAAATGGTGTGAGTCATCCTGGTCCACCCTACAAACCAGATTTTGCTTCGGATCAATTTATGCGCAGTTATGTTGATTTTATGGATGTCTTTGGCTTTTACAATACGGATGACACCAACGGACTCACTATGAAAGAATTTAAGAGTGGATATACTATTTATGCATTTGATTTGACTGCTGACAGCGATATTAGTGCACCCTATCGTCAAGCGAACGTGCCTCATAATATTCGTTTGGATTTGACGTTCAAAAGAACACTACCTGAGACGATCAATGTATTAATTTATGCAGTCTTCGGTTCAAACATTGAAATTGCAAAGTATCGTGACGTGATTCTTCAGTATGATCGTTAATGAGTTGGTTGACTGCTGACGATATTAAGACTAAAGTGCAGCGTAATGCAGACGAAGCGACGTTGAAAGCTTTCGATAATGTCCATTCACTCGATACCTTACCACCTGCAGTAAATCACTATCCCATCTTTATTGTGCTAAACACTCATTCGCAGAATTTAGGCGGTGAGCATTGGAAAGCGATCTTTATTGGAGAAGACCGACGTGGTGAACTATTTGACTCTCTTGCTCAACCTCCAAATATACCAACACAGCAGTGGTTGAGAAAACATACGCGTCAATATCAGCGAAATGAACGCATACTACAACATCCACTTTCATCAACGTGTGGTGCTTTTGTACTGTACTTCATCTTAAAACGTTTACATGTATCTCGATTTGCATCTATTATTCAAAACTTTTCATGTAATCCATCCTCTAATGAAAAAATGATTTGTAAGTTCTATCATGATTTGAAATAAAAACATCATGTTGGAAAAATTGTTTTTTATTTTACAATCCGCTGGGTACGTACATACTCAATGAGATAGTCTAGGATCACATTTGCTTGTACATGAGATTTTAGTCCAGTAATGATCACTTTACTATTATGAAAGATTGCCACATGCATAGGTAACCAACAACTAATGAGAGCTGCAGGAAAAAGTTCGGGTTCATAACACAAATTGTAACTGCTGGAACGAATCTTCAAAAATGATAGACTGTCACTCAATTGAGTAGAGATCATCATATTGTCCACAGTCAGATTCGACATCACACACCTCTCCCTCTTCCATATCCGACGTAGTAGTCTTTGTAGCTCTAAGCGCATTGACTGCGCCGATGAATGAGAAAGGGCGCCGAGAATCTGTACAGTCCCATTTGGGAAGAGTTGAAGATTCCGTGAATTGTTCATCTTCACCACTAACATTTGAGGACGGCCCGGGTAATACTTGCTGTTTGGAAGCTGTTGGTGTAATGTTGTGAGATCGATTTTGGTGTAGAGTCTGAAGCGACGGAGAATGTTGACGATGGTGTAGCGATGGCGCTTCATGATGAAAGAATGAGTAAATTGAGCGATGTACCTTCCTTTTATACTTTTCCCAACTACCTTGATGAAATGTGAAGTTAGTATGAAGTTGGGAATGATAGAGTTGAATTCGCCGATTGTTGACGCGCAGCCAGATGCGATTTCCAATACGTGAATGTCTTTTCATATAGAAGTATTTCAAGTCCTTCATGATATGATGTAGAGATTGAAAATGACGATAAGATAAAGCAAACTCTCTTCTCACATTTCCAGTTGAATCTTTGAAATAGACGTTTCGATCATGATCCGTTTCAATACGTTGTAGGGAATCTTATTTCCAACTCATGATGTGTGGTAGTCATGTCTGATTAAGATTTGCATAGTAGGGCGATGAACTCACGACGAATAAATGTCATGATGGAGCGATGTATATATCTTCTATACTTCTCCCAATTGTATTTGCGAAATGAGAAACAGTTTGCGGAATGAGAATGGTAGATTTGAATTTCATTTCTGTAATGTTGAAGCCAAACTTGATCACCCAAGGAGATGAATCTTAATGTTCCAAAATATTCCAAATCCCTCATGATATCATTGAGGTTGACAAATTGTCGCCATGTTAATGTAATTCCTCTTGATGTATGACCATGAGAATTTTTGAAATGTACGTTTCCATCACGATCAACTCTGATATATTGTAGAGAGTCCAAAATCCAAGTCTTCATGATGTTATGCAAAGTTGCAGATCAGCAATATCAAAATGTCGTTTTATCATATTTTGCTTAGCAATGCGGCTACAAAGAGATTTGCTAGTAATCGAGCCGCACTCTTTTCTACTCCCATTGATCATGCACAACAGCTAAATGGAAATTGGGAAGTGGGTGTCACTCAACTTGTTTATAGCAATTGTGTCTATACTTTTGATCATGAGGTGATGACTATTAATATGAGGCGTACAGCTGCTTACCAATGTGAAAAGGGGTGCCGAGTATACATTCCACAGTGGCCAAAGAAAGATCTCTTATCATGTAAAAAGTTTATATATGATTTCTTGAATAAAGCGAGTAAACATATTGTCCAATTTACTCCGCACAATGATGATTATAATTATGTACATCATGTAGTTGAGAAAGATTGGATTGTTGGTTTAAGTCCAAGTTTAAGAAATGATTTAGTTTACCTCGCTAGCGCCTTAACAAGCTATGATAATTTTAACGTTAATTACCACATAAGTGGTCATAAACAGTTAATATATCGAGAGGAAGCTTATTATGTAGATCTTATTCCAAGAAATGAGAAGACGTTGGTGAAGAAGATTGTGATTAAGCCAAGAAAGACAAACATGACTCCTGAAACATTATTGAAGAAATTTAATTATCTCCTTCGAGTTGATGGCAAACAAGTGGCAACATTGACTTATATTAAATCATCTAATCATATTGCAATAAGCAAATTAAATGATGATGATCTAGTATTAGTTTGTTCAAAAAATTTTCATCAGTTCTTACGACATCGTTCTGCAGCTGTTCATGGAAAATCTGATATGCAACATTTACCATGTGAAAGGTCAAATCAATTTGATACAGAATGGACCGTATCTTTATACAGAAAGTGTGTAGAGCCTTTAGGTGGTATCTTACATGAAACAAGAGTGTTGATGCCTCGCATTATTACTTCGGTTAAATTGGTTGTAGATTATTTAAATGAAGTGATTAATGAGCAACATATTTCATTTTCTGAAAAAGAAGGTACTTTGTCTCTCACTATAAGTGGAAAAGGTATTGAACTAATTATGGATAAAACTCTAATGGACATTTTGGTTTGATCAAAATATCTTTAAAAAGTGGTACTGTAACCAAAGCTAGCGCAGACATGTCACTATCGCGTCGTATTAACTATTTTCAGATATATTCCAATATTGGTGAAGATGTACGTGTGGGAGATGTTGAAGCTCCATTGCTAGCAATGATACCATACCAGCCAAAAAGCTGCAGTATTTTATCTGAGCATACTTTCAAGAAAGTGCATTATACAAAGCTGAAATCAAACTACATCCTACAAATTGATATTGCCATTTATGACGATGCTGGTGCGTTGATTCCTTTTCATAAAGATGCTGTGACAAGTATCACACTCCATTTCCGAATGAAGAGTTAATGCAAAAGTATGCTAATATATTTTTCCAATGTGAATAATATGGAAAGTGAAAATAAGGACTCGTTTCTAATCTACTTGCCCAGTAATGCTTCTATGAATAAATTTCCCAAAAATAAACCATCAGACTATCGAGTAGAATTAAATCGCCCACTACATTTAGAAGGTGAATGGGAGGTTGGCGTTTCTAGTATTTGCTATGATAGCAATATTCAGAATGTGAGTGATTTGGAAGAAATGATATTGACTCCTCGCACCCATGATGGAATAACGATGAATAATGCATTTCAGTTCCCATACAATTTAACATCAGATGGAAAGTGGAACTATGAATGGATTCAGATAAAATCAGATTCGTAAGAGCCATTTGGGAATGAGAAAATTATTAAGGCATTCAACAGTGGTAATACTTCCATCATGAAGAATAAAAATCAGAAAGCTTATGAGTTTACTATCTATCATTGGAGTGGGAGACAGTTCCTTCGCTTTCATTCTTTTACTAAAGGTCTTACACTGAGGTTGGATAATGAATTCTATCCGCATCTCGGTTTTGGCCATGGACTACATGACGTCAATTGCTACTGCAAATGTTAAAAAAGTTTATTCAAATCGAATCAACAAATTTCATTATAGATTTAAAATATTTGATGAAGATGTTGTAGAATGCGAAGAACGCATCATTTTGAAAAAGCGTGGTGTTCAACCTTTATCACTTATTGAGTTAGTAAAACGATGGAATGAGACTGTGGGTAAGAAGTATGGAGAGAAAATTATGGCGGACAAAAATAAGTTGGTTATTCAGAAATATAATGACAAACTTACAGTTTATTTCTCTCCAACCTTGCGTCATTTTGTAAGACATTATACACCTATTATTGGAAGCGGTGTGGTGTATGCTTCTCATGAATATCACACTAAAGCTGATTCAGTTAATGATGAATGGTGGGTGGACATCTATGGCGATCGCATCAAGAAAATTTACCAGTCTTATGAAGAATCTAAAGTTGCTATCAATATAATGCCGCGTCTATATCATACAGTTGAAAGCTTCATTCATGTAGTAAATCCTTATATACAACAGAAGTTGAAGCATGTGATGAAAAGTAAATATGATGTAAAGACACACCACATTTCGTTTTCAATTGAAAATCAACGCGTTGTTCTGAGACTGGGCGATGACATTCAATGTCAATTGAGTAAAAATTTGAAAAAACTCTTTGGTTTTTCAATGCTACAAACAGTGTTTGCTGCTGCGCATACGATTGGTATAGAAACACCAATGACACTTGATAAACATGAACAGCACCTTTACATTCAAAGTGATTTGATTCTTCCTATTTCTGTTGGTGAGAAAAAAGAACACATTTTACGTGATTCCATTCATGATAAAGACGCTTCATATGGAATAGTCGAGAAGATGTTTGAATCTATTTTCTATCATCCCGTCGTCAAACAAACTATACCCTCTATTGCTATCAAAATTACCAATGGTTTACAAGAGTGCATCCATGTGAAAGATACTAAATCCCTCATAACTTTAGTGTTTCGGAAAACAAAGTGAAGTCATTGTGATATGTTTATTGAAATAAAAATATGTATATGAAAAAGTCTTTTCACAGATATAGGGGGAATGGGCTGACTGTAGGCATATATTCACAAGGAAGAAACGATCTCATGCGATACATAAAACAACCATGTATATCTACAAAAAGCAACATCAAAATACTGAGTTAAAGTTGATTATGTCAATACATCTCCTGAATGTGGTAGCGTGAGTTTTATTCTTTTGGGTGGAGGTATGTTTGTGTCAGGATGTCCATGTGGAAGAGATGTGTTATGTCCTATCCAACACCTCGTATCCTCCCATGCTGAAAGTGCTCGCTTCTTGAACGTGTACGTCTTCACAGCATGAACTTGAGATTTTAAGATTGTCATATTGACAAACGTTATATTTTTATTTTTATAGGCCTTCTTATAGGAGGGATGTTTCATTTTATGAACAATGGATTTTGATATACCTTAAGCACGCTTAATACTATCTGCACATTCTTTTAATTTCATGGAATACATTTTAGGACGGAGGAGAATCATTTCATCTATTTCCTTTCCTGCTGTTTCATCCTTAAAACAACCAAGTTTGGCTTTATTCTGTATGGAATAGAGTGGATGAGTGGGATTGTAGTTAGATGTGTCGAAATATTTTTCTAATGACTTGCCTACTTCATTAAAATTTAAATCTTTTTGAGTGGTAATTCCTAAAAAGAAACTATCTGTATCACCACCCAGCAAGCGAACCTCTTTTACAAGAGGGCATGGTTTTAATATTTTGTAGAAGAGTTGATACATTTCAAGCTTGGAATAATCTAAAACGGCTTGCCCAATATAGATGGGTTTGCACAACTCAACTTCTGATTTTATCATTTTAACACCTACAAGATCCTCATCGATGATGTCTCTATCAATGAAAAGAGGTGATGAGGTCAATTTGTGATATTTTTCTTCATCAAGGACTAGTTTGTAATTCATACGTTTTCTAACATCCTCCATGGTCTTTCCGAATAGACTGTTATTCTTATATTTATAAAAATCCTTTTCAAAATAATTTAGGCGAGTGCACGTTTTTGACTGTTACTATCTATGTAGGGTTTGAGGAAGGCTTTCTGTCTAAATTTGATAATGCGGTGAACTGACTTTAGAAGCATGCCCATTTCTAAATAGAATTTTAGTATGCAGAAGTGGACGAGATAATTTTTCTTATCATATTGGGTGAGTAAAAGTTTGCGGCATGGTTTGTACCTTGGCTGTCCACACTCTATTAAGTTATTATGAAATTGTGACATGAATGGTGAAAACATATCTTCAGTCACTTCACCAGATTCAGGTGCGAGTGGGAAATCAGCAGTTTTATTTTTAATGCTATTTGGATAAATCAAATCCACTTCAAAATAATATCCCCAATCACCTTCATCTGGAATCTTCAGTATGTTTGAAGGGTTGGAGTAATAGTCAAGCTCATCTTGATTTAACTAACTTAACTCGGAAGGATGTAGTGGTTTAGACAGTGAACTGCCATATAAATTATTTTGGTCATAGTACTTCAGGTGGATATGATCATCACCTACTGTTTCAGATTTTATATGATGTTTATTTACAAATGTGAGACCACCGCGTATTCCACGCTCAAATATATTATACATCTCCGGGTCTTGTAAGAGATGAATGGTCTCACCAGTCATTTTAAAGGCTGATTTAAGGGACATGGCTGGTAGACTGACAAAGTGGACAGGATCTAATTTGTCTTCTTCTAATGCCACTCGTCGAAATTCCTGAAAGACATCAGCCAGCAAAATGACATCTAATTCTAAGTAAGCGATCATATAATCGCCAAACGTTTTACAATCAAATTTTAACCATGCCTCTTGAGCATGTTCATAATCTTCTACTGGACAATCTTGACCCGTCAAATCGTTTTGGAATTTGTCAATGGAAGGAAGGATTGTTTCATTTAGTTTAGACATTGAGCTAAAATACGCATAGGGAAAGACTCCTTTGAGAGTGATAATTTCATCCGTTAAGTTTGGATAGTGTTTCTTCAAAGTTTGACTATGGGGAAGAAACTTGAGATTACGAACGAGAGAAGCTAGTGACGCTGACATGAATTGGAATGAATCTAAAAATTTTATTTCGAAGAAGACTGTCTTATTTTCTTTAGTTTTATCTACTGGTACTTTTGCTGTCATTGCCATGAATTTTTCTCTCGTTTGTGCTATAACATTGAACTGCCACGATTTCATCTGGCTCAACCCTCCTTTTATGAGCATATGACTGTCATAGCCCTTAAAGTTATGAAAAATGACGGGTAGTACACGACGTCTCAACCTAAGTGAAAAGTTACATTTGGAGCAGAGTGCGTTTCTAAATTTACCAGTGATGTGATCATGATCACGCACTTTCTTAATTTTATCGTCATCAAACGTTTTATGACATTTAGGGCACGATGTGCAACTTTCAAATTTTTGTTTGTCTTCATCTGACATATGTAGTGACTTACGCTGCAATTGGGAATCATATGATTGTTGAAATTTAGCAGCTTTATCGAGAAATTCTAGAAATTTTGAAATGCAATCTTCACCTTGCCAAGTATGCATTTTGTTTTGTCTATTCCTAAAGTGGTCATGCCATACTTCATAGCAGGATATGGCTGCTGGCTTGTGGATGATATCATCAATGTAGCATTCTATGTCTGCGTAAATGACACGCAGGGGACTTAATTCGTCACCATTATCCCTATGTGAAAATATTTTATATTTGGGCATGCGTTCCATTTGTAATTTACCTCGCTTACACCATTCATAGTGAGTTTCAAATTTATCTTTACTCCAAAAGGAGCGGATGCAGCGGTCGCATACAAAATGTTCACCTCTTTTAGAGTGCCCCAAGTGAGTGTACAAGCGAGTGATTTTGGGAATACCACAGTAGTGCCATTCATCGCTATCATCTTGTTTTGCTAATAAGAGTTTGACTACACGTTCATAACAAGTTGAACGTGAATTATAGCGGGCACCCTTCAACCCCTTCTCCCACACGTGAACGACAAATTTAATCTTATTATGTTTTTCGAACGTTTCTACATCTTTGATTTTCATGTTGTTACTATCACAACCTTCAAAGTCTAGTTCATCCTCCAACTGTCTATAGCTATAGGTGCGATCTCGGTGCGCTTTGATATCATTATAGTGAAGGATGGATAGGACTGCATATTTGAAACACTGTGATTTACAATCGACATTGATGACAGCTTTCTTATTATACAACGTTTTTGGTAGTTTAAATGTACCTCGAGCTGCATGACTTTCTAATAGTGAAATTTTGAATATGGCTGAGTCCACACCATCAAAAATGAGAGCGCTGTCGCGTTGATTGAATTTATCTACATTTGATTTTAAACATTGAATGTGAAAATTTAGCCAAGACTCGCAATCTACAACTTCGGTTGCGGAAGAGGAAGGAACATGAAACTGTATTCTCTCCGTCACTTGACCCGTTTGAAAATCTATCTTAATATATTTTAGTTTATGGTAGATGAGCGCCTTCATTCTAAAATTGTCTAAATTGTTGAAGAGCGCTTCGATAATGTTAGAATTTTGAAGGAGCCACTCAGGAAAATCTACTATTTGAGTATTGGACTCCATGCAGTAGTCGCGTACTTAATTATTATGTGAAACATTAATGAGGGAGATGGTAGAGGTACCGTTGGTGTAGTGATCATTTGCATGCGTGTGTTGAAGTCTGTGCGAAGATCGCTGAAAGTGACTATCAAAGGAAAGAGGGCACAAATCGCAAGGAAAGGAGATGTCATCGTCAGAATCAACTTCACCTCCGGAGATTGACGCCGCTTTGCGTTGACACACACGTTGTTTGATGTGTCGAAGGAGACTGTGCTTCCTTGTAAACATATGTCCGCAGTCGGCACATTCCCACTCGTTGCCTTGTCGCGAGAGTCCTGAGCTGGAACTCACATCACGTGAAAGAGAAATCATTCTTTCATCTCTGTTCAAGTCTCAGTGTATTGTTACAACCTACCTTGACTCAACAACTCTAAACTTTCCTCGAGAAGGGAGGGTGTTGGTGATGAAGTTGATGCCTGAAATTGAGGAAGATGCTATTAGCCACACGTTTGAGGGAGATGAGTGAAGAAATTTTCAACTTACCATTTCAACGAAATTATGTTTAAGGTTGATACTTCAACAAGATAGAGACTTCACTCAAATAATACGTCTCAAATTTGGAATTCACTTGTACGCCTCAAATAATAACAGAATTCGCTAGACAACAGTTCACTTATGCGTCTTAAAGACAGAGTGAAATGACACGAATGTCACTTTGCATATATACTTTCATATTCATCATTCATTGGCTGTTCATTCTGATTGGTTGCTTGTTGATACTTAAGAATTAGAAAACATTTCAAAGTTATTATTCACAGTCAACATGACAAGCCCTCCGACAACACCAAACACAAAATTCTCTTCTCCATCCTAAACACCAAACGCTCCAACGAAGGTAGAGAAGGTGTTATTACCAGCGGACAACGAAGAGAGTGTATGTGAGAAGGAGTGTCCCGACTTAACAGGCGTGAGGTGGAAGTATCTCCAGTACGATACTGACGATGTGATGGAGATCACCAGCACCAAGTTCCTCCACCAATTATGGGAGTGGTACACCCCTAACTCCCAGCCACGAACTATGGAGGAGTGGGAGTATATTGACAAAGTGAGGCTCGCAGTGGAAGAACGATTAAAGCAACTGAACTGTTTTTGTTATCTATGTGAAGCCAGACTCTGGGACGATATCGACGATGAAGACCTTTTGAAATACATGCCATAATAAATTTTTTATTTCATATTATCTTTGCTTTCATACTGACGTACTTGAACGGGGCTTCAGTGGATGATTTAACCATGTATACATTTTCATTTCGAAATAGTTGCACACTTAGTCTAACTTGTAAATCTTAAAACATTTCATATGGGCGATGATGATAGATGAAATAGTGTCAAATAAAATTAAGATAGCTTGCACTTCTGATACAGGGATAGCAATCGACTGTGATCCATGTGTAAAGAGCTTGTTAGACTACGGATGGGCTTAAGTGGATGATTTAACCATGTATACATTTTCATTTGGAAATAGTAGCACGCTTAGTCTAACTTGTAAATCTTAAAACATTTCATATGGACGATGATGGTAGATGAAATAGTGTCAAATAAATTAAGATAGCTTACACTTCTGATACAGGGATAGCAATCGACTGCGATCCATGTGTAAAGAGCCATGACAAAATTACAAATACAATTTTACCCGGCACACCACGCCAACCTGGCCGGCACACCACGCCAACCTAGACACCACATCACCGCGCGCTATACGACGGTCGGCCAGAGGGGGGGGGACGTCAGCGAACCTGACGGACGCACGTGGCCGATACACCACGACACTCTGCCGTTCCAGAGGGGGGGGGGCGTCAGACCCGAAGCACCACGGCGGCCGACCACGACACTCTGCCGTTCCAGAGGGGGGGGACGTCAGCGACGGCGGCCATCTTGCGCGGTCCAGAAGTGGAGTTTTACTTACTACTTCCATGAACTAAGTTGATAAGGCGTCATTTCAATAAAACGATTACTTTCGAGCAGCCATGTTGACTTATAAAACTCAAACAGAGGCATTTTTGCCTTCATGAATTAGAATGTGCTTTTATGTCGGATTGATAATATGCTTAGTTCAAAAATTACATCATGCACAATTATGTTAATGTTTAAATACTTATTGATTAATTATGAAATGTCTTTGACTTACATGTATTGAAATCGAATTCAGTATTGCAAGTTTGACTGTTAAATGTCACTATCTTGCTACTTACAAAACAGCAGCAACATCAGTGTGATCTTTATTGACAAAAGGCCTTAAATCAACATATATCAGAAATCATTGATGCTTTCTTTTAACATTGGCTTTAGTATGAAAAGCATACTACATTTGAAATAACATGCGAAAAGCATACAAATATATACCAAGAGAATAAAGAATTATACCAAAAAATATTTTGGTATGCATCCTTCGCATGTGATTGGTATTGAGCGATTTGCAGTGTACGGCATGCGAATTAAAGCAGGCATAAAGAATGCAGATTTCGGAGTGACTGCTCTTACTTATATTGCCTCTCGTGTAAGAGCTCTGAAAGGAGTGGTGAGGAAGACATATAAATCTCATCAATTACCTTTCGTACTCCTAAGTAACTTCGAATTCAAACAGCTTGCCATCGCAAACAACAATCATAGAAATTTCGGAATGCATGAAAGGCCAAAATTCCAAATGTCGATGAAACGAATTATAATTCTGATCTGCTACTTTTGCTGCGGAGATGACGACGATGCTCGGGTTAAAAGTTCTCCATTATGCTGTACTGTCAAATTGCTGTCATTCTCAGCAGTACTTAGGAAGCTAAGGAAGGGGACTTGAACCCCTTCCTCGGATATGAATGCAGCACTTCTCAGACCGGCATGGAAAGGAAGCTGTCCCTGAGAATGTATTGTTTCCTAACAATATCGTGGAATAGTTCAGGGAACTTTAACATTGAATTCCACAGTAAAACAAATCAGTAATAGCAGTATTATAGGAAATTAATCCCTCAATATTCATCTTATTTCATGGACGATGTATTCATAGAAATACTGGTTTCATGACAATTAACTTTCGAATTATATTATTTCTCATTGCTGGTAGCGTCCACTTTCCTATGCAGGTGTGTTTACGTCATGTGTTTGAACTTTACTTCATCTCGTCACTGTGGCTTCAATAATTCTTCTAATGGAAGACTGTAAAAGCACGGGGGATCGGCTGATTGAAATATTTGATGAATGACTCATTGATTTTCACAGAAATGAAAACAAACAAAGTGATCCATTGCCCATGTGTTGCCTTGACAAGAATAAACGAAAAGCCTCAGCAACTCGTGGTATTTTTTATGTACAAAATGATTTTCATAACTTAGAAATAATCAATCACTCACATGTATGGGAATTGAAGGTTGGATGGACTCCTAACACTTCCACTTCACAGAGGTCCATTGTCTTCAAAGATTGTGGTCTTGTAATGATGATATATCTTCCAAACACGGGCTCCCTCCAGTAGAGCTACAAAGAAAAAGTGCTACTTTGAGTAAGGGCTATAAGTTTTCAGAGGTATGTAAGTACATCTTGCAAGATTGCAAGTAAAACGGTTCAACACGAATATCCATCGATGCTGTATGCAAGCAATTTGCAATATCTTGTTTCAGAAATTGAAGAAATCTATGATGCTTCATTAAGCGCATCTAGATTAGATATATGCGACAGTAAGCATGCGGAAGATCATACACTTCTTCTAAGTAACTTCAAACGTGGACCAATGTATTTACAGGTTCATGCTCTCAATAAAATCCGTTTTCCGAAAAAGGAAGTTTGTTTTTCAGTATGTTCCTGAAGAGAGAAGTAAAGCTATATAAAGATCTTGCGTTTATTCAAACCGGAGATAATTCAACCCTGAATTTTTACAGATCTATGGACATTTCATCAAAGAAGAGAGCATTTACACTTTTCAGATATTTGTATATGATGGGGCAGAGTAGAGAGTATACACTGTAAACCGTTGACTGACAATTGACAGACATTTATCCTACAAATCGTCGGTCGTTGTTAGTTCTTGTAGGATGATTGCCACTGAACACCTACAATATATGACAAAAAGAGAAAAAATGAATAACAATGAAGTATAGCTTAAATTTTATCAAAAAAGCAAGTAATTAGTTAAATTGTCTCAAAATAAATCAAAATAAAAAATGGTTTTACCACACAATAATACAGATTGCCCAAAAGTCAAGCAATCACAAATTGGAAAGAATCAATCAATATTCAACAGTGTTTGTTTAGTTAATTTGCATACAAGGCATCTGTTTCGATGTCGGTGGGGAACCTACAAATTCGTCGGATATCGCAGGATATTGGAGGTGACAATCGTCGGTTGATCTTGTCAGTAATTTTGTAGGATAAATGTCGGGCTACGGTTTACAGTGTAGAATCGAGCAACCCTAGTGAACCGTTAATTCAACGGCATAATCTGCTCCAATTTTTCCGTAGTACAAGGCAAATTGCCAATTTACGTCAGTTTTGAGGAAAAGTGGATCAAACCTGCCATTAAGCTAATTGTCAGGCAGTTATAAGCACTTCACTAGGGAGCGTATCTCATCCTATCCCATTGCAGCATCAATAACAATTTCCTAATGTTAAATGATGATTTGTTGAAATAATAGTTCAACATCGCCTAATGACCAACACATTATGTTGCACATGTCAGAAACTGTACCTTCGAGCCGGCAGTGAATTCATAGTGGCAAATTTCATTTACAGGCTGTGAGTTTCCTGTCCTCCTCAATACAGATAGTGACTTCTTATGAGGCTCACGTAAGGTGATTCTTTCACCAGATCACTTTTTTAACCCTTAGAGACCCTGGAGCCATATTTTCCATTATACTTTTTCTGCTGAGAATATTTCAATTGCTCGCGCCCATGTAAAATCATCAATTTTGACAATGAATCTACATGCATCATTTCATTTCAATTGAATAAGTAGAAGTGTGGTAGATTGGCCAAGGAATACACTGAACCTCCCCATCATTTGTCAGAGTGTGTGAAAAAGTTCAGGTCTCTGACGGTTAAATGGTTTGTGAAATAGAATTACGGTGACGCTGCGGAGTGACATTTCTTACATCATACTCGAAATTCTTCGACATATCAGTCGAAAACATGCTTGATGACGATGCACGGGAGGTGATCAATTATCTTCATATTTCGAGCATAAAGCAAAAGCACTCCCTCTTTTCTATAATCGTCTATTGGTTTGGTCAAAACTGTGAACAAGTCCTTGCAGGACGAAACGTCAGGGGTACTGCAATGATATATTATTTTAACTACTACCAATAGACGATTATAAAAAAGAGGGAGTGCTTTCGCTTTATGCTCGAAATATGAAGATAAATGTAAAACATGCAACGTAATTATAACAGGGAAATCAATTGAATTTGCTCGGGTTGAAAATTCTATGAAATTAGAAAAAACTTGAACTGCAAATCTTCCAACGTTATTTACAAGCTGATATGTCAGTGCGGTGAATATTACATCGGACAGACAGGGGACTCTTTTAGTCACAGAATGACACTTCACCGCCAGCACATTAATACGGCTAATTCAGCCATTCTGAAAGTTAGCAGACATATAGCATCCTGTGGTAAAGTATATTCAGCGGCCCCTTTTAATCAATTGTCCCCGAGTGCACCTAAATTAGAACGGGAAAGGAAAGAATATATGTTCATTGAGTTATTTAGGCCATCTTTGAATTCCCAATGATGCTAGCCTTCAGTTATTGTGTAAAGATATGTTATTTCAACTTAATTTGAATGAGTTTCATATTATTTGTCTATGTCATGTATCATTTTGATATTTTGTAATTCACTTAATAACCTTGACAAGCCAGAAACTGGTGAAATCGATTGGCTGGCTTATTATACCATTTGAGACCAAGTCTAGTGTTTCTTACTTTATCTTATTTCCAATATTTGCCAAAGCTTTCTTTTCACTATATAAAAGGGGATGATCCTAAAATTCCTAGAAAATATTGGAGGAAACCAATAGCTTATCTTCCTGAAGAGGAACAAATGTTAAGAGAATCATTGTCAGTGTCTGAATGCAAAAATGAATTCGCGCGAAAATTAAAGCTGAATATGTTGCTTAACTAGATAAAGATGTAGAAAATTGTTTCAGAACTATGTTTAGTAATGAAGTAGCAGCAGAGAAGCTACGAGAATGGAAAACTGAAACGGTGATGGAAGAACTTTTGAGTCACTCGGTAAGCGAAGAAAAGAACAAATTCTTTTCTTTTGATAAACGTATGATTTCAAAATTTTGATCGGAACCGATATTATAATAGACCATTCTACAATCGCTTCCATAATAGTTGTGGTCCCCGTAATTTTGCCAACACACGCTTTAACACTAGAAAGGCTGAAAATTAAACTACTTAAAAGCGCGGCTGGCGTCATTTTTGACGCCTTTCGATAATTTATCCTGTATTTCACATTACATGCCAGGAAACATTTCTTCTGGTTTGTAGGCTTTACTGATTATAATTAAATGACATTTACTATCGTAATTCAGCATTAACACATACATGTATTACAAGTCAATTGCAAACTATGGCTACTTTCTTACACACACCTTGTACTTCTGGATGCATTTTGCATCTCCGATCGACGCGCGCTATCGTGGGATACTTGCTTCTGCATGTGTGTATCACCTTGCATACAATGTGTGCAAAGGACAAAGGAAGGACAGAGTGAGGAGTGATAGATTTGGACTCATCTCTCAGTTATGGGATCGATTATTCGAGAACAGTCAAAGTACTTACATTCCACAGCAGAATCTCACCGTGGATGAGCAGTTGCTGCCATGCCGGGTTCGATGCCCATTCATTGTTTACATGCAGAACAAGCCCGACAAGTTCGGCATAAAGTTTTGGATTTTATGTGAAGTGGAAAGCAACTTCGTTTTGAATGGATTCCCCTATCTCGGCAAAGACGACCAGGAAGGACAACTGGGTCAACACGTTGTGCTCAGGCTGATGTTGCCATATATTCGGACGGGATACAACGTCACCACTGACAACTTCTTTACTTCGAAAACCCTGGCCGAGGATCTCATAAAGGTAGACACTACCATTGTTGGTACGATAAGGCGTACAAGGAGAGAAATACCACGTCGGGTACTTACACGCGAGTCGTCAATGGATCTGTACAGTTGTGATGCGTACAAGCTCGATGACAAACCAATTACACTTGTTGCGTACAAGGGAAAGAAGAAAAAGATGGTTGTTGTACTGTCATCCTTGCATGATTCCTGCAAGATTCAGGACAATGACAAGAAATTGCCGGAGCCCATCGCATTCTACAATTCTACAAAGGCTGGAGTGGATGTTATGGACTCTATGACGCGAAAGTATACCACAAAGGCTCAGACTCGGCGATGGCCCATCACCGTCTTTTATAACATTTTCGACATTTCGATCATCAATTCGTGGATCCTTTACAAGAAATGTGTTAATGATCAATTACCTCGCCAGTCATTCATGCTACAACTTGGCGAACAGCTGTGTTCTTTCAACAAAACGTCAGTACCGCAAACTCTTCGTGATTGGGCTGCACCATCCCCATCAAAAAGGCGAAATTGTGAAGTGAGTGCTCACCACAACAAAACAGACACAGTCTGCAGTGTTTGTAGAAAGTTGTGCTGTGGTGTGTGTATGGCAAGGAAAGAGAAATATGTTAGGTGCGCCTGTGTTGACTGTGCTTGATTTTTTGGTTATGCAATCAAAACATACTGTTATGAACTACCATGACATTGTTTATGACCTTTAGTGATGAGGGACGAAATCGTAAACACCGGTGAACAAAATAATGTGGGATATATAATGACTTTTTCAATCTGATAACTGACGGCGTCATTTTTGACGCCAGCCGCGCTTTTAAGTAAATTTAATAAATCTCTAAGATGTTAAGTAGGAAATGGCAACTAAGTAGGACTCAAGTCATCGTCCATAGGAATTAGGAAAAGTCACCTGATATTATCCTGATTCATGATAATACAACAGTGCAGGACAGATTTAAAAATCGAAAGCGTCAAAAATGACGCCGCCGCCTTTCTAGTGTTAATAACAGGAATTTGGAATTTGGAATTTAGTAATCGTCCTTATTATAATCAATTCAGTAATTTTGATTCATTTAGGTTGAGTAATGCAAGCAATCCTAATTATTACAGACCAACACGTCTAAATTTTCGAAATCGTCGAAAGAATTACAATTTTGGTAAAAACAATTATAACCATTTTTCCACCCGATATCAAAGCGGTTCAAAATTACACATGAATGATCACTCAACAACTAGAATTGATATGATAGAGCCAGAAAATGTGTTTCAAAATTTCGAAACCTACATGAACTGTTTTTTATCGAAACACAATATGACCGATGCACAAAAGACCTTGTTATCTAGAGGCCGCAAAGTCACTCCTTTCCCGAAAAGCAATATAAATGATGTCCGTCAGGAGTCAGCTTCCTTTTTGTAGAAAATTACGTCTAATTGATTTTTTTGATAATACTGCTTCCGATGAAACTTCATATCAATCTCTTGCGCGAAATCCGTCTACTTTTGATCCTCCAAAGGGTTTTAATAGCACTTAGGACTGTTACATTGAATTGACATCTAAAAATGTTAACACACTATCGAATCTTAGAAAAACTAATGAAAGTAACTTATCATTTCATGAAGGAATGACCTTGAAGGAGATAAGAGAAGCTGAACAGCTGTACATTATAAATGCTGATAAGGGAGGCTCTTTTGTAATTGTCGATTATGATGAGTACAAGCGATGTATACTTAATGAACGTTTGAGTGATGAAACAACGCATACTTCAATTGAAAACTATGTAGCAACTACTGTGAACATCATCAAAAAGTTATGCAATAAACTCAACAGATGTCTTACCAAGAAAACAAGTGATTATTTATACATTTGATGCTACCATGCCGCATTTTATGGTTTGCCAAAAGTACATAAATTAGGAACATATTTAGCTGCTTCACAGATAGATCAGTATGGTTATGTGCAAGTTGATTTGCCTACTGAGTTAAAGTTTCGCCCCATCATTTCCAGTGTCCACAGTCCAACAAGCCATCTAAATAACTTCATAGATGAACTTTTGAAACCACTAGTCCTTCCTTTGAATAGGTACTGCAAAGATTCATGTGATTTCATTTCTAAACTGCCTCAATCAATATCAGCGGAAACAAGCTCTATGTCATTCGACGTGGTGTCTCTCTATACAAATATTGACAATGTATTAGGCATGTCTGCTATAGAATTTTGGGCTATGAAAAATAGGAGCATGGTTCACGAACGTTTTCCTGTTGCAGTTATTTTAGAAGCAATGAAACTAGTATTAACTAATAATTACTTTACATTCGAATCACAGGTTTATCTGCAGACGTCAGGTACGACTATGGGCACTAAAGTGGCCCCAACCTATGCTTCGCTAGCCTTAGGATATATTGAAGAGAAAAAGAATACCTTCACTCAAGAACTTTTGCCTGCTAAATGTTATGTATGATCTGTTTCTTTCTTCTTGACTGCGGTACTTAGACGATTGCTTTATCATTTGGTATGAATCGTTTGTTGATGCCAATGAGTTTCTTTCTTTCCTGAACACTTTAGATTCAAAAATTAAATTCACTTCAGAGATCAATTCAGAGAGACTCAACTTTTTGGATGTATTAGTTTATAAGGATGGAAATAAGATCGAGAAAGATATATACTCAAAGCCAACTAACAGTCATAACTACGTGCCGTTCAATTCTGGTCATCCAAGACATGTCCTGCGGAACGATGACGTCTCTGATGACGAATCGGACAATCAGAACAGCATCAAACAAAAATGTTAAACTAAAAAGATTTGAAGAAATGCGCATAAGACTCAAAAACCTAGGTTATCCAAATAAGTTATTAAATGATGCTATCTCTAAATCCAGGATAACACGTCCTAACGAGCACCGAACTATTGATGATAAAGTGATTTCGTATGTGAAAACTTTCAATCCGAATAATCCTGACGCATTTAAAGAAATTATTACTCCATCCTTCTCAAGCTTGAAACTAACCTCAAAATTCAAAAAGTGCAGATTGAGACCTTGCCATCAACAACCGAGATCTTTATTGAATTTAATAGCAAGACGTAATCGTATGGAGATAAATGGTGTGCAGAAATGGCATGATAAACGATGTGAGTGCTGTAAATCTCTGTTAATCGGAAAGATATTCAATGATAGGAAAAATGGAGAACGGAGACAATTTCAAATCAGATCCAATATGAACTGTAATTCCAGAAACACAATTTATGCTCTGCAATGTGCAGGATGTAGAGCAACTTTCATCGGCCAAACAGGAGATTCTTTGCACGAAAGAGTTCGAGAGCACCGTCAACAAATAAGGGATGAGAACTATCACTTCCGCTATGCTGGTAATCATATATTCAACTGTGCACGAAACTCCAACCCATTGCTCAATGTCATTCCGTTTTTATAATTATCACCTACCTGCACAAAATTGTATAGGGAAGAGAAAGAAAAGTTCTTTATCAGAAGGATTGATGCCTCCTTAAATAGGGATACTTAGTTTGTTACAATTTTTCCTTTTTCAGTTTAAAGGTGACAGAGACATCATTATTTTTCTTTGGTGTTTCGGTATCATACTCACATAGGTTTTAAATGCTATGATGACTTTAATTCAGTTTGATGATGTACGAATTGTATAACAGATCATTATATGCCCTTGAGAAGTCTGCAACAGGCAGAAACCGGACGGGCTGTCTTATTTATTTGCTTAATTTTTTTACAACATCCGGGTGTGATTTCATGCTGGTATTTTGAAGGACAAACTAAGTTTTTTCTCAACCGAACATGTTTCGGAATGTAAAATCGTTCCATCTTCAGAAGCAAACACAAGTAAAGGTAAAATCAGGGGTTTATATAGAGAATTCATGGCGTGATGCAAATACAGTTCAAAGGAAAAGCTTTCAGGACAAAACTGCGGAGAAAGAGAGTCAGGGTGACAAGTTCAAGTACAAGGGGAATGATCTGTTCCTTTCATTAGATAGCCAATCCGATTTTTCTTTCAGTATAATAGATTCCAATATCAATGGATATCTTGATATTCCAATTATAGAGAAGTTTTCAGCTTTAGGACTATGATAATGCATAGAAATTTCAATTTGACATGGGTATCCTTTTAAATGTTCCGAAATGCAAGAAGCAAAATGACGTCTAGTGGCGCCAACGTATCGCATAGGACAGCGATCACAAGTCTAGAGATACACAACATCTGATTTGACTGCGTTCGCAATCGGATCTTCGTAATTGAAATGATTTTGGATTTTGTTGGTTCTAAAAACTGGGACTATTATGGATTTTTCAGACAACTTTTCGTTAATATCATGAATACGACGCATCAACATTTTATTAGTCGGCTCAATGGGCCGTATGCATAAAAATGAGAAAATCTTTTTCTCACAATTTTGTGAGATAATCTTATCAATTAATGCATAAAATTTCTCACACTCATAAGCAATTTTTCAAATAGAGAAATTCTTAGTCGTCTCAAAGATGAGAAAAAAGGCATGCATAAAAATGAGTTTTGAGATTATCTTGCTAGAAAATCTCATAAAATCATAAGCAACAAATTCGTCGCTCAAGACCGATCAATTAGTGTCATGCAAACTGAAGGATGACTAATTCTTCGTCTATATTTTCGCACACACAATATATCTTCAGTCGGTTTCATTTACAATCATGTTGAGCTTTAGCGTAGGACATGTAAGAAGCAGAAGGATTTTTAATCAATTTCGGGAAGTAGCAAGTAGCCGTTATAAAGCTTTACATCGCTTTGACGGAGAAAATATCGAGTGGTTGGCATCTTATAATCTTCCAAACCTCAGAGACAAGGGGTGGTGCAGTTTCATCTAAACAGAAGGTGGAGATAACTCTGAGATATCTTGCCAATCCAGGTTTTCAAACTCATATTGCTGAACAAACTGGCTTTCACCAATGCACAGTTTCGAGAGCAATAATCGAAACAGTCCCGTTAAATAGCCTCAATGGCGAAACAATTGACAAAATTTCCCGTAAATGCTGCTGAGAAACGAAAGGCAAAAGTCAGTTGGTTCGACGAGGTGGGTTTCCATCGTGTATAGGAGCACTTGATTGTACACACATCAGAATCGATAAATCTAAGGGTGCATTTGGAGATGAATACATCAACCCTCAAAGGAACACCAACATTAAACGTACAAGCTACTTGTAACGAAAAATGGATGTTTACAAGTATCGACGTAAGCTGACCTGGATCTGTTCACGATAACCGGATCTTCAAAAATTCAGAACTGTACAGGTTAGTAGTAACCCACGTTTTATTTAAAGGATATATACATGTAGTACTCTACAGGGATCTTTTCTGTGACTTCCCCAACAAAAGTGTAAAAGACTCACTTAAAAACTAAACTTAATCCAATCAAAAGTAAATAGTAATTTCACAGCATTGGCATAACTATACTTTATACTGAACAATGAAGAAAAAAGGAAATAGCAGCAATAATGACAATCACGAAGATGTTAAAGGTAAATCTCCATGAGGCCATAGACCCTGAGACTGTCGGTTGATATAGTAGCTGAATCATCGAGCTTAGTGAGTCGAGATTCGTCGGGACATTCGGAGGGATCGACTGATGGTAAAGCACATATCGTAATTATTGTTTATAGAACATGAAACATGGTGTCCGCGGCCTAAAAATGTCCTTGAATGTCATTGAGTGTCACAGATGGACCGCTTATGTATATTTATAATAACTTCATATGTCGAAGAATGTAGGATAAAGTTTTTATCTGATATGTCAGACAAAACTTGAACCGATTTAGCAGACACATAAGTAATTTAAGTTAACCACGATCGATGATTTAGTATACTTCTAGATATCAATTCAAATTCTTGAATCGTGTGAACGCCTGCATAAAAATTCTTTGAGCTCTTATCAGCCCGTCCTCATATGTCTCATGTGTTATGCTTAGGTGTCGACTATCGGCTGTAATCGTTAAATGACATGTAACATCATTCTTTAGTGAAACATGCTTTCCGACATGAGGAATAATATGTACGTTTTCAGCATCGCAACGGGAGATTCTCTCTATTTTGTATGTGGTGGACATATGGCTTTCCACGGACCTCAAACAGTGATCAATATATAATTTATCAGTTAATAACTAAAATTCCATGGCTTCAGAATTTCTATTGCAGATGTTTTCAGTGAATCAGTTGTATATTGCCCTTAAGTCTTTAGAAATCCTTAACAGTTGGTATAATACTTTTATAAATCTTATTTTTTTATTAAATAACTGTCCCTTATGTCTGACCAGAAAGGCATAATTCGCTTCAATGGCACATATCAGTTTACATCAGGATTGATTGAAATCATGATTTTTATTCATATAAAGAACCTGGTTTACTTTTTCCACTAACTGACTCAGTCCACTTTGCAAATGAGTAGGAAAACACAAGTGATTCCAAATAGTTCAATTAAAACTTAAATAAGCTATTTTCACTACAGAGAAAATATTACAACTGTGTTAAGGTATAGTCAGTCACCTGCTCATCATGGCAACTATTACTCACATCAACAAGACGTCTTTTCTCTCCTAAGTATTTCTTCTTTGAGCGGACGTAAGACAATTGTTCAAGTAAAATCAATCTCTGCAACTCGGTGTTATTCAGATTTTTCGTTTCAGGAGTCTCACCGGCGAGATCTTTCTTCTTCCTTTTCCCCGGTACCGATGACTTTGCTGAGCATGAGTGTTCAGGAAGATTCTCCATGGACGATTCAAATCCAGCTGAGACAGCTCCTTCCAAGCGCGCGAAGGTAGGATTTTCGTCATGCATAAGAAGATTAAGCAGATTTCTCTCCCACTTCAATAAATTGATTGGTTTGTTACCAGTCTTGTTTCTGTCAGTTTTATTTTTGACGCGCATCTTCAAATTTGCTATTTTCGTGATCATTTTTTCCTTGTCAAAAGGTCGACCCAACAATTGCGTCATAGATGTACACACTTGAGCAATCGCCTCACCTTTCTTCGATTTTTGTTGTGGTGTGTTGCTTTTCTCAAGTAAAACTGGATAGGTCTTCAGTATATCGACGAGAATTTCATTTTCATTCTCCAATAATTCTGCTGTGCTTGCAGTAGACATCTCACTGAAGTGCATCGATCGTATAAATGGTGAACGTCCGACGAAAGAAGATATTCGTTTAGCTACATGGAAACAGCGCGATCGACCAATCGCAAATGAGGACTACGACAACAAAAATAAGTGATGCATAGTTGCAATTCGTATTTGACTACATGATTGGCTCATGAACAAAAATTCGCTTGCGATTGTATTAAACTAGGAGCATGAGAAAAAGAAATTCTCGTTTGTTTTGCATTAAGTGTGATATTGCTCACGATCTCATTGCAGGTGGTGACAAAATCTGTCAATCAACCGCTGCAAATATCTTAGCATTGAAAGAGAATTTCTTCTACTCCGAGCAGAACTTTATGCATACATAAATGAGAAAATCTTAAGTATGAGAATATTCTAGCTTCATATCTGAGAACTTCTTTTTGAGAAAATCTCATTTTTATGCATACGGCCCAATGTAAGGAACAGACCAATACACAACCTTTTAATTTTCAGCATTTTCTTCTTTTGCTCTGCTTGCTCTCTTTTCCATATTGTTCTTCACTCGTAAAATTGTGCGCTCATCGTAGCCATTATTTTTAAAAATATGATAATAACTAATTATAAATAAAAATACTTTGTACATTATATAATTATTATATCATTATTATATAATTGCAAGTAGTAAGGAAGTGACAAACACCAGATACCGCAAGATGGCCGCCATCGCTGACTCCCCCCCCCCCTCCCCCTCCCCTCCCCCTCCCCTCCCCCTCCCCTCCCCCTCCCCTCCCCCTCCCCTCCCCCTCCCCCTCCCCTCCCCCTCCCCCCCCTCTGGATCGGCAGAGTGTCGTGGTCGGCCGCAGTGGTGCTTTGGGTCTGAGTGTCGTGGTGGACTTGGGCGACCGCCAGGATTAGTCTTGAGGCTATAGTGTGTGATGTTTTTCGTGCTGAATGTTGGGTTGTAAAATGGGTTGTTTCGAGTGGAAGGAGTGGTCGGATGAGAAAACGGAGGTCGGATTCGTGTTCAGCGTGAAATTCTGCATCGGTAGGGTGAGTTTCAAGGCAATCGGTGAGAAAAAATTTTCAACATTTTTCGAAAAACGACAGAGTTAGAATTTGGGACGTTTTGGTGTGTAGCGTCCAAACGAAGCATCGGATGAGAAAACGGAGGCCAGATTCGGATTCAGCGTGAAATTCTGCATCGGTATGGTGAGTTTCAAGTCAATCGGAGAGAAAAATTTTCACTGACCTCCCCCCCCCCTCTGGACAGCTTGCTTCGATTTTGGCTTCCAGTGGATGGATTTTGTCGTGCGATAGCTCGTTTGAAAGCTAAGAGTGAGACAAATTCAGTGAAAGAATCGGCTTGTTCCTATCTGTCTTCGTTTAGATGTGAGACGCCATTTAAGATTTTGGGACATTGGCGAAAAACGACAGAGTTAGAATTTTGGACGTTTTGGGCTGTAGCTTCAAAACGAAGGCTCGGATGGGAAAACGGATTTCAGATTTGGAATCAGCGTGAAATTCTTTATCTGTATGGTGAGTTTCAAGTCAATCGGAGAGAAAAAATTTTCAACATTTTTCGAAAAAACGACAGAGTTAGAATTTGGGACGTTTTGGTGTGTAGCGCCCAAACGAAGCATCGGATGAGAAAACGGAGGCCAGATTCGGAATCTACGTGAAATTTTGGGTTAGGAAGGATGTTTCCAGCGAAATCGGAGAGAAAAAATTTTCGGCTGACGTCCCCCCCCCTCTGGACAGCTTGCTTCGATTTTGGCTTCTAGTGGACGGATTTTGTCGTGCGATAGCTCGTTTGAAAGCTAAGAGTGAGACAAATTCAGTGAAAGAATCGGCTTGTTCCTATCTGTCTTCGTTCAAAAGTTAGAGCGGTTACAAGATTTTAGGTCGGAGCTCGCTTACCTGAAAAAAATCTTAAGTGTCAGAGTGACTTTGTATGGGTAAAATTTTGAAAATTTTCCAAAGTGTGGAATTTCGACCTGGGACCGTCACCAAAACATTTTTCATCAAATTCTGAAATTTCACTGACCACCCCCCCCCCTCTGGACAGCTTGCTTCGATTTTGGCTTCCAGTGGATGGATTTTGTCGTGCGATAGCTCGTTTGAAAGCTAAGAGTGAGACAAATTCAGTGAAAGAATCGGCTTGTTCCTATCTGTCTTCGTTTAGATGTGAGACGCCATTTAAGATTTTGGGACATTGGCGAAAAACGACAGAGTTAGAATTTGGGACGTTTTGGGCTGTAGCTTCAAAACGAAGGCTCGGATGGGTAAACGGATTTCAGATTTGGAATCAGCGTCAAATTCTTTATCTGTATGGTGAGTTTCATGTCAATCGGAGAGTTTCAAGTCAATCGGCGAGAAAAATTTTCAACATTTTTCGGAAAAACGACCGAGTTAGAATTTTTGCGATGGCTGCCTACTGTAGAGCCAAAACGAAGCATCGGATGGGAAAACGGAGGGCAGATTCGGATTCAGCGTCAAATTCTACATGGAAATGGTGTATTTCCAGCTCAATCGGAGCACTAGAATCGGAGATAGACGGGATTTTTAGTGTTTGGATGATGGGTATTACGTCATCAGCTGATCGCCACACACTATATAAGCTGGGAACCGACGGAGACTTGTCATTTAGAGGAGAACGATTGTCAGAGGTAGGTCGTCTCTCTGAGCTCCGATGATAGCTTCGGACATTCCAAATTCCAAGTTTCTGTAAGAAACCGACTTAGAAATTTTCATTGCTGATATCAGCTAAGCCGTCAGACTTAGAGGTTCGCCAGGAGATGGCCTTCGTCTCCAGGCCATAAAAGACTCCAAAACTTTAAAGGCTTGTAACTTTGCTTCTACAAGTCCGTTTGACTTGATTCAAAAAAGGTTCGGTCGCTATTGACCTGCCCTAAGTGATAGACTACTTATAAAATTTCATAAGTAGTGCTAAAAAGTTGAAAATTTTAAATTCACTATTTTTGGAGGTTTTCTGGGGTTTTCGACCCTGCTGAAGTCAATGAAAGCATTTTTAATGATGTCTGAGCCAGTCTTCTCATGCTATAAGCGGCTTTTCACTGAAAGCGAGCAAGACACGGAGAGTTTTGCTGTAATATTCCACTGACAGGGTGTTCCTTCGGGACGGCGGACGATGCCGTAGTGATAAGTGTGGCAAGGGAATGTGTCATATTTGAGACCGTAACCGCTGGGGCAACTCATGTTGGGCATTTGACACAGCTCTCAACGTAGCACTTTGAACGCCAATCGGTTGAGTCTTAGCTATCTTGTCATGGGTGGCCTCTAAACATCTCCATTGCAAAACGCTGGTGAATCAAGCACTCTACGGCTTGCTATCAAGCTGATCAAAGCAATAACTTGGGATGTTTCCTCAAGGTTTTCAAGTATGCTAAGTTCAAATCTGATATCATGTTTCAAATTTAACTAAGTCTAAGGCAGCTTTGAGGGGTTAGATCCCAGCTACTGTTCACTACCTTTGACTCGGCGTTGCTGTTACCACTTCGGGGCAGTGACAATGATGTCTTCAGCTGTAAATGGCGGGTATCGGGGAAGATCTCTCACTTCCCTAGTGATCAGTACAAGGCCTTCGGGCTGTCGACGGGATCGAGTGCCACTCACTACACTCAAATCTATCATTCCTCACTAAGTGTAAAAATCATTGTTTTCCGTTTTTCGCTTCAGAAATGCCGAAATACAATAATATGAAGACCAGTTTCAAACTGTGTCAATGCCGGAAGGTATTCCGAGCTGACGCCTTCAAAAAGCACGCTTGTACTAACAAGAAACAGATAGGGGTCGCTCGCTACTATTGCGGAGTCCACAAAGTCAGTCGCTTAAGTGAGCGGCTGGAGGATTGGCACTCACAACACAGCGAGTGTCAAACAGGCGAAGTAGGCGAAGAAGAACGGAGTTCACTCTTCGCCACTGAGCTCCGTTCTTTGGAGCTACAATCTACCAACCAGCAAGAACGGAGTTCACTCTTCACCACTGAGGCCACTGAGCTACAATCCGCCATTGAAGCGATTGCCGCTGTATCCTCGCTTAGTAGCGAGAGTTCGCTGACCAGCAGCGATAGTGAGGAGGAGGAGGGAGAGCTACAGTCGCAACTTATCAAGGACGTCGACCTCGATCGCGAGACCCCTACAGCCGTAACTGTGAGTGGAATTGCAACACAATGTCGCAATTTTGTCAAGCGCCCGCCGGTGATCGCCGAACGGGATAGATTAAAGAAAGAGGCGGAGAAGTTGAAGGAGGAGGCCTTCTCATACAAGGCAAAGTATGAGGACCTAAAGAACGTGGCCGGAGAGATGAAGAAGGTGAAGGAGAGATTAAGCGAGCGGGATGGCGAGTTGGAGCAGGAGAGGCTCAAGACTCTCGAGGGGAAAGCCAGAGAAGAGGCTTTGCTAGCAGAGAGGGAAAGTAGGGAGAAGGAGATACGAAGGTTGAAGGAGGAAGTGGAGAGACTCCGTGTGCAGATGGCTAAGGTTGTCGAGACGAACCACGAGCTGCACCGTTCGGCGCAGCTGGTGGATCGCGATCGAAGGGTGCGTTCCAGTCGTCTGCACATCCCTATTAGAAAGGGGAGAGTAGCAGAAACTCCTCTCTTGTACGAGCGTGGAAGAGGGGAGAAATGCTACTCTCGGGTGAAGAAAGGGGTGGAGTGTCTACACTTCACCTTCGATCATCGTGATCCGATCTCGAATTTCCTTTACGAGGAAGCGTCCGAGAAGATCTGTAAGTAAAAATGACTAAATTAAAATGTAAGATGATAACTCACTACTTCTTTCTTTACAGACATCCAAGAGAAGCGACCACCCGCCCCGTTGCCGGAGCCGCAGTCGAAACAGCAAGCCTGAGTCCCTACCACACACCCCGAGAACGAACCATCGGCTCTCTTAAGGGCCACCATGGGGCAAGACATGATAGAACCTCCTCGCGGTTTGCCCTGGGCAGTCTTCGGACTGGCGAATACTATCATTAAGTTGAATCTGCTATCAGTCAACTTGAACGTTGCAAATGAAGTTCGGTGTAATACTTCCTTTCGACGGGCGTTCCTGTAAAGGGCGGCGGTGAAACCCGTAGCTATGTATACCGCAAGGGACATTCGGCAATGGTCAATCTTGTTAAACCTCTCTGCGTCATGTTTGCAAGTGATTGCCTCTGTCTCAACGTAGTATGCATTCGCGCCAGGGCGACATTTAGCCAACTGTCGAAGGTTGCCTAAAACTTTCCATTGCATACGTTATGAGAACCATGAGTTCTACCTGTCTCTATCAATGAGATGAATTGATGAATGGAATGAAATGGGAGGACACTCACGCGCCACACGCAACATAACACACTTCTCTCTTCCGTAGTCTAACAAGCTCTTTACACATGGATCGCAGTCGATTGCTATCCCTGTATCAGAAGTGTAAGCTATCTTAATTTTATCTAACACTATTTCATCTACCATGATCACCCATATGAAATGTTATAAGATTTGCAAGTTAGACTAAGCGTTCTACTATTTGTAAATGAAAGATATAGTTTCACCAGTTTACAAGTTAAAAATAAAGTTTCAATAGTGTGTACGTTAGAAATAAAGTTTTAGCTGTTTGTATATCAAAAACAAAGTTTCAAGAGTTTACAAGTTAAAAAATAAAGTTTCAATGGTGTATACGTTAGAAATAAAGTTTTAGCTGTTTGTATATCAAAATAAAGTTTCAAGAGTTTACAAGTTAAAAATAAAGTTTCAATGGTGTATACGTTAGAAATAAAGTTTTAGCTGTTTGTATATCAAAATAAAGTTTCAAGAGTTTACAAGTTAGAAATAACGTTTCAATAGTGTATGCGTTAGAAATAAAGTTTTAGCTGTTTGTATATCAAAATAAAGTTTCAAGAGTTTACAAGTTAGAAATAAAGATTCAATAGTGTGTATGTTAGAAATAAAAGTATAACTGTTTGTAAAAATAAGATCGCAAGATTTACTAGTTTACAAGTTAGACTAAGTGTAAATTAAAATAAAATTATAGCTGTTCACGAGTTAAAGCGTTGATGCAACGATGAACAATTAATAAGCTGAAAAGTTTTAGATTCACTTTAACATTACCATATGTTTACAGATAGAAATGTATCACAGCAAAGCTACTTCATGAGTTAGTTTGCCAGGAGTGTATCATCTCAAACTTTTACTCCGTCGTTGAAATTTCATGACGACTTTTTGCTAGACGAAAGTTAACACCAGAGGAGCGTAGGGGTGGGTGGCATAAAATGCGCCTACAGCACTGAGAGAGTTGGAGTGCATGAGCTATGTACATTCTTTTGACGACGAGAGGAGCGATTTAGCCGATGGCGCAGGTAGTTTCCCAGAGCATGGAGGACATTGTTTAGGTGACTCTAAGGACGTATGTCGAGCTGCCTTCAGTGATAGGCTTCCAACTCATGATGAATGATGATATGCTTACGACCTACATTCAACCATTGGTGTATGCCCACACCCTCCCCCACAACGAGCTTGTCTGCCACATTGTATTCATGAGTGTGGCTCAAAGTAGGAAATTGATTGATGAGACTTTGCTGAAATATCCAAGGCGCGTATTCAAGCATGGTCGCCTACTGTTGGAGTATTATTATCAATGGCGCGACGACACACATTTGCCCACCCGTGTTTTACCACACCTATCAACGGAAGAATACAATAGAGCTTTAGTCGAGACGGTGAAAGGAGACGATGAGCGCTAGCGGGTGAATGAAGCATCGGTGAGAGTGGGAATCAACTTGATGCTATTCTCCAATGAGGATTGTTGTCTAATGAGAATCAAGCATTCCTTTATAAATAGAGAGCCTTCCACAGTGAGAATCATTCCATCGTTGAATCGTACAAGTGGCGGACGCACATTCTCTCTCTCTCTACATCCCTGTTATATTATCCAACTAAAATGGTAAGTCGCTACTTTCCTCCCTCTCCTCCCTTGAACGTAAACTTAATACAATCTTTTTTATTTTCAGGCATCTTCTACATCTGCTGCACTAGTAGGACAAAATGGTGGCCAGACGTTACAAGGTTCGCTACAATCAGATCATCTACAGCTGAGACCAGTGGAAGAAACAACAAAGGTACATAATCCTACACCGCTACAGCGTAAATTTAAACAAGTCTTGCGTCATGAGGATCACAGCGTAGTACTGCGAACGGGAATGCTCCCTTCCACTGATGTGAAGATATTGAGCAATCAGTATGGGGATTACATACTCATCCCCGTGAGTCCGTACATTCGCCACCAACTTGACATTATTGAAGAGTACATAACATTAAATATGGACATTCCTACTCCTCTTGCTCAAGAGTGGAAGGCGAGAGATGAAAAGGATACTCCCTATAGAAGGATTTGGGATGGCAATCAAATTTGCCTACCATTATCACATTGGTGTAGTTATTATAAAAAGGATGGAGATCAATCAATACCCATCAGATGTGATGAACTCGGAGAAGGTACTTGGGATATCATTTTCAAAGTGAATGGACTATATTATGGTCAGCACAAGGATAACAAAATAGCCTCTCTCTCGATATACACTGAATCAATCCTATATATTCCAAAACCACCCAGCGTAGATGACATTATTGACGAAATCCTTAACGGGGATGGTACGAAGCGCAAGTCGGGCAAGAATGCTACTTCCAAACGCAAGTCAAGGAAAGAGAATTGCTAATCCTTTCCTAACTCTACCCTATGACAATTCGCTTATGTGCTTTGAGTGTCGTGGACGTGGTCTTATTAGATACATTTTACTTCTTCGTTACCATCATATCATTTGTGTATTTTGTCGTGAAAAGCATCGATGTAATTCCTCATTTTGTGATATGTTATAGAACGTTTCCTTAGATGTGCAATTTACGTTTTAGGCTTCTATCATCATTTTTATGGATTGTGAAGGTGAACCTGTGCAGGAGCTCAGTGCTATTGCTATGAACAATTGGACATATCAGATTGTTAGTGTCTATCATCAACATGCCAACTGTGATCCCAATGTTGATCAATGGGCGAGAAAACACATTCATGGACTTAATCTGAAATATTTGCAAGACTATGGCTTTTCTTGTGAGACTGCTCTTCTTATTGACTTTAAACGATGGTTAGCTGCTTTCAATGTTATACGCATTTTTTGTAATAATCCTGGTAAGGAGAGGAAAGTATTTCCCAATCTAGTCATTAATGATATTTTGCTCCCACCTTGGGATAGTAGAGTGAATCAACACTATCATGAAGTCACGAAACGTTTTAAGGATTTGTGTGTTCCTATTTTGTCAGTTCGTTGTAGTAGCTACGTTCATAACCAATGCTTCTTTCCTCCTTACCTCAACACTGCCAAAGTCCTATATGGTTATAATTGCTCGCTATATGACAGTTACCAGCTGTATCTATTTTATCTGTTTCAAACCATTGATTTGTAATGCATGCTTGTTACAGTTATTCAATAAATGTTATTATGCGAAGAGTTGTTGTTATCATGCAACGGATGGGTTAGATGAAGGGTGATCATATCTTTTTCAAATGACTGTGAAACATTGATTTCCATGATGAAGATTTAAACAGTTAGATTTGATGACGAATAAGATTTACTAGTTTGCAAGTTAGACTAAGCGTTCTATTATTTGTAAATAAAAGATATAGTTTCAACAGTTTACAGATTAAAAATAAAGTTTCAATAGTGTATGTGTTAGAAATAAAGTTTAAGCTGTTTCTATGTTAGAAATAAAATAAAGTTTCAAGAGTTTACAAGTTAAAATTAAAGTTTCAACAGTGTGTACGTTAGAAATAAAGTTAAATCTGTTTGTAAAAATAAGATTGCGGGATTAAATAGTTTGTAAGTTAGACTAAGCGTTCCACTATTTGTAAATGAAAGATATAGTTTCAACAGTTTACAGATTACAAAATAAAGTTTCAATAGTGTATATGTTAAAAATAAAGTTTAAGCTTTTTGTGTGTTAGAAATAAAATAAAGTTTCAACCGTTAACAAGTTAAAAATAAAGTTTCAGATTAAAATAAAGTTTCAATAGTGTGTATGATGGAAATAAAGTTTAAGCGCCTTGTGCGTTAGAAATAAAGTTTCAGCCGTTTACAAGTTAAAAATAAAGTTTCAACAGTGTGTACGTTAAGAATAAAGTTCTATCTGTTTATATGTTAGAAATAAAAATAAAGGTTCACCAGTTTACAAGTTAAGAATAAAGTTTTATCTGCTTGCATGTCAGAAATGAAATAAAGTTTCACCAGTTTAAAAGTTAAAAATAAAGTTTCAATAGTGTGTATGTTAGAAATAAAGTTTCAATAGTGTGTATGTTAAGAATAAAGTTCTATCTGTTTGTATGTTAGAAATAAAACAAAGTTTCAACCGTTAACAAGTTAAAAATAAAGTTTCAGATTAAAATAAAGTTTCAATAGTGTGTATGATGGAAATAAAGTTTAAGCGCTTTGTGCGTTAGAAATAAAGTTTCAGCCGTTTACAAGTTAAAAATAAAGTTTCAACAGTGTGTACGTTAAGAATAAAGCTCTATCTGTTTATATGTTAGAAATAAAAATAAAGGTTCACCAGTTTACAAGTTAAGAATAAAGTTTTATCTGCTTGCATGTCAGAAATGAAATAAAGTTTCACCAGTTTAAAAGTTAAAAATAAAGTTTCAATAGTGTGTATGTTAGAAATAAAGTTTCAATAGTGTGTATGTTAAGAATAAAGTTTTATCTGTTTGTATGTTAGAATTAAGACAAATTTTCAGCCGTTTACAAGTTAAAAATAAAGTTTCAATAGTTAACACGTTAAAAATAAAGTTTCAATAGTGTGTATGTTAAGAATAAAGTTCTATCTGTTTAGATGTTAGAAATAAAAATGACGGTTCACCAGTTTACAAGTTAAGAATAAAGTTTTATCTGCTTGCATGTCAGAAATGAAATAAAGTTTCACCAGTTTAAAAGTTAAGAATAAAGTTTCACCAGTTTAAAAGTTAAGAATAAAGTTTCAATAGTGTGTATGTTAAGAATAAAGTTCTATCTGTTTATATGTTAGAAATAAAATGAAGTTTCGCCAGTTTACAAGTTAAGAATAAATTTTATCTGCTTGTATGCTAGAAATGAAATAAAGTTTCACCAGTTTACAAGTTAAAAAATAAAGTTTCAATAGTGTGTATGTTAGAAATAAAGTTTCAATAGTGTGTATGTTAAGAATAAAGTTTTATCTGTTTGTATGTTAGAAATAAAACAAAGTTTCAACCGTTAACAAGTTAAAAATAAAGTTTCAGACTAAAATAAAGTTTCAATAGTGTGTATGATGGAAATAATGTTTAAGCGCTTTGTGCGTTAGAAATAAAGTTTCAGCCGTTTACAAGTTAAAAATAAAGTTTCAATAGTGTGTATGTTAAGAATAAAGTTCTATCTGTTTATATGTTAGAAATAAAATGAAGGTTCACCAGTTTACAAGTTAAGAATAAATTTTATCTGCTTGTATGTTAGAAATAAAATAAAGTTTCACCGATTTACAAGTTAAAAAATAAAGTTTCAATAGTTAACACATTAAAAATAAAGTTTCAATAGTGTGTATGTTAAGAATAAAGTTCTATCTGTCTGTATGTTAGAAATAAAATGAAGGTTCATCAGTTTCCAAGTTAAAAATAAAGTTTTATCTGTTTGTATGTTAGAAATAAAACATAGTTTCAACCGTTAACAAGTTAAAAATAAAGTTTCAATAGTTTGCGAGTTAAAACTAATGTTTCAATAGTGCGTATGTTAAGAATAAAGTTTTATCTGTTTGTATGTTAGAAATAAAATGAAGCTTCGCCAGTTTACAAGTTAAGAATAAAGTTTTATCAGCTTGTATGTTAGAAATAAAATGAAGTTTCACCAGTTTACAAATTAAAAATAAAGTTTCAATAGTGTGTACGTTAGAAATAAAGTTTCAACCGTTTACAAGTTAAAATAAAGTTTCAACAGTGTCTACGTTAGAAATAAAGTTTCAACAGTTTACAAGTTGAAAAATAAAGTTTCAACAGTGTGTACGTTAGAAATAAATGAAAGTAAGAACTTCATCGTATGAGTATTCAAAGCATGTTTTGTAAATCAAATGTGTATAGTCCTGACATGATAGAATCGCGTTAGAAATAAAGTTTCAGCCGTTTACAAGTTAAAGATAAAGTTTCAACAGTGTGTACGTTAGAAATAAAGTTTTAGCTGTTTATATGTTAGAAACAAAATAAAGTTTCAACAGTTTACAAGTTGAAAAATAAAGTTTCAACAGTGTGTACGTTAGAAATAAATGAAAGTAAGAACTTCATCGTATGAGTATTCAAAGCATGTTTTGTAAATCAAATGTGTGTAGTCCTGACATGATAGAATCGCGTTAGAAATAAAGTTTCAGCCGTTTACAAGTTAAAGATAAAGTTTCAACAGTGTGTACGTTAGAAATAAAGTTTTAGCTGTTTATATGTTAGAAACAAAATAAAGTTTCAACAGTTTACAAGTTGAAAAATAAAGTTTCAACAGTGTGTACGTTAGAAATAAATGAAAGTAAGAACTTCATCGTATGAAAATTCAAAGCATGTTTTGTAAATCAAATGTGTGTAGTCCTGACATGATAGAATCAAGCTTGACAAACGCGTTTGTCAAGTTCATTTGATTCTATCATGTCAGGACTACACACATTTGATTTACAAAACATGCTTTGAATTTTCATACGATGAAGTTCTTACTTTCATTTATTTCTAACGTACACACTGTTGAAACTTTATTTTTCAACTTGTAAACTGTTGAAACTTTATTTTGTTTCTAACATATAAACAGCTAAAACTTTATTTCTAACGTACACACTGTTGAAACTTTATCTTTAACTTGTAAACGGCTGAAACTTTATTTCTAACGCGATTCTATCATGTCAGGACTACACACATTTGATTTACAAAACATGCTTTGAATACTCATACGATGAAGTTCTTACTTTCATTTATTTCTAACGTACACACTGTTGAAACTTTATTTTTCAACTTGTAAACTGTTGAAACTTTTTTTGTTTCTAACATATAAACAGCTAAAACTTTATTTCTAACGTACACACTGTTGAAACTTTATCTTTAACTTGTAAACGGCTGAAACTTTATTTCTAACGCGATTCTATCATGTCAGGACTATACACATTTGATTTACAAAACATGCTTTGAATACTCATACGATGAAGTTCTTACTTTCATTTATTTCTAACGTACACACTGTTGAAACTTTATTTTTCAACTTGTAAACTGTTGAAACTTTATTTCTAACGTAGACACTGTTGAAACTTTATTTTAACTTGTAAACGGTTGAAACTTTATTTCTAACGTACACACTATTGAAACTTTATTTTTAATTTGTAAACTGGTGAAACTTCATTTTATTTCTAACATACAAGCTGATAAAACTTTATTCTTAACTTGTAAACTGGCGAAGCTTCATTTTATTTCTAACATACAAACAGATAAAACTTTATTCTTAACATACGCACTATTGAAACATTAGTTTTAACTCGCAAACTATTGAAACTTTATTTTTAACTTGTTAACGGTTGAAACTATGTTTTATTTCTAACATACAAACAGATAAAACTTTATTTTGAACTTGGAAACTGATGAACCTTCATTTTATTTCTAACATACAGACAGATAGAACTTTATTCTTAACATACACACTATTGAAACTTTATTTTTAATGTGTTAACTATTGAAACTTTATTTTTTAACTTGTAAATCGGTGAAACTTTATTTTATTTCTAACATACAAGCAGATAAAATTTATTCTTAACTTGTAAACTGGTGAACCTTCATTTTATTTCTAACATATAAACAGATAGAACTTTATTCTTAACATACACACTATTGAAACTTTATTTTTAACTTGTAAACGGCTGAAACTTTATTTCTAACGCACAAAGCGCTTAAACATTATTTCCATCATACACACTATTGAAACTTTATTTTAGTCTGAAACTTTATTTTTAACCCTTTGAGCCCGGTACCGATTTTACATACCCCCCTCCAGTTCCTGAACCAATTTTTCGAAATTTTTTTTTCATTTTAATTAGTTCTGTAGTTCTCACGTGAAAATATCAGTCACAACAGTTCATTTAAACGTTTGAGTATTATCTAAAGTTAATTGTGCAGTGATATACGATGTATAAAATACTAGTACACAATAAATTAAGCTTAATTTGTTCTTAATTTGTAGTTTTAATTTGTCCTTTAGAATTCTCCCTCTTAGTAAAACACAGTATATAAAAAATTAAAACACAGTTTTAATTTGTCCTTTAGAATTCTCCCTCTTAGTAAAACACAGTATATAAAACACAATCCCATATGGGTTTCAGGCATGTCATAATTATAAAGATTGATGCCAAGTTGGAAAACAGTTCAGACAGAGTGGTGGCTTGTCTGTACACGTGTCACAAAAGTATCTGGTGTCCTTTCTTTGATTGGAAGCTACACAACTTCTGCATCTTCTCTGGGGTTTTTCTTTCTTTTCGGTAGGAGGGAACTTTGAAGGACAATGAAGATTTTCCTTGCGATCATCGGTGTTCATTTGACCTGACCTGAATCGTTTTCTGTGAGGCTCAGAGGTAACAGTTGTAAAATGCAAAATAGCTCTTCGTGTAAAGTCCAAGAATTTGATTTTTTCTTGTTCTCGGCAGTACAAAACATGCGCGTTCAATAATAGTCGCTGCAACATATGCAAACCAAGTTTTTTGAACCAGGCATGCGTTCGGCGAACACAAGTCACGCCCGCAATGATTTGATCACATTTGTCAACACGGACATTGTATTATTGTACGTATCAATGGCTGTTGGCTTTTCATAATTGGATACATTGCCACCGGGCAGAAATCTCTCTTTCTCAAGCGTTCCAGCTTTGTCAACTGTCGAAATGAGATAGACATCTCTTTTGTCACAGAAGCGAACGATCAACATGTTATCACGTCGAATGAATGCACTTGAGATGGGATTCATGTTCTTACCCTTCAATTCCGCTGGAACGCCTCTATTTGCTCGGATGGTACCACGCAAGCCGGTCTTTCTCGTCGTAAGATATTCGGCCAACCGAACGCTGCAATACCAATTATCCAAGGTAACAACATATCCTTTGTCAAGCAATCCAGCTCTCGATAATAACACAGCGACAATGCGTTCACTCGGTTTGAGAAGATCGATGTCATTCTCATCGCAAGTGAAGTCAGTTTGTGCACCATAGTAAATCACATGCGCCATCAAATATCCATCAATGTCAGAAAGGATAAAAATCTTGATCCCGAAACGAGCTCGCTTGATGCGAATGAACTGTTTGAACCGAAGCCGGCCTTTGTATAAAAGCAAAGATTCATCCAAAGACAATTCAGCAGCCGGAAGATACTGAGAACATAGTTCGGCAACTTCTCTATCCAAATCGTTCAAGCGTGAAGACTGATTTCCACTTTGAGTGTTGTAAGGGTCACTGAACCTCAGAAAACGAAGGATTTGCGAATACCGATCACGTGTCATGCACATGGAGAAATATGGCGTCGACATAAGTGGCTCAGTAGCCCAGTAATGTCTTATATACGGTTTCTTGATTACTCCCATCAGTAGTGACAACGCGAAAAACTTCCTCATTTCATGAGGATTAGTATCTTTCCAAATAAACTCGTCTTCAGTCGTGAGAATTTTTTCGGCGATGTAAATTCTTGCTCTGCTATTAGTCCATTTGGCTAACTTTTCGAATAATTCAATGGGTAAGAAAATGTCACAATAATCTTCCAAAGTATTCCTAGGGGAATTTACCTTCCAGCCAGTCTCCCCTTCAAATTGAAGAACAGGACAAGTGTCACTATCAGACGTCACGAAATGCCAGTTGCTTTCTGAGGAATCAAGTTCTTCTTCCTCTTCGACGATGTCACCAGACTCACTGTCACTCGAAGAACTAGCAGAAACATATTCCTGTTCATCCTCATCTTCAGATCGATCAGAGTCAACGTCCAAATCTACGTCAAATCCATAACGACGAACCGGAATTCGCGTGCGACGACTTATCACCTCAGACATTAGGCGCAGAACTAATTTCACTCACGTGAATTTATCTTAAGTTGTACTGCGCATTATCTATTGGCTGGAGGCGCATCTGACCTCTGATTGGCTGTCACAATGACCTTATCATATTCCTGACTTCAGTTGCTGAGTATGCGGTTAGTTCCTGACAAGCTGCTGAATCAAAATGACACGATAAAAAACCTGACGTACAGGTACGTCGTAGGAATGGTGAGGAGACGTACAGGTACGTCGTTGGGCTCAAAGGGTTAACTTGTTAACGGTTGAAACTTTGTTTTATTTCTAACATACAAACAGATAAAACTTTATTCTTAACATACACACTATTGAAACTTTATTTCTAACATACACACTATTGAAACTTTATTTTTTAACTTGTAAACTGGTGAAACTTTATTTCATTTCTAGCATACAAGCAGATAAAATTTATTCTTAACTTGTAAACTGGCGAAACTTCATTTTATTTCTAACATATAAACAGATAGAACTTTATTCTTAACATACACACTATTGAAACTTTATTCTTAACTTTTAAACTGGTGAAACTTTATTCTTAACTTTTAAACTGGTGAAACTTTATTTCATTTCTGACATGCAAGCAGATAAAACTTTATTCTTAACTTGTAAACTGGTGAACCGTCATTTTTATTTCTAACATCTAAACAGATAGAACTTTATTCTTAACATACACACTATTGAAACTTTATTTTTAACGTGTTAACTATTGAAACTTCATTTTTAACTTGTAAACGGCTGAAAATTTGTCTTAATTCTAACATACAAACAGATAAAACTTTATTCTTAACATACACACTATTGAAACTTTATTTCTAACATACACACTATTGAAACTTTATTTTTAACTTTTAAACTGGTGAAACTTTATTTCATTTCTGACATGCAAGCAGATAAAACTTTATTCTTAACTTGTAAACTGGTGAACCTTTATTTTTATTTCTAACATATAAACAGATAGAGCTTTATTCTTAACGTACACACTGTTGAAACTTTATTTTTAACTTGTAAACGGCTGAAACTTTATTTCTAACGCACAAAGCGCTCAAACTTTATTTCCATCATACACACTATTGAAACTTTATTTTAATCTGAAACTTTATTTTTAACTTGTTAACGGTTGAAACTTTGTTTTATTTCTAACATACAAACAGATAGAACTTTATTCTTAACATACACACTATTGAAACTTTATTTCTAACATACACACTATTGAAACTTTATTTTTAACTTTTAAACTGGTGAAACTTTATTTCATTTCTGACATGCAAGCAGATAAAACTTTATTCTTAACTTGTAAACTGGTGAACCTTTATTTTTATTTCTAACATATAAACAGATAGAACTTTATTCTTAACGTACACACTGTTGAAACTTTATTTTTAACTTGTAAACGGCTGAAACTTTATTTCTAACGCACAAGGCGCTTAAACTTTATTTCCATCATACACACTATTGAAACTTTATTTTAATCTGAAACTTTATTTTTAACTTGTTAACGGTTGAAACTTTATTTTATTTCTAACACACAAAAAGCTTAAACTTTATTTTTAACATATACACTATTGAAACTTTATTTTGTAATCTGTAAACTGTTGAAACTATATCTTTCATTTACAAATAGTGGAACGCTTAGTCTAACTTACAAACTATTTAATCCCGCAATCTTATTTTTACAAACAGATTTAACTTTATTTCTAACGTACACACTGTTGAAACTTTAATTTTAACTTGTAAACTCTTGAAACTTTATTTTATTTCTAACATAGAAACAGCTTAAACTTTATTTCTAACACATACACTATTGAAACTTTATTTTTAATCTGTAAACTGTTGAAACTATATCTTTTATTTACAAATAATAGAACGCTTAGTCTAACTTGCAAACTAGTAAATCTTATTCGTCATCAAATCTAACTGTTTAAATCTTCATCATGGAAATCAATGTTTCACAGTCATTTGAAAAAGATATGATCACCCTTCATCTAACCCATCCGTTGCATGATAACAACAACTCTTCGCATAATAACATTTATTGAATAACTGTAACAAGCATGCATTACAAATCAATGGTTTGAAACAGATAAAATAGATACAGCTGGTAACTGTCATATAGCGAGCAATTATAACCATATAGGACTTTGGCAGTGTTGAGGTAAGGAGGAAAGAAGCATTGGTTATGAACGTAGCTACTACAACGAACTGACAAAATAGGAACACACAAATCCTTAAAACGTTTCGTGACTTCATGATAGTGTTGATTCACTCTACTATCCCAAGGTGGGAGCAAAATATCATTAATGACTAGATTGGGAAATACTTTCCTCTCCTTACCAGGATTATTACAAAAAATGCGTATAACATTGAAAGCAGCTAACCATCGTTTAAAGTCAATAAGAAGAGCAGTCTCACAAGAAAAGCCATAGTCTTGCAAATATTTCAGATTAAGTCCATGAATGTGTTTTCTCGCCCATTGATCAACATTGGGATCACAGTTGGCATGTTGATGATAGACACTAACAATCTGATATGTCCAATTGTTCATAGCAATAGCACTGAGCTCCTGCACAGGTTCACCTTCACAATCCATAAAAATGATGATAGAAGCCTAAAACGTAAATTGCACATCTAAGGAAACGTTCTATAACATATCACAAAATGAGGAATTACATCGATGCTTTTCACGACAAAATACACAAATGATATGATGGTAACGAAGAAGTAAAATGTATCTAATAAGACCACGTCCACGACACTCAAAGCACATAAGCGAATTGTCATAGGGTAGAGTTAGGAAAGGATTAGCAATTCTCTTTCCTTGACTTGCGTTTGGAAGTAGCATTCTTGCCCGACTTGCGCTTCGTACCATCCCCGTTAAGGATTTCGTCAATAATGTCATCTACGCTGGGTGGTTTTGGAATATATAGGATGGATTCAGTGTATATCGAGAGAGAGGCTATTTTGTTATCCTTGTGCTGACCATAATATAGTCCATTCACTTTGAAAATGATATCCCAAGTACCTTCTCCGAGTTCATCACATCTGATGGGTATTGATTGATCTCCATCCTTTTTATAATAACTACACCAATGTGATAATGGTAGGCAAATTTGATTGCCATCCCAAATCCTTCTATAGGGAGTATCCTTTTCATCTCTCGCCTTCCACTCTTGAGCAAGAGGAGTAGGAATGTCCATATTTAATGTTATGTACTCTTCAATAATGTCAAGTTGGTGGCGAATGTACGGACTCACGGGGATGAGTATGTAATCCCCATACTGATTGCTCAATATCTTCACATCAGTGGAAGGGAGCATTCCCGTTCGCAGTACTACGCTGTGATCCTCATGACGCAAGACTTGTTTAAATTTACGCTGTAGCGGTGTAGGATTATGTACCTTTGTTGTTTCTTCCACTGGTCTCAGCTGTAGATGATCTGATTGTAGCGAACCTTGTAACGTCTGGCCACCATTTTGTCCTACTAGTGCAGCAGATGTAGAAGATGCCTGAAAATAAAAAAGATTGTATTAAGTTTACGTTCAAGGGAGGAGAGGGAGGAAAGTAGCGACTTACCATTTTAGTTGGATAATATAACAGGGATGTAGAGAGAGAGAGAATGTGCGTCCGCCACTTGTACGATTCAACGATGGAATGATTCTCACTGTGGAAGGCTCTCTATTTATAAAGGAATGCTTGATTCTCATTAGACAACAATCCTCATTGGAGAATAGCATCAAGTTGATTCCCACTCTCACCGATGCTTCATTCACCCGCTAGCGCTCATCGTCTCCTTTCACCGTCTCGACTAAAGCTCTATTGTATTCTTCCGTTGATAGGTGTGGTAAAACACGGGTGGGCAAATGTGTGTCGTCGCGCCATTGATAATAATACTCCAACAGTAGGCGACCATGCTTGAATACGCGCCTTGGATATTTCAGCAAAGTCTCATCAATCAATTTCCTACTTTGAGCCACACTCATGAATACAATGTGGCAGACAAGCTCGTTGTGGGGGAGGGTGTGGGCATACACCAATGGTTGAATGTAGGTCGTAAGCATATCATCATTCATCATGAGTTGGAAGCCTATCACTGAAGGCAGCTCGACATACGTCCTTAGAGTCACCTAAACAATGTCCTCCATGCTCTGGGAAACTACCTGCGCCATCGGCTAAATCGCTCCTCTCGTCGTCAAAAGAATGTACATAGCTCATGCACTCCAACTCTCTCAGTGCTGTAGGCGCATTTTATGCCACCCACCCCTACGCTCCTCTGGTGTTAACTTTCGTCTAGCAAAAAGTCGTCATGAAATTTCAACGACGGAGTAAAAGTTTGAGATGATACACTCCTGGCAAACTAACTCATGAAGTAGCTTTGCTGTGATACATTTCTATCTGTAAACATATGGTAATGTTAAAGTGAATCTAAAACTTTTCAGCTTATTAATTGTTCATCGTTGCATCAACGCTTTAACTCGTGAACAGTTATAATTTTATTTTAATTTACACTTAGTCTAACTTGTAAACTAGTAAATCTTGCGATCTTATTTTTACAAACAGTTATACTTTTATTTCTAACATACACACTATTGAATCTTTATTTCTAACTTGTAAACTCTTGAAACTTTATTTTGATATACAAACAGCTAAAACTTTATTTCTAACGCATACACTATTGAAACGTTATTTCTAACTTGTAAACTCTTGAAACTTTATTTTGATATACAAACAGCTAAAACTTTATTTCTAACGTATACACCATTGAAACTTTATTTTTAACTTGTAAACTCTTGAAACTTTATTTTGATATACAAACAGCTAAAACTTTATTTCTAACGTATACACCATTGAAACTTTATTTTTTAACTTGTAAACTCTTGAAACTTTGTTTTTGATATACAAACAGCTAAAACTTTATTTCTAACGTACACACTATTGAAACTTTATTTTTAACTTGTAAACTGGTGAAACTATATCTTTCATTTACAAATAGTAGAACGCTTAGTCTAACTTGCAAATCTTATAACATTTCATATGGGTGATCATGGTAGATGAAATAGTGTTAGATAAAATTAAGATAGCTTACACTTCTGATACAGGGATAGCAATCGACTGCGATCCATGTGTAAAGAGCTTGTTAGACTACGGAAGAGAGAAGTGTGTTATGTTGCGTGTGGCGCGTGAGTGTCCTCCCATTTCATTCCATTCATCAATTCATCTCATTGATAGAGACAGGTAGAACTCATGGTTCTCATAACGTATGCAATGGAAAGTTTTAGGCAACCTTCGACAGTTGGCTAAATGTCGCCCTGGCGCGAATGCATACTACGTTGAGACAGAGGCAATCACTTGCAAACATGACGCAGAGAGGTTTAACAAGATTGACCATTGCCGAATGTCCCTTGCGGTATACATAGCTACGGGTTTCACCGCCGCCCTTTACAGGAACGCCCGTCGAAAGGAAGTATTACACCGAACTTCATTTGCAACGTTCAAGTTGACTGATAGCAGATTCAACTTAATGATAGTATTCGCCAGTCCGAAGACTGCCCAGGGCAAACCGCGAGGAGGTTCTATCATGTCTTGCCCCATGGTGGCCCTTAAGAGAGCCGATGGTTCGTTCTCGGGGTGTGTGGTAGGGACTCAGGCTTGCTGTTTCGACTGCGGCTCCGGCAACGGGGCGGGTGGTCGCTTCTCTTGGATGTCTGTAAAGAAAGAAGTAGTGAGTTATCATCTTACATTTTAATTTAGTCATTTTTACTTACAGATCTTCTCGGACGCTTCCTCGTAAAGGAAATTCGAGATCGGATCACGATGATCGAAGGTGAAGTGTAGACACTCCACCCCTTTCTTCACCCGAGAGTAGCATTTCTCCCCTCTTCCACGCTCGTACAAGAGAGGAGTTTCTGCTACTCTCCCCTTTCTAATAGGGATGTGCAGACGACTGGAACGCACCCTTCGATCGCGATCCACCAGCTGCGCCGAACGGTGCAGCTCGTGGTTCGTCTCGACAACCTTAGCCATCTGCACACGGAGTCTCTCCACTTCCTCCTTCAACCTTCGTATCTCCTTCTCCCTACTTTCCCTCTCTGCTAGCAAAGCCTCTTCTCTGGCTTTCCCCTCGAGAGTCTTGAGCCTCTCCTGCTCAAACTCGCCATCCCGCTCGCTTAATCTCTCCTTCACCTTCTTCATCTCTCCGGCCACGTTCTTTAGGTCCTCATACTTTGCCTTGTATGAGAAGGCCTCCTCCTTCAACTTCTCCGCCTCTTTCTTTAATCTATCCCGTTCGGCGATCACCGGCGGGCGCTTGACAAAATTGCGACATTGTGTTGCAATTCCACTCACAGTTACGGCTGTAGGGGTCTCGCGATCGAGGTCGACGTCCTTGATAAGTTGCGACTGTAGCTCTCCCTCCTCCTCCTCACTATCGCTGCTGGTCAGCGAACTCTCGCTACTAAGCGAGGATACAGCGGCAATCGCTTCAATGGCGGATTGTAGCTCAGTGGCCTCAGTGGTGAAGAGTGAACTCCGTTCTTGCTGGTTGGTAGATTGTAGCTCCAAAGAACGGAGCTCAGTGGCGAAGAGTGAACTCCGTTCTTCTTCGCCTACTTCGCCTGTTTGACACTCGCTGTGTTGTGAGTGCCAATCCTCCAGCCGCTCACTTAAGCGACTGACTTTGTGGACTCCGCAATAGTAGCGAGCGACCCCTATCTGTTTCTTGTTAGTACAAGCGTGCTTTTTGAAGGCGTCAGCTCGGAATACCTTCCGGCATTGACACAGTTTGAAACTGGTCTTCATATTATTGTATTTCGGCATTTCTGAAGCGAAAAACGGAAAACAATGATTTTTACACTTAGTGAGGAATGATAGATTTGAGTGTAGTGAGTGGCACTCGATCCCGTCGACAGCCCGAAGGCCTTGTACTGATCACTAGGGAAGTGAGAGATCTTCCCCGATACCCGCCATTTACAGCTGAAGACATCATTGTCACTGCCCCGAAGTGGTAACAGCAACGCCGAGTCAAAGGTAGTGAACAGTAGCTGGGATCTAACCCCTCAAAGCTGCCTTAGACTTAGTTAAATTTGAAACATGATATCAGATTTGAACTTAGCATACTTGAAAACCTTGAGGAAACATCCCAAGTTATTGCTTTGATCAGCTTGATAGCAAGCCGTAGAGTGCTTGATTCACCAGCGTTTTGCAATGGAGATGTTTAGAGGCCACCCATGACAAGATAGCTAAGACTCAACCGATTGGCGTTCAAAGTGCTACGTTGAGAGCTGTGTCAAATGCCCAACATGAGTTGCCCCAGCGGTTACGGTCTCAAATATGACACATTCCCTTGCCACACTTATCACTACGGCATCGTCCGCCGTCCCGAAGGAACACCCTGTCAGTGGAATATTACAGCAAAACTCTCCGTGTCTTGCTCGCTTTCAGTGAAAAGCCGCTTATAGCATGAGAAGACTGGCTCAGACATCATTAAAAATGCTTTCATTGACTTCAGCAGGGTCGAAAACCCCAGAAAACCTCCAAAAATAGTGAATTTAAAATTTTCAACTTTTTAGCACTACTTATGAAATTTTATAAGTAGTCTATCACTTAGGGCAGGTCAATAGCGACCGAACCTTTTTTGAATCAAGTCAAACGGACTTGTAGAAGCAAAGTTACAAGCCTTTAAAGTTTTGGAGTCTTTTATGGCCTGGAGACGAAGGCCATCTCCTGGCGAACCTCTAAGTCTGACGGCTTAGCTGATATCAGCAATGAAAATTTCTAAGTCGGTTTCTTTCAGAAACTTGGAATTTGGAATGTCCGAAGCTATCATCGGAGCTCAGAGAGACGACCTACCTCTGACAATCGTTCTCCTCTAAATGACAAGTCTCCGTCGGTTCCCAGCTTATATAGTGTGTGGCGATCAGCTGATGACGTAATACCATCATCCAAACACTAAAAATCCCGTCTATCTCCGATTCTAGTGCTCCGATTGAGCTGGAAATACACCATTTCCATGTAGAATTTGACGCTGAATCCGAATCTGCCCTCCGTTTTCCCATCCGATGCTTCGTTTTGGCTCTACAGTAGGCAGCCATCGCAAAAATTCTAACTCTGTCGTTTTTCCGAAAAATGTTGAAAATTTTTCTCGCCGATTGACTTGAAACTCTCCGATTGACATGAAACTCACCATACAGATAAAGAATTTGACGCTGATTCCAAATCTGAAATCCGTTTACCCATCCGAGCCTTCGTTTTGAAGCTACAGCCCAAAACGTCCCAAATTCTAACTCTGTCGTTTTTCGCCAATGTCCCAAAATCTTAAATGGCGTCTCACATCTAAACGAAGACAGATAGGAACAAGCCGATTCTTTCACTGAATTTGTCTCACTCTTAGCTTTCAAACGAGCTATCGCACGACAAAATCCATCCACTGGAAGCCAAAATCGAAGCAAGCTGTCCAGAGGGGGGGGGAGGGGGGGGGAGGTCAGTGAAATTTCAGAATTTGATGAAAAATGTTTTGGTGACGGTCCCAGGTCGAAATTCCACACTTTGGAAAATTTTCAAAATTTTACCCATACAAAGTCACTCTGACACTTAGGATTTTTTCAGGTAAGCGAGCTCCGACCTAAAATCTTGTAACCGCTCTAACTTTTGAACGAAGACAGATAGGAACAAGCCGATTCTTTCACTGAATTTGTCTCACTCTTAGCTTTCAAACGAGCTATCGCACGACAAAATCCGTCCACTAGAAGCCAAAATCGAAGCAAGCTGTCCAGAGGGGGGGGGGACGTCAGCCGAAAATTTTTTCTCTCCGATTTCGCTGGAAACATCCTTCCTAACCCAAAATTTCACGTAGATTCCGAATCTGGCCTCCGTTTTCTCATCCGATGCTTCGTTTGGGCGCTACACACCAAAACGTCCCAAATTCTAACTCTGTCGTTTTTTCGAAAAATGTTGAAAATTTTTTCTCTCCGATTGACTTGAAACTCACCATACAGATAAAGAATTTCACGCTGATTCCAAATCTGAAATCCGTTTTCCCATCCGAGCCTTCGTTTTGAAGCTACAGCCCAAAACGTCCCAAATTCTAACTCTGTCGTTTTTCGCCAATGTCCCAAAATCTTAAATGGCGTCTCACATCTAAACGAAGACAGATAGGAACAAGCCGATTCTTTCAGTGAATTTGTCTCACTCTTAGCTTTCAAACGAGCTATCGCACGACAAAATCCATCCACTGGAAGCCAAAATCGAAGCAAGCTGTCCAGAGGGGGGGGGACGTCAGTGAAAATTTTTCTCTCCGATTGACTTGAAACTCACCATACCGATGCAGAATTTCACGCTGAATCCGAATCTGGCCTCCGTTTTCTCATCCGATGCTTCGTTTGGACGCTACACACCAAAACGTCCCAAATTCTAACTCTGTCGTTTTTCGAAAAATGTTGAAAATTTTTTCTCACCGATTGCCTTGAAACTCACCCTACCGATGCAGAATTTCACGCTGAACACGAATCCGACCTCCGTTTTCTCATCCGACCACTCCTTCCACTCGAAACAACCCATTTTACAACCCAACATTCAGCACGAAAAACATCACACACTATAGCCTCAAGACTAATCCTGGCGGTCGCCCAAGTCCACCACGACACTCAGACCCAAAGCACCACGGCGGCCGACCACGACACTCTGCCGTTCCAGAGGGGGGGGGAGGGGGAGGGGGAGGGGGAGGGGGAGGGGAGGGGGAGGGGAGGGGGAGGGGGGGGAGTCAGCGATGGCGGCCATCTTGCGCTATCTGGTGTTTGTCACTTCCGTACTACTATTGCATATGATTATAATTGATTATAATTAAAAATACTTTGTACATCGGCTATGTGATCTCCCATCGTTTGGTTAACCACGCTCCTGTCTCTGCTTCTGTCTTGACACCAGATTTCAGCATGGAATCAAAACATTGACGATGATATCACCTTGTTGAATAAATCATCTGTAGACTGAAATATCTGGCATGAAAACTTACATTGGATGATGGAAATTCTGGATAAATCGTTATCTTCTCATTGGGATTGTCATGGTCGATATAGGCGATTTGTTTGAAGCTGCTCCCAAGATCTGATCCAAGATTTGGAGTAAAAGGGATATGTCCAACCCATGCACTCATTTGGCTATTTTTTGACTCTGAAATGCAATCATAAATATATTACCAGTCCTTCAAACATCTTGATCCTTAAGAGGCCGACGCAAACGATCAAAGTCCAGAACTTTTGTTTGGTGTTTCTTTAATATTGCCTTGTCTCAGCTCAGCACCTGAGATATTTCTTTAAGACAGTCATTCTTGTCTATTTAATCGCAAAGAATATCTAGAGCTATTCGGTTCTTAACATCTATTTCGGGCATCCATTTCAGGCAATGATTGCAGCGTTCCAATGATGACTCACTGACACATGACCTTTTATCATCACTGCAGAGAACTTATTTTTCAGTACACTGTCCACGACAAAATAGTAATTAACGGTTAGGATAGTAAAAGGAACAACAGTTTGAAGCTTTCGTTCAAGGAATCAAAAGCCGCAATTGGTGTTGCACATCTGAACTACCCCTGTCTCTGTTAAGTTGGAAATTTATTAATATGAAAAAGAATCCGAATAAGGAATTTTGTTCTCTCATCATAACAAAGAACTACACTGTGAATTATCGTACTTAAATTCACGGAGGTACCAAAATGCTTGTATACACTGTAAATCGCTGGATACGAAAATTACATACAAACACATACCAAGTTTACATACAATTTGAAACCAACATTTGATACGAGATTCTGGTATATATAAAGAAATCTGGTATGTTTTTCATACGAATGGCCATTTACTTTCGTATGCGATTGGTATGTAAACGATACGAACTATGCTAACTGTGATTGGCTGTTTTACGTTGAAATACGAATTCTTGGTATGTTTTATATACGAGATCCGATGCAAATTGGTATGTGTTTCGTATGTCTTTCGTATGAATAGCTTTATGTCATATGGCAAAAAATATGTTATACTACATACTACTTACAAATAACTTTTTTCCAGTAATACCAGCCGTGAATATTTCTTTGTGAAAGTGTGGTATTTAATTAGATTAGATTTATTGTGGAATTAAAGCCGCATGTCATCTTTGCAACTTGTCTTATTGTATTCACAAGACTCATAATTAGCTCATTTCCTTGAACTAAATTGATAAACATCATTTCAATATAACGATAACTTTTCAGCAACCATGTTGACTTATATATCTCAAACATAACTATTTTTGCATTTAATGAATTATAATGTGTTTTTACTTCGGATTGATAATATGCCTTATTTCAAAATTACATGATACATAATTGTTGATGGTCAAATACTTATTGATTATTTATGAAATGCCTCGGACTTACATGTATTAAAATCGAATTCAGCATTTAAGGTATCACTCTTGAATGTCATTATCTAACTACTTACAGAACAGTAGTAACGTTAATGTGATCTTTATTGACAAAAGTCCTTAAATCAACTTACTTTGGACATGATTGATGCTTTCTTTTAACATTGTGCTGGTATGGCTTTAGTATGTAAAGCATACCACACTTGAAATAACATGCGAAAAGCATACAAATATATACCAAGATCATACAGAAATATACCAAAAAAATATCTTGGTATGCATCCTTCGTATGTGATTCGTATTGAGCGATTTACAGTGTAGTGTTATTATGATGAAAGATGATGAATACATTCAGTGAGTGAGCATGCAGCTGGTAATAACGGCGTGCGCTTCGATATAATATAGACTATTTGCCTGTTCCTAGGTGAGACACGAGTGTGCATTGTTGACGAACAGTGACTGTTGGAAAAAGTGACACCTATCAAACGTTCAACGTATGTATTCATAATTCCGGCAGCAAAATTATCTCCCGGATCGCTTCTGTGTCAGATAGCATTGAGGTAAAGACGGCTTGATGTGTTCCTAGTAGGTACAATAAAATAAAATAAGAAGCGATCCTGAAAAAAGCAATCTGTGACATTTAGTCGATGTCCTCTTAACCCTTTAGGCGCCGCATTTTTTCGAAAATTCTATAGTTTTTGTTATGTCTATTTTTTCCCAAATTATCGAATGTTATGATAATACATGCTATTCCAATATGAAATATATTTACTAGTACATAATATCAAGTGTCCAAATGTAGTACTACATGTAAACATGACACAGTTTGAAGTTCAATAGCGTGTGGTATCTTTCAAAGCAAGGATACGCGCAGAGTGGCACGTTGCATCTTTGACACTTGAATTGTGTCTGTCGCCGCCCGCCCTCTACTGTGCGATCACTGCAAACAGTACAATCGGGTCTGGTGTTTGCTTGCTCCAGGAAGTGCCTTTCAATTAGTCTTTGGGGCATGTCACCCGAACTACGTCTGCCGCGCCGTTGGACAACTTTGTAATCTTCCAGCAGCGATACACAAATCTTTTGAATGAAAGATTTCAGTGAGATTGAAGAATTTGGTGGATGCGACTTGAATATGATATGGGCATTCACAGCACAAATGCTCAAAAAAGTGTTCACAACTCTGTGATACCATTTCCTGGAGCGATGAGGAAACAGATAGGTTTTGGCTTTCTGCCCTGTTAGATCCACACCACCCATGTGTTGGTTATAATCAGCAACACATACTGGTTTCGAAATGGTTCGATATCCAGTCTCACTCTGTCTAGATCGAATCTGCTTTTCCACACAATCATTTGTGTGAACAGTGGATAACATAATAACGCGTTTGGTATCCTGCCAGGCGCATACCAAAAGCTTACCATTCCTTGCAAATACAGGATCATCCCCTTTCTGTAGAGATAGATAGATTCGCAGGCTTCAAGCCCAATGGAAGACCGCGTCTGTTTGAATTTATAGTGCCACAAACATCAATACCTTTGTAACTGAGATCTATAGCAAGAGGGACTCCACTGTAATAACTGGCGACATACACTTCGTGACCTTTCCCTTCATACCTGTTCACTAGATCTCGAACAACGCGATGTGAGGGAGACGCACCAGTATCGTCTTCGTCAGATTTACCAACATACAGAGAAATATCAAGAAGATACCCTCTTTCTGCCTCAGATACGGAAAATCCTTTGTATCCCCATTTATCAGGATTCATTTTGTTATACTGTTTCAAAACACTTCTGCCCTTGAAAGCAATCGTCAGTTCATCCACAGATAATTCTTTCTTTGGATTATACAAAGCAGAAAACTTGGGTTGTAAAACATTGATCAATGGTCGAATTTTGAATAGTCGGTCATAACCAGGCGTACCACGTAGTATCTGTTCTGAATTGTTGTTGAAATGCAGAAATGATAATATTATTTCAAAGCGATTTCTGGACATGATTTTAGAAAAACCGGGTGTCTGTGTTAGCCAGTAGGTTGACCAATATTCTTCAATTTCTGACTTCTGGACAAGGCCCATGGCGAAATGTAAAGAAAGGAAAGCCTTCATTTCTGGAACAGTTACTGGTTTCCAATCTCTAAACCGCGATTTCGGGGGAAGCTCATTGTCATTGAGATATTGTTCAGCATAACGATTGGTCTCAGTCACCAACAAAGTCCAGAAGTCGGATGTAAAGAATAAGTTTATCACATCAATAGGTGCAGCAGTTTCTAGATTTAGATCACCTTGATATCCCGTATTATTATCACAAAAAACTGGTAACCAATGGTCCAACTGCTGCTCTGGTCCATCGAGAATAGTCCATTCCTGCTGTAACTCCGGAGCAGCAATCCGGCGGCGTCGACTACGAGGGGGCGGCAGGGAGTCTCCATTACCAATTCCGAGAGCATTACTAGAATGACCAGGACCTGAAAGTTGTATGTCTACATCATTTTCTGATTCTGGTTCACTACCGGAGTCCTGAGTTATCAATTCTGCTGCTCTTTCTGCACCGAATCTACGTCGTGCCATCCTGGAAGAATGATCACACGCTTCCCACAAGCAAACGCAGTCACGATAACAGTGTGATTGCGTGTGTTCAAAATCGATAGAAATCTCGCCTGTGATTGGTTCTCCACACGGTCATTATAACCAATCTAGGCGAAGTAAATGAATGAAGAAGACTTGTTGTGATCAACAGATACCTGATATGAATATGTGCATCAGTAAAGCAAAGTAAAACCAATATAATGTTACCAATATCAACGTACAAGTTGCTCGTCGCAATAATGCGACTTTGGCGCTTAAAGGGTTAATGAGCCAAGTTATGTTTCTATTGGTAAAATTACTCCACTTTACTCAGATTCAAAAAAATTTTATTTGAATAATAAAAATTTATGTCAATCAGAAATAGTATATAATGATAGAGGAAATTACATGCATCATAATATTTTTTACCAAGGAAATATAATATGTACTGAAAAATTTGAAATTGTTAAAACATTATCACCAATAATGATTAATCATAATAATTATAAAGGACGTAATTATAATTATGATTATGATTCCGATTATTTATCTTTATCTTTAGAATATCAACAAAAATTACAAAATTTAAATGAAAGTTTACAAAAATGTAAAACAGATTATCAACAACAAACAAAAATATTAGTACAAGAATATGGCCATAAATATCAAAATAAGATAGAAACGATTCAAAAATTAAATGAAGACAATAAAGAATTAAATAATGAAGAAAATGAAACCAATCAAAAAATAAATGAATGTTTAAAAAAATGTCAACAACAATATAAAGAACAATATGATAAAGAATATAGTTATCAGCTACAAATATTAAATCAAAATTTTACATCGAAATACATTTAATCTTACAAAAGAAATTGATGAAACACATGAAATATATCAAGATAAATTTGAAAAACTTAGAACAGACAAAACAACCAGCACAAGCGAATATATTTATATTATCAGGGTCATTTTATATTGTGTAAAGATGTTTCTATATTTACAAAAACTTCAGATAATACAAATTTTCCTTGTCTTCAATGTATGACAAGTTTTAGAACTAAAGAAGAAATGAATAGACATTTGGAGAATTGTCAACAAAATGAAGCAGTCTGAAACATACTTTCCTAAAGATGATTATTTAGAATATAATAAATGGTATTTTAAAAATAAAGTACCCTTTACTATTTATTGTGATTTTGAAGCATATAATGTTAATATGACACAAAATCAGACACGGAGATGTCTTCCAGGGCTTCACCCGATTCTGAAAATGATAATTCTGGAATATGATAATTCTGAAAAAGTGCATCTGAACAAAGTAAAGAAAAATATTTATTTGAACAAAAACCATTATGTTGGGGAATGTACATTCATTCAAATTATCCTGAATTATTTAAATCAGAATATTATCAATACTATGGTGAAGATAGTTCAGAAATGTTTACAAAGAAAGTAGAAGAATTACAAAATTATTTTTCACAATTGCTTGAAACAAATATACCAATGATGCCATTAACAGAAAAAGAAAAATTAAATTTTGTTAATGAAACAAATTGTTATTACTGTGGAAAAGAATTTACAAAAAATTATAAAAATGGCAGAGGTAGATATCTTGATAAGGTAAAAGATCATGATCATCTAAATGGATTATATAGAGGTGCAGCACATAATTCTTGTAATCTTAATGCTAATAAATTTAAATATAACTTTGTTCCTCTATATTTCTACAATGGTTCTAAATATGATTTCCATCTAGTAATGAAAGATTTATTTTCATCTGAAAAATTACAACAACAACAAATAAATGTACTATGTAAAACAGAAGAAGAATATTTTTCAATGCAATTAGGTTGTATTAGAATTTTAGATGCATTTAGATTTTTTACTCCTTATTCATTAGATGTTATGGGAAAAACTTTGAAACTGAACAATGTAAAATATTAAATAAATATAATTTAAAACCTTTAAAAGGAATATTTCCGTATGAGATTACTATAACTGGAGATTTTAATTCTGTGAATAAAATTATGGAAGAAAAACAACTTCCTCCAATAAATAAATTTAAATCAACATTAAAACAATCACAATTATCTGAAGAAGACTATGCAGAAGCTGAAAAAAATTGGAGAGAGTTAAATTGTAAAACAATGTATGATTATACAATGAAATATCTTCAGATAGATGTATTAATACTTAGCTGATCTTTTTGAAAACTTTCGTGATATGTGTTTAGAATATTACGGAATAGATCCATGTTATTGTTATTCTACACCAGGTTTAACATGGTTAGCAGGATTAAAACATACTGTTCAACGATGGTTGAAAGTCGTTAAACTTAAACATTATAAAGAAAATACATATGATAAATTATTATTTTTTGAATCTGGAATTAGAGGTGGAGTTTCATCAGTTGTAGGTAATAGATATGTTAAATGTTATAATAAGAAAGTAAATCCAGATGAATATGGAATAATGAAACCTTTATCTCCAGAAGAAAAAGAAAAAATATTAGAAATTTTTCGAACGAAACGAGAAGGACTTAGAAAGTGAAAATGCAATTGATGAATTCATGAGAGAAAACTATTTGTTATATTATGATTTTAATAGCTTATATTCTTCTTGCATGATACAAGAATTACCAACAGGTGAGATGTCATGGTGTAATATTCTTGATTATCAAAAAACATATGATGGAAATTATAATCATGGTTATATATATGAAGTTGATTTAGTATATCCTGATGAAATAAAAGATAAAACAAAATATTTTCCTTTCTGTCCCGAAAACAAAATTCCCAATATAGAAGATTTTTCAGATTATCAAAAATCTTTAATTCCTAAGAAATACAGACCAACAAAAAAACTTATGTTAACACAAAGCAATAAAGGAAAGTATGTTGTTGAAGGAAGAATGCTAGATTGGTATTTAGATCATGGAATGATTCTCACCAAAATACATCGAAAACTAGTTTATCAAAAATCTAGGTGGTTAAAAAATTATATAGAGTTCAATATTGAAAAACGTAAAATAGCTAAAAGAAATAAAGATGATTTTGGAAACGTGTTCTTCAAATTAATGAATAATGCATTTTATGGTAAGACTTTAGAAAATGTGCGTAATAGACAAAATATTGAAATAGTTTATGATAAAGATAGGTTTCAAAATTTAACAAGGAAACCTACATATAAAAGAACTACTAGATTTAGTGATGAACTATGTGCTGTACATTTACGTCGAATCAGCGTAAAACATGATAAGTTTAATTTTATTGGATTCACTATATTAGAATTAGCTAAACTATTTATGTATAGATTTATATATGATTATTTAGCACCTGCTTATGGCAAAAACTATAAATTACACTTTACAGATACCGATTCTGTTTTCTTAGAATTAACAATACCGTATAATTCTACACTTGATGAAGAAATTAGATAAAATATAAGATATCATTCATCCTTCTGATTTATGTAAAGTAAAAGATGAATTAGAAGGAAATGAAGATTTCATAACAGAAGCTATATTTTTAAAATCTAAATGTTATTGTTATGATACAACTAATAATATTAAAACACATAAAACATTAAAAGGAATTTCAAAGGCATCAGTGGCTAATCAAATAACATTTCAAGATTATAAAAATGTATTATTTAATAATGAAATAAAAACAGCATGTAATTATAGACTTAATTCAAAAAAACATAAAATGTATTTAAAAGAAGAACATAAATTAGCATTAGATCCATTTGATGATAAAAGAAAAATTTTACCTGATGGAATAACTACTTTACCTTTTTAATTTTCTAATTTCTAAGATAGACAAATTTGATATATATAAAATAAAAAGATAAAATATTATAACATTATATTTGTATATTTTTTATCACTCGGTAAACAAATGTTCTATAACTCTATCATGAATTTTTTTTATCAATATTAATTGTAATGAAGCCATTATCTTTTGACCAAGCATAATTGCACGATTGTTTAAATTCATCTTTATTTCTTACGCATAAATCTCTTAACAAATCACTTAAGTTTCTTGCATTTATTTCAAATAGTATAAATATATTTGCATTCTTTCTAATAACACTTCCGTCTAATGAATACATACTTTGTGTTAAATAAAATACACTACAGTTATTATGTCTACCTCTTGTGAAATAATTTCTCTGAACTGACTGATTTCTATCATTAACACAATCATCAAAAATTACACAATGTTTCATTGTTTTATCTAGTTTACTAGGATCTTGCATATTACCACTATCATCTATTAATTGTATCTTTATATGCTTATTTTTATTGGATTCAACTAACTGATTATTTTTTGCTGCTTCTTCACACCACGAACTTATTTCT